>JAWPHD010000167.1:0-595443 GCA_037043455.1 Cyrtodaria siliqua | reverse complement strand
AAAATCAAGGTTTTGACATAGTCAAAGTTTCCGTCAAACTCCTTTTTTTCTCTAAATGTAAGAGAAAGCAAAATACTATCAATGGAAAGAAAATTAAATTTGTGATGGGATTAAGCATGAATACAACTTGTATCTAAGTTGGGAAATATATTGTGAACTTTTCCCACTGTGTCACGTGAAATTTAGATAATGTCCGTAGTGTCCATCTATTTGTTATTAGGTCTGTGGTAAGCAAGCTCCGCCCACTATGTTAAGTTTGTCACTGACGATGAGTATTTCCTTCAAAATGCGACTATAAATATATTGCAATCGAATGCCTTTCAATATTGACCCTAAATTTCTCCCTACGAAACATACCCGACACTGAAGCAAACATCATAAGCGATTTCCCCTTTTTTGTCATCTTCAACATCCCTTCAGGGTCGTCCAGATTGAGTTGTGACATGTCCACCTTCGGCGGTTCACGCTTCCATTCTGGCAACTCGTCCTCCTCTAACTCATCTTCATCTGCATCCTGAAAAGTGCACAAACAAAATCTCACGATTGCAACTATATGTCACCCCGGGTTCGACACTAAAAGGGACACAAGGGCCCAGGCAGGGCTTTTCTCAGGATTTTTTTAAGGAGTGGTGGCATTTTTTTGCGTAAAAAGGGGGATGGGTGCGGGAAAAGGTGTGGTGCCCACTTCCCGCATCAATTTTTTATTAAATGCCAGTTGAAATAAGAAAAAACATCATATTTTATTATATTTTTATTTCAACATCTTTTAATAAAAAATGCTAGCAAATCACTTTCTGACAGTTAAATATGCTACCTTAATTATTTAATTTGAGTTATTATTAAATAATCACAAAATATCTACCTCATTCATTATACTGACGATTTAAATGTTGATTAGTGTGCGTAAAATCATTCTACTAATACATGATAAACGTTTAATTAAATTATCCATTTAAACCCGTCATTTATCCCCATGCATTACAAATACCAATCAACGATACTGCTCTCCTTTAATCATGACCAATCATAACCAAATTGGGCAATAAACCAAATTTAATTAGTGGCACTCACTCCCCAATCATCTTTTGTTTACTTAACAATATACCCTGCCAGATATAATACAAGCCGTGTGTTTTTAATACCACGTGACCGCCTTTACTGCATCAACACGCGTCATAGCTTCGGGCAGTTACACACAGCCAGGTAATCGGATGTTTAGTAAGGGAAAACTTGAAATGTTGATAGGATTAAGGGATCGCGGCAACTGATTTAAAGCATCGCGGCTACATTAAGGCGTGGCGGTAAGTCACTTTCTGATTCAAAGGCATCACCACGCCTTTAATGGGCATCACCACGCCTTTAATGGCTGGGGAAAGCCCTTGGCCCAGGCCCGAAGTTTGACGGCATGACGGTCTTGAAGATAAAGAATATAATTGGCACGACCGTTGTGCCGATAGACATTCCCAAATAAGAATGGCAATAAATATACAATTACGTGTAAAGTTTAGATGTGACAAAAATATATATTGAACTTATCTGCTGTAAGTATAATGTACATAGATTTTGTGATAAGAGCTAAAAAAATTCAATGTTAGATAGACTTTACGTATGTGAATTTCGCTTTATGAAAATGCTTTAGCAGTCGAAAACATATAATTTCAGTAAAACTAACCGTGCCAGATTGGACAACATACCTGGGTTGAACTTGGGCCTCAGATTGGCTACAGCGCTAGATGGCATTTAGTTGGTGTTACCCAATGACGTTATTTGTTTTAACCGTAATTTAACGTAAACGTGTAATGCAATAAAATTTCTCACCACTACCAGAGGGTAAATCGGGTGTTTAACGGTCAAATCAGAGACGATAAACATTAGAAAAAGTTGATATCAAGTTACATTCTAGCTACATTAGAATATCAGTTTAAGTCTAGGAATGGTTAGGCAAAGTAACAAAGGGGGATAATATATTGCATGACTCGAGTAAATACACACCTCCCACTGGTCGTATAATCGTTCCAAGTCGGCTTCGGAGTAGTCACGGATATTTTTTTTCTTCCATTTTTCAGCTTCTGGTTTTTCTTTCTCATTTCCTTTCTTTTCTTTGCATAGAACGTAACTTGGAAGGATAAATGTACATATAACTAGAAAAAAACACAAAGCGAAAGTAAAAGTACACGCCATCTTCCGGAGGTTTTTACAAAATAAGAAGTAAATGTAAATTTACCAAATTTTAGACGAAATAAAACCCATTAACCTATTTATTTGTAAAAAAAAATGTTGTTTTTTCTGAAAGTCTGAAAATAATTTAATTATTAAAATTATTTATTTTGTGTTGCAACAGGCATTGATTTTTGTTCATATTTTTTAGATTTTGATATTTCGTTTTAATGTATATAGCTTATATTTGTTCCAACTTTTATTTGTAAACATGGCCGACAGAAGATAGTATTTTTGACAGATGCGTTTGATGTAATTTAACTTTGTTGTGGAGAAGTAGGTATACAAATTCACAGATGAAATGCAGACGAAAATCTGATTGTATTTTCATGTGAATATTTGAAATCCTCAAACTGTCGTGATTTTTATTTCATTTTACCAGGATGTGACTTGTTTCTAAATTTAATTGTCTAAAATTAGTAAAAAAAGGATGATTTCAGTAACTGTCTCTGAGCGTCAGGCTTGTCAACACTCAGCACTGTTAAATGATGTTAATTGTGTGTAGATTTTCATGCAGACATATGCTGGGACACGGTGAGCAAACACAGTTTTACCCGGACTGTTTGTGCTGTTTTTATAGCTGTTTTAAAATTTGGGCTACTGGCTTTATACCAGATATCGTCATTTTTATGTTGGTTCTTTAATTTATCTAAATCAGAACTAGTCATCTCATAAATATTTTTGCCGGTAGTGAAGCTTACCCCTTTGCCGTAGATATTCTGTGTTTACATTGTTTCTGTTCTCAGTAACAAGTGTCATGTGACCGTTACTAAATACAATGTTCAACCTGGAGGGCAACATCAGCGACAAAGTCGCTTTTTCCTCCGTGACTTCGATTTTTTTTAGCCGAAGGCGAAGTTTAAGTCGCCTTCAAATCTTCGCTTTTTTCCCGCCCTCAAGCGAAGTGTAACCAGTCCTTTAATTGACCTGTTGTTTATGCCTCAGGACAGGCGTGACCTGTTGTTTATGCCTCAGGACAGGCGTAGACATCTCTGGGAAAGGATTATGCTGATTGATCACAGCAGAAACCCCGCGGGGAGCATACTTTCCTACAACTATGATATCCCCCGAGGCAATTTCCGCACCTCGCCATTTTTTGTTTACAAATTAGACTGTACAGGGAATACACACGCCTTATCCAATGAGATTGCGTATAACTGAATATTTGACCAATCATAGGTTCCGTTACAGTTAGACAAGTGCGTGTTGAAAACATGATCGAAACGAAATAACAATCTGAAGTCAGGGCTTCCGTTAACGGGCGTACCGCCGTAAATTACGTTCTTAAATCGTAGTTGTACGGCGAAAATTAACATCCAAGGCGTACAGTGTACTTCTAAAAACTTCAAAGTATGCCGCGATTCTTTACTTAGGATGTCCGATAATCTGTAAATTACCGATTATAGCCCCGCCCATCTAATTTCATTTGAGACTGACGACGTAACAAGTTGTAAAGCAATTTAAAACTCATTGGAGCCTGTAATTGACAGGTGAAACCGGTTTTGTCCAGTTTTTATCAAGGGTCACACGCATGGCTGGTGAGAGGAGAGAGTGTTAATCAGATAATTGGCCTAGCCACGCATTTCACAAAATGACAGTAGCAATATAATCTCGATGCCAAATTGCTTAATTTATATTCATTAACCACAAAGTTGAAACTCCTTACACAAACAGATTATACTTTTTAGGCTATTTCTTTTATATGTGTCATTTTTCTATGTATTTATCAAAGTTACAAATAGTAACGAAGTACTGATAGACAAACAATATTTAATAATCTCTAACCTAGGGGAAAGAAATCTTCACGAATGGAGACTAAACACGGAAGTGAAATTATCACTGGCAAAAACAATCGATTGCTTTGATAATAAATTAAAGAATCTGTTACATTTATTTCTACACTTGACAGTTTTACATACCTTTCATTAATGTTTGCCGATTTAAAACCTTTCCTGGACTGATAAATTGAAAACTGTTTGCAAAATGCAATTCACTGTATAAAACTTGTGGGTGGGGTATGGCACGCAAATTAAGTATTTTTAGTTTGAAACCGTTTATATAATGTCATCAAATATTTTCTTTTATAAACATATAGATGATTATAAATATCCTTTTTTACTTTTTAACAATTTAGATGTGTTGTTTTCCTCACCACCACGCGGAATCACTGACTCAAAGACGGCCGAGTATGAATGCCATGCCCAAACACTTGAACTTCCTAAATTTTCCCCGTGAACTTCCAAATTTGATACACAGGAAGTTCAAACTTCCTAAATTTGAACCTTAGTGGAAGCCCTGTGAAGTTAATTGACCTGAGGTGATTAAATGATACCACCGAATAGTGATTACAGCTGTGTTTTCTTAATTGTTTGATAAAACGGACCTTTTGGCATTCCAAACAAACAAATGCATGAAAAAGAGTTAATAATAGATGACATTTCTGCTGAATTTTCGGCAATATTTTACTTCCGGAAAAGTGCGGTGTCATAGTAGTTTGGATAGGTACATAAGTTTGGATGGAGGAAAAACATTTTTTTTATTAAATATTGTTTTTCGCTAATACAAATTGGGAAACAAAACACATAAATTGGTCTTATAGGTCTTAATGAGCCTTTTAGGAAGAAGTTTGAGAATCATATTTACACCCTTCATAGAACTCCATACACATTGATAGAAGTATGAATAAATAAAAGAAACATGTAATATATTTATATTAATTCTTCTCTCAGTCCTTCCTTCTATAGTTACAGTATAATAAGTAAAGAGTGCCTGTGAGTGTGAATAAAATTAATAAACACATTTAATTTGAAACAGCTAGCATGCTCTTAAATAATCAAAAGGTTATAACCAATAGGGTGTATACATGTATATCAGTTAATAATTAAAAATAACAGATTGCGCGCTTAATTTAAAAGATTGTGTCTTCCTCACTTCTCCCTATTTTTTGGTCACTTCTCCCTAAAATCCAGGCCTAGTTTGAACCCTGTAAATATAGACTGAATTGGGCCGGTCGTCTGAGCTGAATGTAGTAGTTATCGTCATGTTCAGTTTAATACCGAATAATCCATGTTTGGGATGATGAAAACGTGTTTAGTTATTAATTGAAACATAAATATACCATTGAACATGAATACACAAAAAAAAAATATCTAGAAAAAAATTATATCTACAATTTAAAAAGGTTTTTCAACTGTAGGTATCGGATTAATTTACTTCACTTCGACGTTCGTAATTTAAAGGGAAATAATTAGTTTTTTGGGTATGTCAAATTGATTCAATGGTTCGACGTAAAATGTCAGCTATTTTAAAAGGAAATTTTCCTGCCCACAGTGCTCAAAAAATAGAATAGCCTGACGCCTGGGGCTCCTCGAAATCCATTCCGGGCCTGTCTCATTTTGCAGACGAGGAGCCCGTCGGGCCTGTCTTAAAAAAATAATAATACTGTATATGTATAAATACAGATATAAAGTATATTATTTAAGGTGTAAGGAGTTCCTGGAATCCTACTTTTAAATGAATTCTAGTCTAGGCTCCTAATTCTTTACTTGGAGAAAGTGGTGACAAAAGAAAAAATATAGCCAGAGGAGGCTCTGATAGTCTCATAAAACCTGATTAAAAATTTGGCTCCAAGTTTAGCTCCAGTTTCACCAAGTCGGCTCTGATTATTATCGTTTGGCAAAAGTGCTAGTACTCTCCTTTGCATTGGTTATAAATTACTATGTAATATTCTATTCTAACATATTTAAAACGAAATGGTAAATAAGTCCGTTGACCAGGGAGCATAAAGTGGTAGCAAAAAGAAAAATATAGTCATAGGAGGTTCTGAGCTTGATTAATACATAAATACATACGTAACAAATGTGTGCTATAAAAGTGAATAAAGACACATTTCCAATAAGAAAAAAATATTGGACCTTTCCATTTTAAATTAGGGCCTGTCCATTTCAAATCAGGGCCTGTCCATTTCAAATCGGGGCCTGTCCATTTTCAGAAGCAACAAGCCCTGGGCCTGTCTCTTAAAATATTTTTCTTTGAGCACTGGCGCATGCACATTAGCTCGTGATTCCCTCGATTGTGTTTTGTTTATAAGTATAACCGTATTTATATAGGTAAATGGGTTGGTTTGAGAGTGCATGTTAACATTTCTAACTATTTTGTTCCTCTCCAATCGTCTGATGATAGTGTGTAGTGATTTGTAAAGTGGGGTTGAAAAATAATGACAACATCGGGCGTTTTATTAATAATGACGAAATCTGGTGAATGACGATAACTGTTACAGAACCAGTATATTCCCAATGCCAAAACATTTGGTTTTCACATTTTTGAGACAAAAATTCCCAGTTGAAAGAACAATGAAAGTAAGCATTAGTGTGACAAGTACTGAGAACGGAACGTTTTAAATGCCTCTGTTGACCTTAGTGTACTGTATTTTTTCCATTTTTATTTTATGAAAATTTTCGCTAAAATTCCCAATTGTTACGATATAGGTTATATTCCCAAAGTGCATGGAAAAAAACACTATTGCTTTTGTTGACCATGGCATTTTGGCATCATTATCAGGGCACAAGATCTGTCAAACTTGGGGCCGGTATATATCGGCCCCCATATCGGCCCCATTCCTCTCAAAATAGTTTGTTTATTCCCCTCATGAAATGAAAAGTAAAAAATCAGAAAAACAGGATTGTTTACAACAGAAAATGTTTTTTATACCTAACACTGCTTCTTACGTCATTTGGTATGTTTAAATCGTGATGCTAATGGCTCATTTAAGTCTACAGCTTCGAGCGACTGTTTGGGGTGAATTTAACCAGTAAAATAAGGTGATCTTTAGTCAAACATTGAGTCGGACAATTTTGCCTGATTTGGTACTGTTTTTAAGTTGCCACAAACGCACATGAAGTGCAGACAATAGCAACAGGGAACCAGTTTGGTGTTCATTTTAACCACTAGAGCCCAGCAAAAACTTGATATACAATGTTGCTGGTTTCCAGTATGATTGCAAAGGAGGTATACGAAAAACCTGTTTTTCCTTGATATTGAGTAATGTCCGACATACAATCGAATCGAGTGAGCTCCTATACCAGCTGGGCATCATGTGATTTTCACCATGTAAGGTTCTGGAAATACAGTTGCCCGAAGCCCAGGCAAGTGGATTTTGGGTGCGGGCAAGTGACCTTCTCAAATCTGGTTGCCCGCCACTTGCCCGACCAGATGTTTCCATTCTAGATCAAATCAAGTGGCAAACTAGTCTAATCAGAATTTGATAATTCAACAAACCTGACCGCTGTTTTTTGCCGGGAGCCATTGTTAATAAGTTCAAACAACTTTCGGTACAATCAACATTCTCACCCCAGGCAGCTTAATCAATGTCATTATATCAATAAACAACTAATTAACTCGCACATGCATTTCACACCCTTTGAAAACAACACAGTATCGCAAACTGTCAGACGTGTGTCGATTGTCCAATGAAATCGCGGCAATCATGTCCACGACCTTCCAACCATATACCGTCCTACATAGCTTCTAACAGAAAGTTTTCATAATAATCTCTGAACGTCATTTGGACCTTTCACCAATCAAATATAGAAAACTCTTAATTTGCAAATTTAATGTGTCAAAATAACATTTATACAGACCCATGTGACATCATGTTTTTGTTTAGATAAACTTGCTGAAGATTTTTTCGTGACGAAAATGCATTATTTTTACTCGAAGCACTGGTTTATCAATGCGATTTTAATCCAACGAAACAAGTAGTCATTTGCCAAAAAAATAAATATAATGAATATATATATATATCAGAATACACAAAAACAATACATTTAATAATCTTAGACCCAACACAGGGTTAGTCCCAGCAGTCCTCACGAAATAGGATAGCCACAAGCCCGGGGCCTGTCAAAATCTGGTTGGGGCTTGTCCCTTTTTGCCATATTTTATGATATAATTAATTCAGGGCCTGTCAATATGAATTCAGGGCCTGTCTGTCAAAATAATTTTTGGTGAGCGCCGCCCAGAAACATATCCAGTCAGAGCTCTAACCTTAAACAGTTACGTTTTTCATAACCTGTGACTGTTATTTAACAAAGACCTAAAACTCGTATAGTAACCAGAATCGGTTACTACCACAAAATCACTCCAGTTTAGATGCATTCTATCTTCTGTACAGGAATTTTCCTACATATATGACAATTTTCTCCAGGTAGGGTGATTATTCAACTTTACAACCATGCAATAAAATTCTATGAGCATCAATGAAAATCCAATGCACAAGACCTCTCAAGTTACCTACTGTTATGCAGCAAAATTCATTAAAAATCATTTTGTAGGCACCAACATGACAATTAGTGAACAACAGCTAATTGGATCTTGATGAAGATGTATTTATTCTTAATAAGTATTCAGACATAAATAAACACTGCACATTTGGCAACTATTTCGATTTATTAGCAAATGATCTTAGTAACTGATTTAGGTTACAAATGGTTACTAGGGAAAAATAACTGCTACTCTAAACCAAAGAGAGATCCTAATTTGGCGTTTTAATAACGTCCAGCAGTTATAAAACTTGTAACTGTTTAAGGTTAGAGCTCCGACTGATATCCAGGCATTATTGAGAGGGGATACTACTCCTGCCTTTGATTTTGTGCCGTGATGCGGTGTCCGTCGTCTGTCTGTCCGAGCACACAAAATGGTTGTTAGGTGTCTAGTCACTTAGAGCTTTGGACTCTGTGTCATTAGGGTTAGGAGGCAATTGGTCACATAAAACATGTCCAATGTCCGTCTGTCCGTCCGTAAACTTTTTTTGTAGCTACTACTCCTCTGAAACTACTGCATGGATTTTCATGAAACTTTACAGAAATGTTGCCCATGAAGTCTAGTTGATCCTAGCAAAAATTCATGTTGATGTGAATTCTTAGATGGCCATCAAATCTAAAAATAGATTTTAAAAAACAAGTTTGTAGCGACTACTTCTTGAAAACTCTAAGTGATATTGATATGGGACTTTTTCTAAAATGATCAGTATGACATGATGTTGGTCCTTGTTGAAAATCTTTTTGATTCCAAGTTAAACATGGCTGCCAGCAGCCATCTTTGTTTACATAGAGTTATCTAGTAAAAACTTGTAGCGACTACTCCTCTGAAACGACTTGACGGATTTCCATGAAACTTCACAGGAATGTTGCTCTTGATGTCTAAATGATCCTAGCAACATTTCAGGTTGGTCGGAAATTCAAGTTTGTACTTCTTGAAAACTATAAGTGATATTGATGTGGGACTTTTTCTAAAATGATCAGTGTGGAATGATGTTGATCGTTGTCGAAAATTATTTTGATGCGACGTTAAACATGGCCGCCAGCTGCCATCTTTGTTTACATAGAGTTATATAATGAAAATTGTAGCCACTACTCCTCTGAAACTACTAGATGGATTGTTATGAAACTTCACAGGAGTGTTGCTCTTGATGTCTAGTTGATCCTAGCAACATTTCAGGTCGGCCTAAAATTCAAGATGGCCGCCACGGCTAAAAATAAATTTTCAAAAAACAAGTTTGTAGCGACTACTTTTTGAAAACTGTAAGTGATATTGATATGCGTCTTTTCCTAAAATGATCAGTATAACATGATGTTGATCCTTTTCGAAAATTAATTTGATTCAACGTTAAACATGGCTGCAGCAGCCATATTTGTTTACATAGAGTTATATAATGAAAACTTGTAGCGACTACTTCTCTGAAACTACTTGACGGATTTTCATGAAACTTCACACGAATGTTGCTCTTGATGTCTTATTGATCGTAGCAAAACTTCAGGTCGGCCGGAAATTCAAGATGGCCGCCAAGGCTAAGAATAGATTTTCAAAAAACAAGTTTGTAGTGACTACTTCTTGAAAACTATAAGTGATATTGATATGGGACTTTTTCTAAAATGATCAGCATGACATGATGTTGGTTCTTGTCGAAAATCGTTTTGATTCGATGTTAAACATGGCTGTCAGCGGCCATCTTTGTTGACATAGAGTTATCTAGTAAAAACTTGTAGCGGCTACTCCTCTGTAACTAATCGACGGATTTTCATGAAACTGCACAGGAATGTTGCTCTTGATGTCTAATTGATCCTAGCAAAAGTTCAGGTCAGCTGGAAATTCAAGATTGCCGCCATGGCTAAAAAGAGATTTTCAAAATACAAGTTTGTAGTGACTACTTCTTGAAAACTATAAGTGATATTGATATGGGACTTTTTTTAAAATGATCAGTATGACATGATGTTGATCCTTGTCAAAAAATATTTTGATTTGACGTTAAGCATGGCTGCCAGCGGCCATCTTTGTTTACATAGAGTTATATAATGAAAACTTGTAGCTACTACTCCTCTGAAACTACTTACAGATTTTCATAAAACTTCACAGGAATGCTGATCTAGCTATCAAAAACCTATCAGTAGAGCTTCAAGGTCATTGACCTCTTGTTTAAGACTTAAGTTTTTATTTGATGGACTTTGCTACACATAGTGTTGGTGTTGTTGGTCTGTATGTCACACTTTCTAATCCAGACTACCTGTCCTGAGCTTTTCAACCGATTTTGCCAATACCGGTACTTAGTAGAAAGTACAGGTATCAGTATGAATTTTTAGTGAAATTTGGCGGTTGAGTTCCTTTAATCATCTTGGATGATAGCGTCATTATACAACACTCCCATAATGTTGGCAACGCATTTAACTTGAAGAACTGTGCAAGCATGTACATGTAATTGTTCATATAATATTATTTCAGATACAACCCAAAATGCCTGGATCTACCAAAAAGGACTTGTATATAGCCAAAAGTTTGAGCCATTTAAATGAATTGGCGGAGCTGCCGGCCAAGTTGAAATCAACTAACGTTAAATTGTAAGTGTTCTGTATTGTAATGTGCCTGAATTTTGATTATCTTGCCTTTAGATTGTTTTTAGATTTTAGCAGGTGGGGTGGTCGCAAATTTTTAAACATTAGGCAACATCAAAAAAAATTAGAATGTTGATAAAGTATTTAGAAGGTTTATAATTTGGAGAAATAGAATAGAATTAAACATTGTAAACTATGCCAAACTAATAGTGTCAGTGCCTCATGTGTAAACTGTAGTACTATTATGTTGTATGTAGTGAACACCGCTCTGGCAGGCCTTTTTTCGAGAAAATTGGGAAAAGGGCTAGCCCTGCTAATTAAGAAAAAGAAGTGTGACATTGTTAAAATTGAGAAAACCAGAGTGTGATTTTCGCTATTTAGGGGAATGCTTTTTAAGAGGTAAGCTTTCATTAAAAGGTATACTTTAGGTATAATATCAACCAGATATTGAATTTAGCAATGATTTTAACATACACTCATGGAACATTTACATGTATGATTAAGACTTTCACAAAAAAAAATTATTTACCCAGAATTGGGAAAATGTAGAGATTTTTGGAATTGGGAAGAGATCGAATTTCGGCCCCACTTAAATAGGTTAAAAAAGCCCTGTTTGGTTTATTTATAGCTCAGATCAGTAAACAAAGGCTCATCGGGTTGCAAAACTGTACACCGGAGGGTGAGTTTCAAATTAGTTGATTTAATTAAAGAAACAAAAGATGAAAATGAAAATATTCAGGCACAATTGTAAAGCAAGGATAATATTATCAGGTAACTACGCGGAAATAAGATAGGTTTCAATGTACCGTATTTTCAGATTGGTCAAGACGGCAGACAAGATGTTGAAGGAGGCAGAACACAGCGAGATGATGATGGACGAAGAGAGAGCCTACGTCCTGTTTATGAAGTATTTCAACGTGGTCACGTTCATGAAGAAAGCGCCAGATTATAAAAAACAAAAGGTTAGAGATTATTAAAAATCGTGCTGTATCTAACTTTAAGTATTTGTGCTGAGTTGTGTTCATGAAGCATTTCAATGTGGTCACTTTCATGAAGAAAGCACCAGATTATAAAAATTTATAAAGATTATATGAAATCAGTACTCTCTTTAAAGGCATGTCTCATCAGAAATTCGTGATCCTTTTTATGCAGTATTTTAATCATTCGCAACATCTCGATCAATTCATCTAATCTCAAATGTATGTTGAAGGAATCCATATTAGGCATCCTACTTACATTGCGGAGCTCTAGATCATCGTAGATTCCCGCCAGAAGGCTATGGCAGTCAAAGTTACATTTTCCCCAAAACACTATTGATACAACATCAAAGTGCAGGCAAACTTTGGTAACTCAAAGTCACGGGGAATATGTTCGAGAAAGTTGTGGGTTCGAAAAATTCATCTATTCAAACTTGTGAACAGTCACAAAATGGTGCTACTTGTGTACGCAGTTAATCTTTCTCAACATGTTCTTATTTTAAACTGATAACGGATGTATTTAAATGAATTATTACCGTGAAAATAAAAGAAAAATTGCAAAAATGTCTTTGTTTTATCTTTAATAAGCATTTGTTTACAGAAATAGCACAATTCATATAAACCGGAAGTCAAAATAATGGGTTTAATGTAATTGAATAGAATATCGTTACATACATTGAGTTAAAAAAGAGAATAGTCTGTTGAGCAGAGTTATAATAAACATTTATACAACAACTATTTTTATAATATAATCAACAAATGTATTCAAATACTACAAAGAAAAATATTCACTCACAGAAAATACAGAAAAAGGATCCAGTATTCCTTTAAAATCCAACATATGAATAAAGTCCAAATAATATTAGTAAGTGTTCCTTTAATATAAATTGTCAAGTGTCCCTTAATCAAAGTTGTCAAGTGTCCCTTTAATCCAATTTCACTTCAAGTCTTTTCTAGTTCACAATTGTCCAAATGTCCCAATAATCCAATGTTACTAGATGAGCACACTATTTGTTATCCTCACAATATATTTTAATTCGCAGCATCCAATATTTTGTAACTCCTCAATTAAAATAATGAACTAGATATTCCACTTTGATTATTAATACTGAAACACTGCAAGTTTTACTCAGGCCAGCTTTATATACCAACATGGAATATTCTAGATTAAAAAAGAATGTTCTGTAACAACCTACACATTTCAGTATGTAAACAATAATTTAGAAATTACTAGTAGTCTGGCCTAAAAATAGAACAAAATCCAGCTATTTATATATGCTATTAATAGAAACAACTTGACAGCCAGAATCAATAAACATGTATACTTATATAGCATTATATACATGGGGGTAACAATAACATCAAAGTGTACCATGGTGTCTGTTATAATTCATTGTTCAATACATTTAGCCCATAAATCACTGTCAGGGCTTTTTTTCATAATTTTGGGAACATGACCCGTACCCCTGGAAATGGGAATTTTAGCGCGATTTTTAATAAAATTCGGAATTTTAGCGCGATTTTTAATAAAATTCGGAAAAATATCAAGTAAAGCATTCCTTTCATAATTATATCTTTTAATACTGTTTTTTGTACCAAGATAAACAGAAGTATTTATTTAAGCTTTTGAACCCCAATCATTGGATTGGCACACTTAAAAAAAATAATAAAAAAAATTGGGAATTTTTTCCTCAAAATTGGGAAAAAAAGATATGTTTTGCCATTGGGAATATGACCGAATAACGGCTATAAAAACGGCCAAAAAAAAGCCCTGACTGTAGACAACATACAAGTTATTTTTGCTTAAAAATGTTAGTGATCAGAGATTAAAATCAATAAACAAACTTTATTTGATTAGAAACGTGGCATGGCAATGGATTACACCTTCAAGATTCCGGTAGCTATTATTTTATTAAACGGTTCTCCGGACCGTAAAAAGCCTTCAAGTTTGGTGGTAGTATTCTAGAAATAATAATGACCAAGAGTAAATTACATTGAATTATATAGGAGGCCGGAGTATGTGCTCTAGTTATTGATGGTATTTGAGGAATCAACGTTCAATTTACCGAAGTTGGACTATATTGCAGTATCATTTCGCCAATTGTTCTCATCTATAGTTAATTTCCATGGAAACGCTAATTTTATGTTCAGGTATGTATGTATTCTAATAACAAAAGCAGGTATAAAAGTTAAACATTAAATGTAGCATTCACAGAACACAGTCAACCAAAACATGCATTCAAAACAACAATTACAACTATAACTAGAAACAGATAATGACAAACTGTAAATATGTCTTTGTAAAATAAAAGGATCATATCCTCTATAAATAAACCTTCGAAAGTAACTAAGAATCTTATGACGCAAATCAAACAGTTTTCTGTCCCATTGACTTCTTGCTAACAAAATGTCATTTGGAACATAGTAGTTCTTGAAATACATACGAGGCATGACTGGGCTCACTTTGGTTTTTAAACATGCATCAATGATGGGACGGTTATTATATTACTCATTAAAGGTGACTTCCTTATTGTCACATGCCCACTAACCTTGTCACCTCTTGAAACGAAACTTGGAAGTTCTAAACTGTAAAGCTGTAATCAACCAATAAAGAGTTTAATAGACATGGTATGATACTGTTTAATCGTATCAGTAAGGCATTTTTACTCTAAACAGTTACTTGTGTTCTACCTGAACTTTTGGGACACTTTTTGCAAATAAGTTAAATATAAGTTTTGTTTTATTTTCTCATAGGCTTACTATGATGACTTACTGGGAACCAAGAATCTCCTGGCATCCATCGATAAAGCCGAGAACCTGTCTGCAAGTCTCAAAGAAAGGTGAGTAGAAAGTTTACTGGGAACCAAGAATCTCCTGACATCCATCGATAAAGCCGAGAACCTGTCTGCAAGTCTCGAAGAAAGGTGAGTAGAAAGTTTACTGGGAACCAAGAATCTCAGGACATCCATCGATAAAGCCGAGAACCTGTCTGCAAGTCTCAAAGGAAGGTAAATAGAAAGTTAACTGGGAACCAAGAATCGCAGGACATCCATCGATAAAGCCGAGAACCTGTCTGCAAGTCTAAAAGAAAGGTAAATAGAAAGTTAACTGGGAACCAAGAATCTCACGACATCCATCGATAAAGCTGAGAACCTGTCTGCAAGTCTCAAAGAAAGGTAAATAGAAAGTTAACTGGGAACCAAGAATCGCAGGACATCCATCGATAAAGCTGAGAACCTGTCTGCAAGTCTCAAAGAAAGGTAAATAGAAAGTTAACTGGGAACCAAGAATCTCACGACATCCATCGATAAAGCTGAGAACCTGTCTGCAAGTCTCAAAGAAAGGTAAATAGAAAGTTAACTGGGAACCAAGAATCTCATGACATCCATCGATAAAGCCGAGAACCTGTCTGCAAGTCTCAAAGAAAGGTAAATAGAAAGTTAACTGGGAACCAAGAATCTCACGACATCCATCGATAAAGCTGAGAACCTGTCTGCAAGTCTCAAAGAAAGGTAAATAGAAAGTTAACTGGGAACCAAGAATCTCATGACATCCATCGATAAAGCTGAGAACCTGTCTGCAAGTCTCAAAGAAAGGAGAGTAGAAAGTTAACTGGGAACCAAGAATCTTCTGACATCCATCGATAAAGCCGAGTAATTTTGGCTGAAATAAAGCAAGATTTCTCTCTATGTCCCTGTGTGGCTGGGCGGTGTGATGGGATGCATTTGATAATATTGTGTTTGACATTTATTTAACAAAAGAGCCACTTTTCTGTGTCAGTTGGTTAATTTTATGCACTGTTACAGTAAAATTTGGGGGTTCAAACGTAATATGGCAAAATATATATTGGGGGACCATACAACACATAATAAGTCAAAATATTTATTGGGGGACCATAGTTTTACAACACATAATATGGCAAAATATTTATTGGGGGACCATACAACACATGATATGGCAAAATATGTATTGGGGGACCATACAACACATGACATGGCAAAATATGTATTGGGGGACCATACAACACATGGCAAAATATGTATTGGGGGCCATACAACACATGGCAAAATATGTATTGGGGGACCATACAACACATGATATGGCAAAATATGTATTGGGGGACCATACAACATATATGGCAAAATATGGGGGACCATACAACACATATGGCAAAATATGTATTGGGGGACCATAGTTTTACAACACATAATATGGCAAAATATGTATTGGGGGACCATACAACACATGATATGGCAAAATATGGGGGACCATACAACACATGATATGGCAAAATATGTATTGGGGGACCATACAACACATGATATGGCAAAATATGAATTGGGGGACCATACAACACATATGGCAAAATATGGGGGACCATACAACACATATGGCAAAATATGTATTGGGGGACCATACAACACATATGGCAAAATATGAATTGGGGGACCATACAACACATATGGCAAAATATGTATTGGGGGACCATACAACACATATGGCAAAATATGGGGGACCATACAACACATATGGCAAAATATGTATTGGGGGACCATACAACACATATGGCAAAATATGAATTGGGGGACCATACAACACATATGGCAAAATATGTATTGGGGACCATACAACACATATGGCAAAATATGAATTGGGGGACCATACAACACATATGGCAAAATATGTATTGGGGACCATACAACACATATGGCAAAATATGTATTGGGGACCATACAACACATATGGCAAAATATGTATTGGGGGACCATACAACACATATGGCAAAATATGTATTGGGGGACCATACAACACATGATATGGCAAAATATGTATTGGGGACCATACAACACATATGGCAAAATATGTATTGGGGGACCATACAACACATGATATGGCAAAATATGTATTGGGGACACATATGGCAAAATATTTATTGGGGGACCCATACAACACATGGCAAAAATATGTATTGGGGGACCATACAACACATATGGCAAAATATGGGGGACCATACAACACTTATGGCTAAATATGTATTGGGAGACCATACAACACATATGGCAAAATATGTATTGGGGACCATACAACACATATTATGGCAAAATATGTATTGGGGGACCATACAACACATGGCAAATATGTATTGGGAGACCATACAAACACATATGGCAAAATATGTATTGGGGGACCATACAACACATGGCAAAAATATGTATTGGGAGACCATACAACACATATGGCAAAATATTTATTGGGGGACCATAGTTTTACAACACATAATATGGCAAAATATTTATTGGGGGACCATACAACACATGACATGGCAAAAATATGTATTGGGGGACCATACAACACATGATATGGCAAAATATGTATCTGGGGGACCATACAACACATGGCAAAATATGCTATTGGGAGACCATACACACATATGGCAAAATATGTATTGGGGACCCTACAACACATATGGCAAAATATGAATGCAAAATATGTATTGGGGGACCATACAACACATGTGGCAAAATATTTATTGGGGGACCATAGTTTTACAACACATAATATGGCAAAAATATTTATTGGGGGACCATACAACACATGATATGGCAAAATATATTATTGGGGGACCATACAACACATGATATGGCAAAATATGTATTGGGGGACCATACAACACATGATATGGCAAAATATGTATTGGGGGACCATACAACACATGATATGGCAAAATATGTATATGGGGGACCATACAACACATATGGCAAAATATGGGGGACCATACAACACATATGGCAAAATATGTATTGGGAGGTCCATACAACACATGATATGCAAAATATGTATTGGGGGACCATACAACACATATGGCAAAATATGTATCTGGGGACCATACAACACATTATGGCAAAATATGGGGACCATACAGCACATATGGCAAAAGATATGTATTGGGGGACCATACAACACATATGGCAAAACATGTATTGGGGACCATACAACACACATGGCAAAATATGTATTGGGGGACCATACAACACATATTATGGCAAAATATGTATTGGGGGACCATACAACACATATGGCAAAATATGTATTGGGGGACCATACAACACATATGGCAAAATATGTAATTGGGACCATACAACACATATTATGGCAAAATATGTATTTGGGGGACCATACAACACATGGCAAAATATGTATTGGGAGACCATACAACACATATGGCAAAATATGTATTGGGGGACCATACAACACATATGGCAAAATATGTATTCGGGGGACCATACAAGCACATATGGCAAAATATGTATTGGGGACCATACAACACATATTATGGCAAATATGTATTGGGGGACCATACAACACATTGGCAAAATATGTATTGGGAGACCATACAACACATATGGCAAAATATTTATTGGCGGGACCAATACAACACATATGGCAAATTATGTATTGGGGACCATACAACACATATTATGCGCAAAATATGTATTGGGGGACCATACAACACATGGCAAAATATGTCTTGGGAGACCATACAACACATATGGCAAAATATTTATTGGGGGACCATAGTTTTACAACACATAATATGGCAAAATATTTATTGGGGACCATACAACACATGATATGGCAAAATATGTATTGGGGGACCATACAACAAATGATATGGCAAAATATGTATTGGGGGACCATACAACATATGATATGGCAAAATATGTATTGGGGGACCATACAACACATGATATGGCAAAATATGTATTGGGGGACCATACAACACATATGGCAAAATATGGGGGACCATACAACACATATGGCAAAATATGTATTGGGGGTCCATACAACACATGATATGGCAAAATATGTATTGGGGGACCATACAACACATATGGCAAAATATGGGGGACCATACAACACATATGGCAAAATATGGGGGACCATACAGCACATATGGCAAAATATGTATTGGGGACCATACAGCACATATGGCAAAATATGTATTGGGGACCATACAACACATATTATGGCAAAATATGTATTGGGGGACCATACAACACATATGGCAAAATATGTATTGGGGGACCATACAACACATATGGCAAAATATGTATTGGGGGACCATACAACACATATGGCAAAATATGTATTGGGGGACCATACAACACATATGGCAAAATATGTATTGGGGACCATACAACACATATTATGGCAAAATATGTATTGGGGGACCATACAACACATATTATGGCAAAATATGTATTGGGGACCATACAACACACATGGCAAAATATGTATTGGGGGATCATACAACACATATTATGGCAAAATATGTATTGGGGGACCATACAACACATATGGCAAAATATGTATTGGGGGATCATACAACACATATTATGGCAAAATATGTATTGGGGGACCATACAACACATGGCAAAATATGTATTGGGAGACCATACAACACATATGGCAAAATATGTATTGGGGGACCATACAACACATATGGCAAAATATGTATTGGGGACCATACAACACAGATGGCAAAATATGTATTGGGGTGGCAAAATATGTATTGGGGGACCATACAACACATATTATGGCAAAATATGTATTGGGGGACCATACAACACATGGCAAAATATGTATTGGGGGACCATACAACATATATGGCAAAATATGTATTGGGAGACCATACAACACATATGGCAAAATATGTATTGGGGGACCATACAACACATGGCAAAATATGTATTGGGAGACCATACAACACATATGGCAAAATATTTATTGGGGGACCATACAACACATATGGCAAAATATGTATTGGGGACCATACAACACATATTATGGCAAAATATGTATTGGGGGACCATACAACACATGGCAAAATATGTATTGGGAGACCATACAACACATATGGCAAAATATTTATTGGGGGACCATAGTTTTACAACACATAATATGGCAAAATATTTATTGGGGGACCATACAACACATGATATGGCAAAATATGTATTGGGGGACCATACAACACATGATATGGCAAAATATGTATTGGGGGACCATACAACATATATGGCAAAATATGGGGGACCATACAACACATATGGCAAAATATGTATTGGGGGACCATAGTTTTACAACACATAATATGGCAAAATATGTATTGGGGGACCATACAACACATGGCAAAATATGTATTGGGAGACCATACAACACATATGGCAAAATATTTATTGGGGGACCATAGTTTTACAACACATAATATGGCAAAATATTTATTGGGGGACCATACAACACATGATATGGCAAAATATGTATTGGGGACCATACAACACATGACATGGCAAAATATGTATTGGGGACCATACAACACATATGGCAAAATATGTATTGGGGACCATACAACACATGATATGGCAAAATATGTATTGGGGACCATACAACACATGATATGGCAAAATATGTATTGGGGACCATACAACACATGATATGGCAAAATATTTATTGGGGGACCATACAACACATGATATGGCAAAATATGTATTGGGGACCATACAACACATGATATGGCAAAATATGTATTGGGGACCATACAACACATGATATGGCAAAATATGTATTGGGGACCATACAACACATATTATGGCAAAATATGTATTGGGGGACCATACAACACATGGCAAAACATGTATTGGGAGACCATACAACACATATGGCAAAATATGTATTGGGGACCCTACAACACATATGGCAAAATATGAATGCAAAATATGTATTGGGGGACCATACAACACATGTGGCAAAATATGTATTGGGGGTCCATACAACACATATGGCAAAATATGTATTGGGGGACCATACAACACATTTGGCAAAATATGTATTGGGGGACCATACAACACATATGGCAAAATATGTATTGGGGGACCATACAACACATTTGGCAAAATATGTATTGGGGGACCATACAACACATATGGCAAAATATGTATTGGGGGATCATACAACACATATGGCAAAATATGTATTGGGGGACCAAATCATGATTGGCCCCCTCTCAAATTAGTGTTGGGTGCGGGTTGTTTATAGGCCTATGTTTATTGTTGAGTGCTGGCTGTTTCTAAGCCTATGTTTATTGTTGAGTGCTGGCTGTTTCTAGGCCTATGTTTATTGTTGGTTGCGGGCTGTTTCTAGGTCTATGTTTATTGTCGGGTGCGGGATGTTTCTAGCATATGTTTAAGTGAACTGGATTACTGGTATAGTTATCATGTATTATTGAACCTAGCAACAATGCATTTATTCTAAACCTTCCAATGGAAAATAAAGTTTCTGATGTAGAAGTATATTTTGTTTTGGAATTAGAATAAAGCATCCACTTTTGAAGCAATTTGGTGAGCTTCTCGGCATGAAAATTAGTTAACCCTTACCCGCTAAGCACGCCTATAATAGTCTTTGCATCCATTGTAAACCCAGAGCCTGTGAGTAACTCAACTTACAGGCTGATAAGGGTTTACAATGTCTGGCTGCTGATCAGTCATTTTCCCTAAAACACATCTTTGTCACATAAATGGAATTGTCTTAATTCAAAGAAAGAACAGTCCATTATATAAACATAGCGGGTTCAGGGTTAAAAGACTTCAAGATTGCTGAGTGTTAATTTGATGGTGGGTCAAAGGGAAACTATAATTCTGTTGTAGGTATGATGAGTTGGAGGCGAAATCCATCGCGAACAAACTGGCATCTCTGGACAGTCTAGAGGAGAAGGAAGAAATGAAGAAGACTGAAGACAAAGAAAAGATGGAGGAGAAACCGTCTGTTGATAAAGGTATTCACTCAAAAATCAGAACATTCTCAAAAAGAAAGAAATGAAGATACTGAATAGGTTATGTGCATAAAACTGTAACTTTTTAATCCAATGGAGGACAAGATACACAAATTACTATGCAACCAGTCAACATAGATTTTACTATTTAAACAATCAGATCACAGATTGCTATCTAACCAATCAGATCACAGATTATCTTACCAATAAGATTGCAGACTATATAACCAATCAGATCACAGATTATTATCTAACCAGTCAGATCATAGATTATCTAACCAATCGGATCACAGATTGTTAACTAACCAGTCAGATCATAGATTTTCTAACCAATCAGATCAAAGATTATTACCTTACCACTCAAATCCCAGAATGCATAACCAATCAGATCACAGTTTATCTAACCAGGCAGATCACAGATAGCATAACCAGTCAGGACACTGATTTCTAAAACGTGATTAAATCTACCCTATCAGACCACATTGAAACAAATCTTTTCCCAGAGGCAGAAGTAGATACAAAAAAAGATGCGGGACAAATCACGTGCACGCAACTCTTCAGTCTCCTGGAGGACCGGGATTCCCAGATCATCATCATGGATGTACGATCAATAGCTGACTATCAGGAGTCGAGAATCAACCACAAAAACATCATCAATGTTCCAGCTGAAGTGATAAAACCTGGGTAAGCCGAAAGGAGTGCTAGTAGGGACGGGGTAAGCAGAAGGGATTGCTAGTAGGGACGGGGTAGGCAGAAGGGATTGCTAGTAGGGACGGGGTAAGCAGAAGGGATTGCTAGTAGGGACGGGGTAAGCAGAAGGCAGATCTAGCAAGGGGTGGTGGAGGGATGCTGGTGGGGTATTTGATTGCTGGAAATTCGGAGTAGAGATGCTGGTGGGGTAATTGATGGAAATTTGAAATAATTTTGGAGCAGAAATGCTGGTGGGGTATTTGATGGAAGTTTTTAAATAAGTTTGGAGCCGTGATGCTAGTGGGTATTCAATAGAAATTTGGAGCAGGGACTCTGGTGGTGCATTTGATGTAAATTTGGAATAAGTTTGGAGAAGAAATGCTGGTGGGGTATTTGATGGAAATTTTAAATAAGTTTGGAGCTGAGATTCTGGTGGGGTATTTGATGGAAATTCGAAGTAAGTTTGGAGCAGAGATGCTGGTGGGGTATTTGATGGAAATTTATAATAAGTTTGGAGCAGAGATGCTGGTGAGTTATTTGATGGAAATTTATAATAAGTTCGGAGAAGAGATGCTGGTGCAGTATTTGATGGAAGTTCGAAATACATTTGGAGCATGGTGGGGTATTTGATGGAAATTTGAAATAAGTTTGGAGCAGAGATGTTGGTGCAGTATTTGATGGAAGTTCGAAATAAGTTTGGAGCAGAGATGTTGGTGCAGTATTTGATGGAAATTTGAAATAAGTTTGGAGCAGAGATGCTGGTGGGGCATTTGATGGAAATTTTAAATAAGTTTGGAGCAGAGATGCTGGTGGGGTATTTGATGGAAATTTTAAATAAGTTTGGAGCCGTGATGCTGGTGGGGTATTTGATGGAAATTTAAATAAGTTTGGAGCAGAGATGCGAGCAGAGAGGCTAGAGGGTATTCAATAGAAATTTGGAGCAGGGACTCTGGTGGTGCATTTGATGTAAATTTGAAATAAGTTTGGAGAAGAAATGCTGGGTGGGTTTTTTGATGGAAATTAGAAATAAGTTTGGAGCCATAATGCTGGTGGAGCATTAGATGGAAATTTGAAATTTATTTGGAGTCGTATTTCTTGTGTGGTATTTGGATGGAAATTTGAAATAAATTTGGAGCAAAGATTCTGTTTTAATTCTAGCAACAACTGTGACCTACATAGAGAAGGCGTTACCAATGGATTCACTGTCGCTATGGAAACAGAGAGCTAATATCGACCATCTTGTTCTCCTGGATTGGAATACAGGATTCGAACGTGTGAAAATTGGGACGGCTTTACAAACACTTAAAGATGCCTTATTTAAGGTAAGATTTCCCTCATGCACCAAAGGCAATAACTCTGTTATCATGAAGCTACACCACGAGTGACAAGCATTGAAGCAGCGTTTTTTACAATCCCACTTTCACAAAATGAAGTGGGAGCTATATAGGAATAGTGCTGTCCATAACATTATGATGCGTCTTGTAACACATTTTTAGCTCTACTGGCCAAGGGCCAGCAGCGCTTATGGGATGGCGAGTTGTCCGTCCGTCGTTAACTTTTGTCTCGTTAAGACGATAGGGCTTTCATTTTTCATCCGATCTTTACCAAACTTTAACAGGTTGTTAATATCAATGAAAGCTCAAACAAGTTCGAAAACCAGCCAGATCGGACCGTCAACAGCGGAGTTATGGTCCTTGATTTATTTAAAAATGCTATATTGCTATATTTTGCCTCGTTAAGACGATAGGGGATTCATTGTTCATCCTATCTTTACCAAACTTTATCAGATTGCTAATGTCATTGAAAGCTCGAAGAGTTCGAAAACCAGCCATATCGGACTAGTAACAGCGGAGTTATGGCCCTTGATTTAGTTAAAAAAATGCTATATTGTTATATTTTGCCTCATTAAGACGATAGGGCCTTCATTTTTCATCCTATCTTTACCAAACTTTACCCACATTGTTAATATCAATAGAAGCTCGAACAAGTTCGAAAACCAGCCAGATTGGACCATTAACAGCGGAGTTATGGTCCTTGATTTAGTTAAAAATGCTATATTGCTATATTTTGCCTCGTTAAGACAATAGGGGCTTCATTGTTCATCCTATCTTTACCAAACTTTATCAGATTGCTGATGTCATTGTAAGCTCGAACAAGTTCGAAAACCAGCCATATAGGACTAGTAACAGCGGAGTTATGGCCCTTAATTTACTTCAAAATGCTATATTTTGCCTCGTTGAGACGATAGGGGCTTCATTGTTCATCCGATCTTTACCAAACTTTATCAGATTGCTAATGTCATTGAAAGCTCGAACGAGTTCGAAAACCAGTCATATCGGACTAGTAACAGCGGAGTTATGGCCCTTGATTTAGTAAAAAAAATGCTATATTGCTATATTTTGCGTCGTTAAGACGATAGGGCCTTCATTTTTCATCCTATCTTTACCAAACTTTACTACATTGTTAATACCAATGAAAGCTCGAACAAGTTCGAAAACCAGCCAGATCGGACCGTTAACAGCGGAGTTATGGTCCTTGATTTAGTTAAAAATGCTATATTGCTATATTTTGCCTTGTTAAGACAATAGGGGCTTCATTGTTCATCCTATCTTTACCAAACTTTATCAGATTGCTGATGTCATTGAAAGCTCGAACAAGTTCGAAAACCAGCCATATAGGACTAGTAACAGCAGAGTTATGGCCCTTGATTTACTTCAAAATGCTATATTTTGCCTCGTTGAGACGATAGGGGCTTCATTGTTCATTCCGATCTTTACCAAACTTTATCAGATTGCTAATGTCATTGAAAGCTCGAACGAGTTCGAAAACCAGTCATATCGGACTAGTAACAGCGGAGTTATGGCCCTTGATTTAGTTAAAAAATGCTATATTGCTATATTTTGCCTCGTTAAGACGATAGGGCCTTCATTTTTCATCCTATCTTTACCAAACTTAACTACATTGTTAATATCAATGAAAGCTCGAACAAGTTCGAAAATCAGCCAGATCGGACCGTTAACAGCGGAGTTATGGTCCTTGATTTAGTTAAAAATGCTATATTGCTATATTTTGCCTCGTTAAGACAATAGGGGCTTCATTGTTCATCCTATCTTTACCAAACTTTATCAGATTGCTGATGTCATTGAAAGCTCGAACGAGTTCGAAAACCAGCCATATCGGACTAGTAACAGCGGAGTTATGGCCCTTGATTTACTTCAAAATGCTATATTTTGCCTCGTTGAGACGATAGGGGCTTCATTGTTCATACCGATCTTTACCAAACTTTATCAGATTGCTAATGTCATTGAAAGCTAGAACGAGTTCGAAAACCAGCCATATCGGACTAGTAACAGCGGAGTTATGGCCCTTGATTTAGTTCAAAAATGCTATATTGCTATATTTTGCCTCGTTAAAACGATAGGGCCTTCATTTTTAGCTCTACTGGCTGAAGGCCAGCAGAGCTTATGGGATGCCGAGTTGTCCGTCGTCCGTACGTCCGTCGTCCGTCCGTCGTCCGTTCCGTTGTTAACTTTTGTCTCGTTAAGACGATAGGGCCTTCATTTTTCATCCAATCTTTACTAAACTTTAACAGGTTGTTAATATCAATGAAAGCTCGGATGAGTTCGAAAACCAGCCAGATCGGCCAAGTAACAGCGGAGTTATGGCCCTTGATTTAGTTAAAAATGCTATATTGCTATATTTTGCCCTCGTTAAGACGATAGGGCCTTTATTATTCAACCTATCTATACCAAACTTTACCACATTGTTAATATCAATGAAAGCTCGGACAAGTTCGAAAACCAGCCAGATCGGACCAGTAACAGCGGAGTTGTAGCCCTTGATTTAGTTAAAAATGCTATATTTTTGCCTTGTTAAGACGATAGGGGCTTCATTGTTCATCTGATCTTTACCAAACTTTATCAGATTGTTAATAACAATGCAAGCTCGAGCAAGTTCGAAAACTAGCCATATCGGACCAGTAACAGCGGAGTTATGGCCCTTGATTTAGTTAAAAATGCTATAGTTTGCCTCATTAAGACGATTGGGGCTTCATTGTTCATCCGATCTTTACCAAACTTTATCAGATTGTTAATATCAATGAAAGCTCGGACAAGTTTGAAAACCAAACATATCGGACCAGTAACAACTTAGTTATGGCCCTTGATTTAGTTCAAAACGCTATATTTTGCCTCGTAAAGACGAGAGGGTCTTCATTTTTCATCCGATCGTTACCAAACTTTTATTTTTTTAATTATTTTTTTAAATTAATATATATATTTTTTTATTTTTTTATTTTTTTTTTTTAATTTTAATTTTTTTTTTTTTTTTTATATTTTTTTTTTAATTTTTTTTTTTTTTTTTTTATTTTTTTTTTTTTTTTTTTTTTTTTAATAATTTTGTTAGCTCTATGTTGGACCAGTAACAGAGGAGTTATGGCTCTTGATTTAGTTAAAAATGCTATATTTTGCCTCGTTAAAGGTAGGGTCTTCATTTTCATCTGATCTTTACTGAACTTTAACAGATTCTTTAGTTATCGCCCTTGATTTAGTTCAAAAGCTGTTTTTTTCCCGAAACTTCCAAAAAAACGTTAATGGCAGTCACTCGCTTCATTGATGTTATAAGAGCCATGTTAGCCAGTAGAGCGTCCACAGGCCCTCCTGGGCCTCTTGTTCATCCTATCTTTACCAAACTTTACCACATTGTTAATATCAATGAAAGCTCGAACAAGTTCGAAAACCAGCCAGATCGGACCGTTAACAGCGGAGTTATGGTCCTTGATTCAGGGGTCAAGCCAGACTCCAAAAATAGGGAGAAGTCACTTCTCCCTCCAGTCAAAACAGGGAGAAGTTTTTCAAAACAGTGAGACTTGAGACATCGAGTTAACCAATTGCATGTTATTTTATTAATTATTTGTATTGGTATTATTTCTGTTAAAACTAAAATAATGCATAATACTAATAAAGCATGTATTATTATTATCATTTTGTTATTATATTATTATTTTCCCACGGCCCCCCCCCCCCCCCCCCCCCCCCCCCCCCCCCCCCCCCCCCCCACCCCCCGCCACCTCTTCGTTTCATTTTTTATTGAAAAATACTAATTATTCGATAATTACCCCAAACTTAGTTTTCATTCATGCCCACATTGAGTAACATACGTTATTGATATCTATGGTCTAATCGTAGAATACAATACATTTCCGCTGATTTCTCTCGTCAATAAAACAATCACAAACAAACTCTCTTTATACCAACACATTTCTTTATTTCATAATTAGCCTCAATAAAACACACAACCAAAGTTTTGCTTATTAAAGATTCTTTACAATTAACTGTGCCGATGTCAATCATATAATTATATACACTGTATTTTCCATTTATTTATCGTGGGAGATTTTTCAAGGTATCTTGTTGTCAATCATAATCATAACCCCGCCCTTGCGCAGTGTTTTGTAGTACGATTTTTAATTATTCATCAAGCGAAAAAATACGACAGCTTTCATTGGTTTACTTAAATAGAATGCGCACATGATTCCCCACATGATCTAATCACGTGATCGCCTAACGAGCAAAACATGGCGGTTGATATTCTCATCTCGCCTAAGGCAAGCCGATAAAGATCGATAATTAGGCTATGCCCTGATTAGATAAGAGTCGCGTTGTTATTTAATGTAATGGGATTAAATAGTACTTGTGATACACCTCTGATTGTATATTTAGAGGTTTAAGTTTTGTTATTATGAGGTTAATCACATTTGAAATTGCCGAAATTGACCCGAATTTGCCGAAAATGACGGCGACTCATATTTCGCCCCACATGAATAAAAAAGCGAAGTCGCCAAACTACAGCGAAGTTTTTAGCGACTGCGCCTAATCGCGTGACCCTGTTGATTAAGTTAAAAATGCTAGATTGCTATATTTTGATTTTATTTTTTTTGATTTTTAGCTCTATGTAGGTAGGACCAGTACGGACCAGTAACCGAGAGTTATGGCTCTTGATTAGTTAAAAATGCTATTTTGCCTTGTTAATACTGTAGGGCCTTCATTTTTCATCTGATCTTACAACTTTACCAGATTCTTTACTACCTTATGGCCCTTGATTTAGCAAAAAGCAGTTTTTTTGCCACGAAACTCAAAAAAACGTGAATGGCAGTCATTCGCTTCATTGATGTTATAAGCCAGTAGACCATGTTAGCCAGTAGAGCGTCCACAGGCCCTCTTGGGCCTCTGGCCTCTTGTTATTACTTGCATTCCTCAGTTTTGAATGGATTGTTCCCAAACTTCATATACACATAACAACTTAACAAAGGGTATCAATCTGGGGTATCAATGCTAGTTCTTGGATAGTTCTTTCTTAGTGCCAACACAAAAACACACACCAACAACCCCACTGCCCAAAAGTTGATATAAAAATCGAACAGGAAAAGTAGCATTCAAGGTCAACCATAAACACACACAGAAACAAAGAACCATTTTCTACGAACGGAATATGCAAGCAACTACTGTGCTGTCTGGCACCGATAATCTTCTTTTGAAAAGAGAACAAAACGTTTGGCATAAAAGCATCTTTGAAATAGGAAACATTACGTAAAACCATTTTCTACAAACGGAATATCAAGCAACTACTGGCACCGATTATCTTCTTTTGAAAATCTCACTAAAATGCTATATGCAATATAGCGAGGGTAAATAAACAGTTACTGACTGACAAATAACAATACAGTGTAAGTTAAATCGAGATCCGAACATAAAAGATCATCGCCCAAAGCCTCTTTGATTCTGACATGAAGCAGAAAGCATGACGTAAATCCAAGTTCTTCGTGGTAAAGTTATCACATGTATTGCCAGTATACAAGTGTGACTGAGTAGCAGTATACACATGTGACTGAGTGGCACTATTTGCACAGAATTGTGTTTAAACTTAGGGCTTTTGATTGAAAACATAGCTTATAAGAAGTTAACCTGTATGGTACCTCCATAAAAACACGAGGGTTAATGTAAAGATTGGCGCTATGAACAGTTGGTGGTTAGAGATATATTGAGTAAGGCAACCACTGTTCCCTCTCACCTTTTATGCCCAGTCATGGAATTACAGAAATATTTCCTTGATTGACCATTTTACACAGGTATTATTATCATTAGCAGATACTAATTTATGTTTATGTGATTGGTTATATTTAGTCACATGGTCTAGAGGTCTGTGATTTGATTGGTCAAATACTCTTTTTCAATTTATGTTGGTGTGATTGGATATATTAGTCGCATGGTCTCACATGATAGTCTTAATCTGATTGGTAAAATATATGTGGCCTGAAAACTAAGTACCATGGTTTGAATTGAATGAGCACCGAGAACGTGATATTCATTAAGAAATAGAACATCGTTTACGGTGAATTATCGTGTAATATATCCCGCTTTGGAGCTTAGTTGTAAACAATAATTTCACGAGCCCGAAGGGCCACTCATTGTGATTTTTGGGGATATGCACGCTGTACGTGATTAACTTGCACAAATCACACAATGGAATTTATATACAAACCAATTGATAGAAGTTATTGTTTACAGTCGAACGACAAACCGTGATATATTATACGATAATTCATCGTAAACGGTGTTCTGTTTCTATTCTAATACCCCAAAAATGCGAAAATAGTGCACACAACTGAAATATTCGCATTGCTTTGCTTACTCTCCTAACATTGCAAATAAATTACAGTGATATATTGTTGAATATAACAAGATGTTTTAAACTAGGCTATATAGTGCAGTGTATTAGAATTTCCAATGATCATTTTCATCTCCATTATTCATTACGTGGTCTGCGTATTAACTTTCATACCCCATCCAACCCCTTCTCCAAGAAGTGAAAATGGGGTTGGCTGGAGTATGAAATAAACCTTAATTTCAGCTTAAAACGTTTGCATATTGTAAAATTAAAACGTTTAATAGGTAATTCTAAACAGGTTGTCGCATTTTTTCAGTAAAAAATGTTTTTAAACAAGTTTTGAATGTCGAAATATCCGTTATCAGATCCTGCTAATATAAGCTTTCCCATCGCTTAATGGAATTAAGGCGGGACCACATAATGGTCATTTTTGTTCATCACCATTTCCCATTCCAACCTGATATAACCTTAGTAATGTTAAAACACAAATCACCATTTATTGCATACGCATTACAAGCTCTGTTTACTTTCAATGTAACAGGAACATCAATATTCGCCCATATTGACGTGTTCATATTGGCAAGTTGTCAAGTCATTGTACTGGAACTACTATTTTGCATACTCGTAAAGGATTGGTGCAATTTGCAGTCATGTCACAGGAAGTTTGTCTTGTGACGTAACATTATAATATTTTTATTTTCATTGTGATGCAATATTATTACACAGAAGAACTTTTGCATATATCCCAATATAAATCTAATAACCTATAATTATTCATTATTTTTCAGTACGACTCCACTGTAATCATTAAAAGTGAGCCACTGATTCTTGACGGGGGCTATGAACAATGGTTGTTGCACTACCCAACAAAATGTCTGAATCCGGACTTCAAAAAACTGACGAAACCTGTCATGAATACATCACAAGCTTCGCTGAGTAAGTATCGATAAACAACAAATATCAAAATGTAAAATTCCAGTTGCGATTCTTCCATGTCTCACTCCACAATTAATTTCCATTGGGTCACATTGTAATGTTTTTGTTCATGGTACAGAGATAACCAAAATTTACAGCATGTCTTATTGCCGTTCTAATTTGTCTTTTTGCGTGTTTTTGTGTTTACTGTGTTCTGTGTAAGCTGCATATCCTGTTCGACTTTTATATTTACTTTATGCTTAAAATTTTCATTAACAAATATTCACCTTGTTAAAATATTTTATAATTTCATGTTTGCGTATTATTTCTATGGCTGAAAGATCAGGAATTCTAAGTGAAAAAAAAAATCATAATAGTTTAAATTAATAACTAATTTGAAACATCAAAATAATTGATATTGAGTCATGATGTCGATAAAGTGCTGAGCATGTTCAACAAAGCAAAGCATTTCAGTTAAAATCATACATATTTAGTGATTTATAAATAAATGTAATAAATAACTTATTTTACTGCTTGGTTTGATTATAACGAAATTCTTAACGCGATGGCAGACATACTTTGTGTTTTATGTCCCCACCACTGAATGGTGAGAGGGCATATAGCGTTAGCCATGTCCGTCTGTCCGTCTCAAAAATATTGTGTGTCTGTCTTCTCCCACAGTTTTTTCAACCAATTGTATCGAAATTTTACAGGATGTTCACCTGTAATGTGATTTTTGCATATCAGTTAGGCTTCAAAATCCACCTTGTATTAAGGGGCTTAGGGCCCTGTTTTCATATTTTTTTATGTTTTTTGCTGATTGTTTTCAGTGGTTGCATCTGTGTCCCTTGGATAGATTTCAAGTGCATTAAAAGGCCAAAAACACCAAACAATCCCCTACCTTCTCTTGAAGGATTTCCTTGTTATCAAATATCTCTCTATCATAACTTAGATAACAGGGATAACTATGTAAAAACACAAGTCGGATAAGGCTGGTTTGTTTTTATTGTTTAACAGCTTTTTCAGCAAAATTTTAGGGTAAGGGGAGGGTAAAAGTAGATTGGGGCCAAAAAAAGAGAAGCTTTGTTGGGCTAATAATTTATTTTTTTGAAAATAAAATAATCGCCACTTTTTATCGACAATGCTTTGAAATAATCGACATTAAGATAAAATAATAGAAAATGTCAGTAATGTCTGCTGACAGCTTGAGGGCTGGAAAAAGTAGGTTGGTCCAAAAAAAAGAGAAGCTTTGTTGGGCTAGCGGTATCACGCCTATTTCAAACTTTTCAATCTTCATCTGTTTGTTTTTCAGTGGACTTTGACTACCCTGATTTTGAGGAGACTTTCATGAACCAGCTCCCGTCTCACCAACGATTCCAAACCCACTCAGTGAGTCAAACTCATCCCACAGTTTAAACGGTTCACTGAACGGCGACCTTTCACAACAGATGGTTGGCAGTATGCCAAGAGTCGACAGAACTACTAAGCCAAAAATAGACAGATCCACAAAATCTTTTGTCACTACTATAGATGTTATGACTCCAAGTTCTGGTTCTCTCTATCCTGATGTCAGGGCCATATCAGGGTCAGCAGCTAATCAAAACAGAGCACACACTCATACAAACGCTGACTCCAGGGCCAAATCAACAGCTGGTTCTGGTTCCAGGGCAGAATCAAATGAAAAAGATTCCAGGGCCCCTTCTTTGGTTTCTAAAAACAGAACAGATTCAAATTTGAACAAAGACTTAAATGATATCTCAGAAGAGTTGCAAGAGCTTGACAGGATTAAGAAAGAAAAGCAAGAGGAATTGGAAAAACTCCAGCTGGAAAATGAGCGAATTAGGAAAGAGGGCCATGCAAGAATGGAGAAAATGAAATCGGAAGAAAAACGGTTATCGGATTGGAAGAGATGCGGAGAAAACAACAAACAGATGTGGCCGATTTAATGAGGTTGGTTCTTTTCACTTACTTAAATTCAGTTCATTTGGCTGATTTCCATTTATGTGGTCCTTTGTTTATCATTTGGCTGACTTCTATTTCTCATCTATATATAAATATTTACAAATGAGGTTGCATAAGTAAATCAATGGTTGTATAAGTAAATAAAAACATCAAGATTGTCTTGTGTATCTTTTATATGTTTATATTCATGAGATTGTAAAAAAAATAGAACATTTGCCCCCTTGTCCCTTTAAAACATAAAACGAAACTGTTAAAATGGCTATCCCGCCAACAACAGCCAAATTTAAGAACAGATGTACACCGTTTCTAAACCTACTGACAACAATATATATAACTTACATATTTTGAAAATCCAAACTCTATAGACACAATACAAACGGCTTTAACCAGCCAAGGCAATCCCCGAAACTGGAGCGTCGAATTAAGAGTTACCAACTCATAATTCATTTTACGCATATTCAATCACGTGTTTTAAAAACTCTTCAATAAAACTATTTTTTTTATACATGTACATTATTATAAACACCTGGATAGAGTTTTGATAAACGTCTTCTTAGTGTAATTTTTCCGTTCTTTAAGGGAGTATTCAGAAGCCTTATAACTTAGGAAACTAGACAGGGATGTTTTTGTAACAAAAACATCCTCCATAATTTATGAACCAGCTTGCTGAAAGTTGCGCTCTGCACGTCGTCTCGCTATGGTGAGCATTTGTGTTAGGTTATTTCAAAATCCCTCAAGCGGTTCAAGAGATATGGAGTGGACATGAAATATAGTGCATATGACCTTTGACCTCTAAGTGTGACCTTGACCTTGAACGATTGTGGCTGGAAGTTGTGCTCTGCACGTCGTCTTGATATGTTGAACATTTGTGTTAGTTATTTCCAAATCCTCAACCGGTTCAAGAGATATGGTGGAGACACGAAATGTAGTGCATATGACCTTCGACCTCTAAGTGGGACCTTGACCTTCAATGGAAGTGGCTGGAAGTTGCGCTCTGGACGTTGTCTCGATATGGTGAACATTTGTGACAAGTTATTTCAAAATCCCTCAAGGGGTTCAAGAGATATGGTGGAGACACGATTTGTGACGGACAGAGATCCAGACAGACAGACATACATCCAAGCTAAAAACCGTATGGGGGAGACATAATTAAGCAAACCAATTGATAGCGTAGAATATTTGCAGGCAATGCCAAAGAAATATTCTTAATACCGCATGTTAATGAATGAACTATTGTATCCCATGATCGCTGCAATTAATATAAATCGGAGCCAAATGGTGTATTAATACCATTGGTATTGTGTATGTAAACAGACTAAAAAGGTCGCATAACTTTTTACCAGCGGGTTAGTTTATATTGGTTGTTTTTTAATTGACGTTTGGGAACATCGGGTGATTTAATGTAAATTTTGATGGTAATATTACACTAGTACTTGACACACAGTCTGTATCATCTCTGTTAAGGTTGTGGCTTTAAACTTCAAAAATAAACATACAGTATTGTGGCTTCAAACTTTTGAAAAAACACACAATATTGTGGCTTTAAACTTTGAAAACACACACCATATTGTGGCTTTAAACTTTAAACAAACACACCATATTGTGGCTTTAAACTTTAAACAAACACACCATATTGTGGCTTTAAACTTTAAACAAACACACCATATTGTGGCTTTAAACTTTGAAAACACACACCATAATGTGGCTTTAAACTTTAAACAAACACACCATATTGTGGCTTTAAACTTTGAAAACACACACCAGATTGTGGCTTTAAACTTTGAAAACACACACCATATTGTGGCTTTAAACTTTAAACAAACACACAATATTGTGGCTTTAAACTTAAAACAAACACACCATATTGTGGCTTTAAACTTTAAACAAACACACCATATTGTGGCTTTAAACTTTGAAAACACACACCAGATTGTGGCTTTAAACTTTGAAAACACACACCATATTGTGGCTTTAAACTTTAAACAAACACACAATATTGTGGCTTTAAACTTAAAACAAACACACCATATTGTGGCTTTAAACTTTAAACAAACACACCATATTGTGGCTTTAAACTTTAAACAAACACACCATATTGTGGCTTTAAACTTTAAACAAACACACCATATTGTGGCTTTAAACTTTGAAAACACACACCATATTGTGGTTTTAAACTTTGAAAACACACACCATATTGTGGCTTTATACTTTAAACAAACGCACAATATTGTGGATTTAAACTTTAAACAAACATACCATATTGTGGCTTTAAACCTTAAACAAACACACCATATTGTGGCTTTAAACAAACACACCATATTGTGGCTTTAAACTTTAAACAAACACACCATATTGTGGCTTTAAACTTTAAACAAACACATCATATTGTGGCTTTAAACTTTAAACAAACACACAATATTGTGGCTTTAAACTTAAAACAAACACACCATATTGTGGCTTTAAACTTTAAACAAACACACCATATTGTGGCTTTAAACAAACACACCATATTGTGGCTTTAAACTTTAAACAAACACACCATATTGTGGCTTTAAACTTTAAACAAACACACCATATTGTGGCTTTAAACTTTGAAAACACACACCATATTGTGGTTTTAAACTTTGAAAACACACACCATATTGTGGCTTTATACTTTAAACAAACGCACAATATTGTGGATTTAAACTTTAAACAAACATACCATATTGTGGCTTTAAACCTTAAACAAACACACCATATTGTGGCTTTAAACAAACACACCATATTGTGGCTTTAAACTTTAAACAAACACACCATATTGTGGCTTTAAACTTTAAACAAACACATCATATTGTGGCTTTAAACTTTAAAAAACACACAATAGTGTGGCTTTAAACTTTGAAAACACACACCATAGTGTGGCTTTAAACTTTGAAAACACACACCATATTGTGGCTTTAAACTTTAAACAAACACACCCTATTGTGGCTTTAATCTTTGAAAACACACACCAGATTGTGGCTTTAAACTTTGAAAACACACACCATATTGTGGCTTTAAACTTTAAACAAACACACCATATTGTGGCTTTAAACTTTAAACAAACACACCCTATTGTGGCTTTAATCTTTGAAAACACACACCAGATTGTGGCTTTAAACTTTGAAAACACACACCATATTGTGGCTTTAAACTTTAAACAAACACACAATATTGTGTCTTTAAACTTTAAACAAACACACCATATTGTGGCTTTAAACTTTAAACAAACACACCATATTGTGGCTTTAAACAAACACATCATATTGTGGCTTTAAACTTTAAACAAACACACCATATTGTGGCTTTAAACTTTAAACAAACACACAATATTGTGGCTTTAAACTTTAAACAAACACACCATATTGTGGCTTTAAACAAACACACCATATTGTGGCTTTAAACTTTAAACAAACACACCATATTGTGACTTTAAACTTTAAACAAACACACCATATTGTGGCTTTAAACTTTGAAAACACACACCATATTGTGGTTTTAAACTTTGAAAACACACACCATATTGTGGCTTTATACTTTAAACAAACACACAATATTGTGGCTTTAAACTTTAAACAAACATACCATATTGTGGCTTTAAACCTTAAACAAACACACCATATTGTGGCTTTAAACAAACACACCATATTGTGGCTTTAAACTTTAAACAAACACACCGTATTGTGGCTTTAAACTTTAAACAAACACATCATATTGTGGCTTTAAACTTTAAAAAACACACAATAGTGTGGCTTTAAACTTTGAAAACACACACCATAGTGTGGCTTTAAACTTTGAAAACACACACCATATTGTGGCTTTAAACTTTAAACAAACACACCCTATTGTGGCTTTAATCTTTGAAAACACACACCAGATTGTGGCTTTAAACTTTGAAAACACACACCATATTGTGGCTTTAAACTTTAAACAAACACACCATATTGTGGCTTTAAACTTTAAACAAACACTCCCTATTGTGGCTTTAATCTTTGAAAACACACACCAGATTGTGGCTTTAAACTTTGAAAACACACACCATATTGTGGCTTTAAACTTTAAACAAACACACAATATTGTGTCTTTAAACTTTAAACAAACACACCATATTGTGGCTTTAAACTTTAAACAAACACACCATATTGTGGCTTTAAACAAACACATCATATTGTGGCTTTAAACTTTAAACAAACACACCATATTGTGGCTTTAAACTTTAAACAAACACACCATATTGTGGCTTTAAACTTTGAAAACACACACCATATTGTGGCTTTAAACTTTGAAAACACACACCATATTGTGGCTTTAAACTTTAAACAAACACACAATATTGTGGCTTTAAACTTTAAACAAACACACCATATTGTGGCTTTAAACAAACACACCATATTGTGGCTTTAAACTTTAAACAAACACACCATATTGTGACTTTAAACTTTAAACAAACACACCATATTGTGGCTTTAAACTTTGAAAACACACACCATATTGTGGTTTTAAACTTTGAAAACACACACCATATTGTGGCTTTATACTTTAAACAAACACACAATATTGTGGCTTTAAACTTTAAACAAACATACCATATTGTGGCTTTAAACCTTAAACAAACACACCATATTGTGGCTTTAAACAAACACACCATATTGTGGCTTTAAACTTTAAACAAACACACCATATTGTGGCTTTAAACTTTAAACAAACACATCATATTGTGGCTTTAAACTTTAAAAAACACACCATATTGTGGCTTTAAACTTTGAAAACACACACCATATTGTGGCTTTAAACTTTAAACAAACACACAATATTGTGGCTTTAAACTTTAAACAAACACACCATATTGTGGCTTTAAACTTTGAAAAAACAAACCATATTGTGGCTTTAAATTTTAAATAACAACAGCAAACAGAGAGCAATAAAATGATTTATCTATGCAGACAGAAGAAGACGCTGCAGCAGAACATCACAGAGGAGAAACACAGGACAGATGTAGAGAGTGCTACAAAGGAACTAGAGGCGGAGGACAGGTATGCAGTTTGTTCAATAAATAAACATCCACTAAATGCGTGGTTCAACGATTCAGGTGATAGGGGTGGGGTTGTGGAGGATGGGTGGTCGTTGGAGGAGGGGGGCAGAGTGGAGAGAGGTCAGCCGTTAAAAATCAGTTGACAATAACACTCTCAGTCCGTTGTCATGCTCCGCTATGAAAGTGAAACAATGAAAGGTTGTATTTGTCCGAAAGCGCTTAATTAGGGCATCGGTGTCCCATAATATCATTTGTATTCGATGATTTCAGAGCTCGAAGTTTAGGAATGTCTGCCTGCCCAGGGCAGGTAAAACTTGGCTCTGGGCAGGTAAAGTCTCAAAGGCTCAGTCCCGTCAGGCAACTTCAAAACTGAGGGACATGGACCATAGAATATGACAAAATATAAAGGAAACCCATCGCTCTTTGCAGGTTTCCGATATTATTGTTGTTACATTGTAAGTATTAGACCAGCTTAGAATTCTCAGAAAAGTGCTGTGAGAATTATAACAGTAAGAGGTCTAATACTCTTGAAGACTCAAACATATATCCTTATAAAATAAAAACTTCGGGTCTAAATAATTGGGCAACCAGCAAACTGGCATGTGCAAGTAAATTTCAGAGTTAACTTGCCCCATGGGCAAGCTGTCCGTAAAGTTAACGTCAAGCCCTGAATTTAATGTCATGTCGTTATTATATTATATTATATCGTTATATTATACACGTTATGTCACTTATTGTGATGTCAGAAAGTGACGTAATGTTTTTGGATTTAATTAAAGCATTTCGCAAATAGAAAGAATCATATTACTGTAATAAAAGTAATCCCCCTATTTGCTTTCATTATACCCCTGCTTTCACAAAGTGAAATGGGGCTATATAGAAATCACATCCGTTACATCACATCGCGTCACGTCCAGTAACACATTTATGTCTCGTCTCCTCGTGGCGCGTAACCATTTTGTCCCATCGCATCGCGTAACACTTTTTTATTACTAGTATTTCCCAAACAGGTTTGAATGGGTTGTTCCCAAACTTCATATACTCTTAATAACTGAAGACCTTATGTCCCTCTACATCACCAATGGCTTATTTCCTAGTTTATTACCGTTTGACTGACTGAATAAAAAAGAGGGGGTATTCATCAGAACTTCAGTGATAGTTCTAGTTTTATTTAAAATTTATGAAACAAGTTTTGTAACTTACATTGGAACTTGCTTAAAATTCTTCCTACTTTTCGTTTCAGAAAATTTGATACGGAATTGAAACTTTTAAGATTTCCTATTTATGAATTTCTGTGAAAACATTTCCATTTCGCGCTTTGCAGGAGAAGAGAGCTGGATATAATTTCTCGGGAAGAACAGGAGAAACTTCATCGACAGAGTGAGGTTGACCGGCTACGGATGGCAAGAAAGAAGAAGGAGGAAGAGGATATGAAGATGGAGTTAGAGAGAAAGGAAAGAGAAGAAAAAGCGGTGCAGGTATTGTCTGCTTTGTTCATTATACTCCCCGCTTTCACAAAGTGAAGTGGGGGTATATAGGAGACACGTTGTCCGGAACGCCGCATAGCGCCCCATAACACATTTTTGTACCATCACGTCACCATTATTACTTGCATTTCTCAAACAGTTTTGAATGAGTTGTTCCCAAACTTCATATACACATGACAACTGATGACCTTAATCTTGATTTTGCCCATTCTAATCAGCTGTATCAAAAAAAAATGTGGGGTTATTTATCGCCTTGAGTGATAGTTCTAGTTCCATGAGGGGCCACTGTGGCCCATTGGATAGCATGTTTGACTCTGAGTCTGGAGATCACAAATTGGAGCCTTACTGTCACCACTAGCATCTCCGTGGCTGAGTGGTTAACGACGTTGCCTTGTAAACCTGGCCTCACCGGTGGGAGCTCATCTTGTAAGTGAGGATGTGTCGATTCTTATGGATGGTGGATGGCATACCTCGCAACATCTGTAAGAATCGGCACTTTCTCACTTGACTAGTCGAGCTTTTAGTAGGATTCAAACCCCTAGCGATGAGAAACGAGATTATTTTAGGCGCAGCATCTTTACTATCCCAGCCAGGGAAGCGCTAACAGTTGTGTGAAGGGGTGATAATTATGTTATTTATTTATGGTAACTACTTGACGAGTGATTAACCAATCACAGTGGGTGTTACATCAAAGCTATTGTTTCAAATATCCTTTACCACATTTCAGGATGCCCAGGAGAGAGCAAGACTGGAAGAAGAGGCGCGTCAGAGAGATTTGGTGTCGGCGGAGGAGAGGGCACGACAACTGCGGATGGATGAAGAGAGGAAGGTGCGTTCCTATAAAGCAAAACTATTTGAATACTGGGATATTTTATACATAAATGAGATTGTAGGCATACATTCAAACAAACGGCAAATTGTAATGAAATCATATTCATCTTCTATCATTTTTTTTTCACAAAAAGTACAGTATCTTTCATTTCTTTCTATTCTATTTCGTTCATATTTACCTTGTTCTTATAGAATGAGATGAAAGCCTTAGCCTCGAGATACAAAAGCCTTAAGTTACCTGGTACAATATCAAGTATAACTATTTATTATTTTCAATATTCTCAAATGATAAATGAAAATAATTTTGTAACAAGAGTAACATTCCTGTAAAGTTTCATGAATGTCCTTAAAGTAGTTTCATAGGAGTAGTTGCCACAAATTTTTCCATTATATAACTTCGTGTAAACAAAGATATATAACTTTGTGTAAACAAAGATGGCTGCTGGTAGCCATGTTTGACGACAAATAAAAAAAATGTTTATGAACAACTACGTGCTATGGGGCTGAGAGTTCCGAAAAACTTGGATACAGGTGAAAGAATTGTCAAAATCAAACGATAATGGATAAAGATGAAAGAATTGTCAAAATCGGACGATAAACGAAGAAAATATTACAATTCGAAGTTTGTTCTTAAATGGAAATGAAAGCCACCATTTTGAGAACTATGACGTCTAGGTTCTAAAGTAACATATACGCATGGCATATGGCGTATTGCATTCCCTAACTGATGATAACACTTTAAAATATACCTCTTTTTCAAACAATTGCTGTGATTTCCTTTCCTTTAAATCAGTAAATTATCATATTTTATAAAGCTTTCATATACGATATGGCCAAAAAGAAAAATACCCGTGTTTCCGGTGACCGACCCTATTTTTTTATGGAAAAAAATAAATAAAATAAATTTGTTCTGAACAATGATTTATCACAATATATCGAGGTAAACTGACATCACAGAGAAACTTTCAGTTGTATCATCAACTTGTATGGGGTTTATGAGATAAATACATGTAGAATCTCACAATATCGTGCTCCAAAAAAAAAAAAAGGCCTACCTACCTACCCTGTTTTTTCAGAGCATGCAATAAGAAACACATCTATTTTTTTTTTTTGCCTAATGTAGAACAGTGATGTCATAGTTTTCAAAATGGCGACTTCCATATGTTTTAATGGAATAACCATTTATACTTATACAACCTCCTTTGTAAATATTTATATATCGGCGAAATATAGATGTTTATTAAACTGCCCTCCTGGGGTCCTGGATATGTTTTAATGGAAGAGCCTGAAGCATGCACTAGCCATACAGTTTCCTAAAATGTGATTTTACCATAATAGACAAAAGACGAGGCTGACAAAACAAGACTAAGACAAGAAACTGAAGAAAGAATTAGAAGAGAAAAAGAATTACAGGCAAAATTAGAGAAGGATCGACAAGCGGCTTTGGACGAACACAGACGCGTACAGGCTGAGATTGACAGACAAGAACACGAAAAAAGTGAACAAATAAAGTTGGAGAAAGACAGACAAGAGCAGGAACGACTGAAGAAAGAGAGGAAAAGGAGAGAGGAAGAAGATAGAAAGAGGGCAGCAGAGGCGAAAGTAATCGCCGACGAGAAGTTAAGGCTTATGAACGGTAAATTTTGAACATTTGATGTTCTTTCTTAAAGGGACTGGAGACGATCTGGAAGAATCGATCCAAAATTAGTGAAACCAGCATAATATGTTTCACCTGCATTTTCAATGGTCATAATGCACTAAACTGGCCCAAATAAAAGAATCGATAAAACTATTGTTAATGAAATAGTTTGGTCTTGAAAAATCGACGACTGCTAGTTTTTGGTGCATAAATCATTGATATTAGTTCATATGATGCTTTAAGGCTATACTAAATTCTTATTTTGTAATCTAACAACACTTTTATTGTGTCACCTGCGTAGCATGGCAGACACTTAGGGATCACTTTGTCCATCGTTGTCCGTCGTCCTTCACACTTTAACCTGCAACCTAACCTTGGTTATAACTTGAAAAGTATTAGACCTATCTTCAATAAACTAAACATACATCTTAATCTTAAATCAATGAATGTCGTTAAACATGTCCAATAACTCAGACTTTCATTTTGGCAGAGATATGCTCCTTGTCATAAAACTTTAACATGCAACCTAACCAAGCTCATAACTGGAATTAGCGCACGGCAGGCGACATAAGTGTTCCATGGAACACCCTTCTAGTTTAGTAATGTATACAATTGCTAGCAGTATCAACTCCCAGATGAATTAATATTGATGATTTAATAACAAAAATACATGGAGTCGTCGTGTTATCCAGTCCAAACATCTTCTCTAACAGTTGTATTGGCACCAGTTATTTTTCTAGATCACCTGCAGTCCCTTTAAATGAAAATTTGTATTTTCGCTAATAAGGAGAACTAGAGGAAAGTAATGCTGATAGGGGAGTTGACAAGTATGTCGTAAGCAATGGTAAATAAGCTGAAGTTTTTTATGTACATTGACTGAAGAAGTGCTAATATGTAAATCGATTAAATAAATACTGAAAAGGGGATCCTTGGAAGCAACCAACACAAACAAGAGAAAAAAGTAGCCGACTCGGTTTTATTGAGTCCGTCCGTGAGCGGTTATATGAGGTGCAACCCTTCTCTCGCACCCTAGCACCAGCTTCTGCAGTATTCTACTTTAAAGCCACAAAGATTGGGCTGATGGATATTAAGTGAGAAAGTGTTGATTCTTGATGGCGGAAAGTATACAGTACAGGTTCTACTTAGGAGAAATGGGATGGTCTGCCTAAAACGCATAGCCTAACATATGCTGAAAGATGACGTTAAGCACCAAACAAACAAACTCATGTTTTAATTTATTTATATTTTAAATTTTCAGAAGCGAAATCCAAACCGAAAGCTGTACCGTCCCCGAATCTGACAGCTGGCTGGGAGAAACAACTGGATCCCCGCACCAACCGATACTTCTACATCAATCACAATGACGGATCGACGCACTGGGATGCGCCTACCATGCTTAGTAAGTAGATGGACATGTTAATACACCATTTTTGTGTCGCCTGCCTAGCATGGCAGACACTGAAGTATCACTTTGTCCGTCGTATGCGGTCTCGTCAGCATTTTGATTCTGCTCAGTACCTTGCAAAGGATTGCTCCCACTGTATTCAAACATCATAACTTCATTGTTCTTGGTGACAGGATGACCAGTATTGATTTTGGGGTCAATAGGTCAAGGTCATTGTGAACCAATAAAGAACAACATTTTCCGCACAATAACTTGTAACGAATTGCTCCCTCTGTCTTCAAACTTATGAAGGATTGCACTGTCTGCATTCAAACTTCAAGTCCTTGGTGAGGGGATGGCTGCTATTGATTTGGGGTTCAGAAGGTCAACGGTCAAGGTCCCTGATAAGCAACACAGGTGTTCCAAGGAACGCCTCTCTAGTAACACCTCTCTAGTTGCAGAATATTTTCGACTTAGATCAGAAATGTTTAGCTTAAAAAATGTGTCACAAGTAGGTAAAGTATATCAAAAGTGATGATCATTTGCTTTTAAAAAATTCAGTCTCAACAAAAGCTTGATAATAAGCCTCTAGAACATTCTATGGACATAATAACAAAACATCATAAAACGGTTAAAGATAATGAATAAATATAATAATTTGCCACATAACGTTCCTTGTTAGCAGTGTCGAACACCCATTTAATATTCTATTTTATGACACAACCTGGAACGATTTTGATTGGTTAAGTAAAACCTGTAACACTACGCAAGTTTATTAACTGAAACTATTTTATTTATTACAAATTCACCAGATCTGAGTCATAAACTTATTATTTGTGACAGCTTATAAAAATAATGCACGTTATACAAAACATTGTTGTTGGTTTATTAAAAAGTTGGCGTAAACTGCTATTTTGTAAAGAGGTAAAACACAAACTCTTTTATACGCAACGTTATGTGTGAGACGCAACGTTACGACGTCACATATTTTATGACTTTTTGGCACTAAGGTGTCTGACGTCGTTGCGGTTCTATGTCCATCTGAATTAATTTTTACTAATTTGACTGCAATGTTATGTGATAAAAAGGATCTTAAACTCGTTCCCATTCCATATATGATTTATGAAACTCGTTATGAATTACTTTTAATTTTAACTTGCCAAAAGGCTTGTTAAAATTAAAATAATTCATAACTCGTTTCATAAATCTTATATGAAATGGGAACTCCTTTATGATCCTCTATGTATGTAGCTGTGTTTAAACCACTTCACATAAATCATAATAATAAACATGGGGGAAAATGGAGATCCAAGATTCCTATGTAACTTTCCCTTCTCTCTAAACAGTTCTCCTGATGTTTGATATTCCCAATCTTCACCGGACACCCATTAAAGGGACACATGGCAATCTTGATTTTTTTTCGGACACCCATTAAAGGGACACATGGCAATCTTGATTTTTGAAAAACTCGAGACGTCCCGTTAGTTTTTCTATATAGTGAAATTTGTTCAGTCATTAATATTTATTATAAGAATAGTATAAATTGTTTTTGCATATTACTTACTTTTGATATTATTGCACCAATACTATATTTAAACCTATGTTTGAATAAGAAAAAAAATGATAATTCTAAATTTTATTTAATTATATGCAAGCAGGTTTAAAGTCAAAATGATACTGGATGAATAAATCGAGAGGCTAATTAAAATGTTAATGCTTGATTCAAGATGGCCGTGTGTCTCTTTAAAGATTCTAATATTATGTTTTTTCCAGCAAAAAATATCCATCTGTTGCATTCTGAGTACTTTAAATAAATTTTATTGATCTACAGCTTTACTTTATCTTGGCATATTTAGCCCAACCAACTACGGGCACGTACACGACCAAACTGAAAGAGGAGCCCAGGGAGATGCGTCGGGGCCTCAGTCGATCAAATTCCTCGCCCAATATCGCCCAGATGTTTGACGATGAGGAAAGGGAGAGAAAACTGATGCCCTCGGTCGACAGGGCAAATAAACCCGCTAAAATGTAAGTCATGCGGGGTGGGGTAGGGATGGTTGTGGGGAGGGAGGGGAGTGGGACACATGATTTTCCAAGGTTTCGAGTATTTTTAGTAATGTCTGTAAGTTTTTGTTCTGACAAATGATATGAATCAATCAATCAATAAACTGAAAAAAGAAAGAAAGAAAGAAAGAAATAGGGCTTTACCACTAACACGTTGTATTAGGTTATATTGGGACAGCAACTTCAGAGGAAGATGGCAAATGATAGGAACAAATATATGTTCAGATACTCCAGTAATTCATGAACTCCAGAAATACATGAAATTCAATTTCTAGCTCTGCCCTCCATTGTTCATGGGTCAAGTTCCCACAAACATTCGCTTTTAGAGTCGTTTGTGAGATTACATGTGCTTTTCTTACAGGTGTAAATACATGTTTTACATTTAATCGGATCAGATCTTTGGTGCTGGATATGATTGACAGATCGGAACTGTATATGATCAAATGTTCATTTTGCATTTTAAAAGTTTCTAGCCGAGGACTCTCTATGCCCATTCCTTGAATGGTTAAAGTTGTTGAGGACTCTCTATGCTCATTCCTTAATTTGTTAAGTTTTGGGCTATTTTATTAAACATTGGTCATCTTGGACAAATGTTGCCTTTTATAATTTAAGTTAGGCCTTTATTGTTTGAGTATTTGTTTTACGAACCATTGAGAAGTGCCATAGTAGGAGGGGAAAAAAATAAAAATAAAATTTGGAAAAGCTATTTTTTATTTTTCGTTGGAAAGGAAAAGAGAACAAAATGTTCAATTTAATTCTGGGAGCTGGTAAAATAAAAATGAAATGATCAAATTTCTTATGGAAAAATAAAATCCTTAATTTCATTTTATCGTAGGAGGGTTCATAAAATGAACAATCAAATAAAAAAGGCCTGAAGTTACCCATCTTTTGAGCGATACATAGCACTTTGATTCATAAATTCATTATCGTTTTGCAAGTTCTGTAGAAAAAATAACGGGACACTGCTAGACTGCTATTCCTTTTAATAGACATAAAATCGGTTCACTCTTATATTAATTATCAACCAAATTTAGTAATGAAGTAGGTGTAGTAAGAGCAAAGGTCATATTTTATGCATTGTAAATGTGTGGTAAGCAGTCGTACATTGCATACATATATATACATGTATATAATTATGTGTGTTTATTTCAGTCCAGAACCTATGCCTCATCCAGTACCAATGCCTGTGAAGCGTAGAGACCTGAATCCAGTGTATGGAAATGTGGTACGTAATGTTAATAATGTTCCCCAACCACTTGATACTTGTATTTCACCTAATCTTTACCAATAAAATCTAGTGGCTTGGATACTTATGTATGCCATACCCCACCCACTTGTAATTTATGTTCAGACCCACCTGCCACCTTTTTCAGTGAAGCCTAGAGACTTGAATCCCACAAATTGAGATATGTATCCCATTCCCCACCCACTTGTAATTAATGTTCAAACCCACAGACCAGTGAAGCCTAGATACCAGAATGTAACATATATACATTTCACTGCAAAAAAAAAATACTTCTGTATTTTATTTCTCTGTAACTGGTAGCAGTATGACCCCCATATGAATTAATATTGATGATTTAACAACACAAATACACAGAGTCATTGTGTTTTCAAGTCCAAACATTTTCATAAATATAATTCAACCCAACTTAAAATTCGTCTCAGTGGCCGAATGGTTAACGACGTTGCGTTGTAAACCTTAGCCTCTCACCGATGCGGGTTCGAATCCCACCGGGAGCTCGACTTGTAAGTGAAGAAGTGTCGATTCTTACGGATGGCGGGAGGTGTACAGTACTGGTTGTACCCAGGAAAAATTGACAATCATATATAACCTTACATGTGTTGGAAATGACGTAAAACACCATACAAACAAACAAACATTATTTATTGCATGTGCACATTTCATATGAAACTGAAACACATTACGAGTTGTTTTTCTTGTATTTGTATAGGCACATATTCTTCTTCAAGATCACCCTCAGTCCCTTTAAAGGATCTTTATATATATTACTGTTCCTTTAACTCCATGTTGTAGGAAAAATTGTTCCATCTATTTCAGGGGAGGGCATTGACTGGATTGCGTAACCTTGGCAACACATGTTACATGAACAGCACAATACAATGCCTGAATAACACGTCGCCCCTGGTGACGTATCTACTCACCGATATGTACCTGTACGATATAAATAGGTACGTAATGACGACGGAGGGAGATAGAAGGGCTGGGAATGGTAATGATAAGGGAGGGAGATAGAAGGGCTGGAAATGCATGGTAATGCTAAGGGAGGGAGATAGAAGGGCTGGGGGGAATGCATGGTAATGATAAGGGAGGGAGATATAGGCTGGGACCCAACCTCTCGTATCGTGCAAAAAAACACTTTTGGTTTACCCGGAAAGATATACTCGTGCTTTTTTGCATATCAATAGCAGAAACTGTACTCTATACGAAACCACTGTATGGATTAATGGTATTCTTTGCATTTCGTAACACCAACGCATTTTCTACGGAAGCCCATAAGTGATAAGAAAATATTGATATTCAAAGAAAAAAGGTGTATAAGTTTATATTTTAGCAATATGATTTTGTTTTGTACATAAATAAGACATATGCACGCCTAATTATAAACTGTTTATGCCGAATGCAATTTTCAATTATTTTATTTTAAATCAAAAGCGGTTTAAGGATTGAAGATGGCGGGCAGATGGGTGGAGGGAGGGACGGGCATACACCTTTTGGCTAAAGCTTTCATGCACGTTGTTAATAACTTCTGTGAATTGTTTTCGGTTAAAACCAACTTTACTGTGAAGTGTTATATCGTTAAGATGTCACTTTCTTACGAGCAAGACCGATTTTTTCCTTTTCAGAATAGAGTTATGACCCCTGAGTTACTTAACAAAAATGCACATTTTGGGTAAAGCCTAGGTGCAAGGTTTCTTTATCTTATTTTGGAGTTTAACTAAAATTGTTGTGAAGCCTTATATCAAACAGACATCACTTCCTTACGATCAATGTGTACCTTTGCCTTCCCTAAATAGAGTTATGGCCCCTGATTATCTACGAAAATACATTTTTGTTTTGAGTTTATGTTAATTAATCGAGTTTTGTTGAAAATTAAACAACATTTTGGGTGGACATTTTATATACAAAAAGGATACCAGTATATGTTAATAATATTTATGATACATCAAATTGTTTTGCCATTTTGGAATAGAGGTATGGCCCTTAATTTACTTAGAAAATATGGTTATTGCAACAACTATCTTGAATTGTATAGGGTTTAAACCATATCGTTTAGTGTGAAGTCTTAGTAACATTAACATACTGGCAGCTATTTAGAATCCGTTCGATGGTAGCTTTTAGATTTCTTAATACAGTTATGGACCTTTAATTTACCTTGAAAATAGAATAGAAGTTACTACAATTACTGTCTTATCAAATTGTAAACTTCCAAATTGGTTCACTATTTTGTCACAGACGTTTGATTGTATTTATCAGACAAATAACGGGGGTTTTATTGACTAGTTTCGTTGGAAGGCGATTGAGCGACGTCAGTGTTTGGGTATGACGTCTGACAGAGTATCTCCAAAACATCTTGAATACTATATAAATGATTTATTTGAAATTTGCACTTTTGTTACATATGATCATTAACTGTCCAACCAACATTGGTGTTTCTGTGACCTTGAGTTTCAATTCTAGGTTCTAATTGATTGAACAGGCAACTTCTGGTTAAGAAGTTTGTCAACGTTTCTCAAACACATCATGAACTTGAATATTTTCCTACGGTTTGTATCGCCTTGATCCATGGGACGCAATGTATTAATTAGTGTAATAGAACCATGTTTACAGTTTAAAACTATAAGTATCACTAAATGTGATCCATATCCTACTTCGAGTCAGAAACAAATTATAGTATAAAAGTCGAGAAGGAAATATAACATTCACAGAACACAATCAATCAACCAAACACACGTATTTGAAACAAACACCAATCACAAGGATAGAAAAGAGCAAAGTATGCGAAATGGCAAACTCAAACGGTTGAAATATGGGTACCTCGTTGGAATGGTCAGTGACAATATGGGTACCTCCTTGGAATGGTCAGTGACATAAAGGCTGCTGGGGTTAAACCAGGTTCTAGAGTGCACCATACCTCACTCTTACCCTATTTTCATTCCAATAAAGTTCTACCAGTCAGACTATAACCCCTTACAAACTAGGAAGTATGAATAGCAATTAGTAGGCAATATAAGTATAACACAAAATGATCATGTATATATGAATAGAAATTCCCAAAAAGCCAAAAAAGCAAATACTTGTCAGAAGCCAGGACAAAAAAACGAATGATTACGATCAGACAATATTAAATAAAAAATTAGGCCTATTTAGGTAGAAGCACATGCATTCATTATGATATATAGTATTGAAGGATAGAGATAGAGAGCAGAAGAAGGCCCCTTACTATATACATATACTATAACTATATTCTTTCTAGCCTTCTATATTATATATCGTAATAAATTCCTGTGAGTAGAAGTTATCATAGGGTTCAAAATCAGCCGGGTCATCGCAACATTAGTTGTAAAGCATTGTGGCGAACTGTAAATGGGTCAACATCTAAACATGCAGTGCATTGCATAATGATAGGGTCATATCCTATTTTGTTATGTTTGTTAACAAGTTTAACACAAATTGTATGAATGTGATAATGACCAATAATCTTAAAAAGTCTGTACATATATTCACCACAGTATTCACGTTGTGACAGAGCTTGTAGCAGAAGTGTTCTGACAATACTTTAAGTAAATCAGGGTTATGATAATAAACCTTCGCAAAGGTTTGTCCGGATATAAAACTCAATGAAGCACTATTAAAGCTGGAGTAGATAAAAAGCAAAACAAACTTCCAACTATGGTATTCCTAATTTACAAAAACAGCCTTATAAAGCACACTTTCTTCCTATTTCTAGTGTCTGCACCACTACAGACATCTCCAAAGGTATAACGTCCTGTCTTACTGCCGCTGTAGATCACGTAACACAATATTGAGCTAAAGCTTATGCTAACTTTTGGATTAATATATTTTGGTCGTTATTACTTTCTTGAAAATGAATGCAGTAAACGTCACGCAGACCTTTTCAAATATAAGCTTATTGCTCTTATTCAATATTTATTTTAGTGAATAAACACTAATGTTTGCTCAGCATTATACTGGGGTAGAATAAAATGTATTCTTTGGCATATCACTCCGCCATTAAAACAATCAAAATGGACTCTACCATTGCGTTTTCCATAGGGTTGCATTATATCGCTTGTTCTTACCATCACTTTCTAAAATTTCATAGCTCTAAACAGCCTACCTAAAATTAAAATACTAACCTAAATTCATCAAAAATGTCCAAAGTAAGCGGAGTTCCGTTCGATTGTTTACCACTCAGCACCACCCCATGGCATTAATTGTGTCAGGTCGCGGAGATGATTTCTGATAACCATTTTGATATTTTAGCTATGGTCATGTGACAAATTATGACGTAATCGCAGACTATTTTCTAAGACGTTGACAGAGTCACATGGTGATCCTCGTAAAGATTGGGTAATGATCACTGTTAAAAGGCTTATTAAAGGAGGTTGTCACGTTATTATTTTGAAACGCACTGCATGTTTAGTGGTTGACCCATTTACAGTTCACCGCTTTGCTTTCCACTTGATTGTGCGATCGCCGGAAAGATTGTGGACCTATGATGGCGTCTACCTAAATCCTGAAAGGACGGTAACGTTCGATGGCTGTCTTTAATATTGTCTAGTCGTGCCCTTAACAGTGTCAAAATTGAAATGATCTCTCTTGTCATAGAGTTGGCTTATTATTTCTCAGTTTCAATCGCGAGATGTAAATCGAGTAAAGAAGATATAGCAACTATGAGAAATATTAGCTTTTTTGAGGTGAAGTTCTTTGGAAAGAAAGTATATGTAGTAAAGAAAAGAAAGGGTTGTAATTGTCCAATATATCATCTATATACAAAGAGGTATAATAAAAGGCTTCAATTACATCTGCCTAAGCGTATCTGGTAAAAGACTAAAAATGAAACCTCTAACATAACAAAACAAAAACAAATCTGCAACAAGAGTTGCACATTTCGTTCTCATTTGGGATTCCAACAATTTATCTGTAAACAGTAGTGTCATACTTAACTAGTTCCATATGTGTAATTTTTTTTTATCTTATATGAATATAAATGCTTCGAAAACAACTACGTCACAAGTCCTTATAGTGTAATTGTCCAAAACCCTTCAACTAAATATTAGTGAGAATCAGAACTCGTTTACTGTAGTTGCCGTGTACTCGGTCTGAAATTTAAATATTTGCAAACATCAAGGGCGATGACTTTGTAAACCACTCCTCAATTGTTCTCATTGTCAAACAAAACCGAGACCTTAATAATATTACCCCAAAAAGCATGGAAAATCAAATGCTATTTATTACAATCATCGTGAAAACAATCACGCTCCTTAGTCAGAGGACGATATCCTCTTTGTTCAATTAGAATATTACACAGTAATTGATGATATTTTAAAGGAAAGTAGGAAACAATCAGACGATGGAATTATTCGACAATTTAGAGCAATAACTTGATACTCGTCTAACCTGTCTGAAATCCGTTTGATATAAATGTACACGTCAAACTGTGTGAAAATCGAAACCAATTTATTGAATGTATTGTGTACGAAAGCTGAAATTTGCATTTTTGCAATAATCAAGGGCAATAACTCAGTAAGGCAGGTGTCAATTCTGCTCATTGTCATCTTGTAAAAGTTCATATTCATATAAAGTCTCACAATAAATAATGTGAAGATCGGAATCCGTTTACATAAGTAATGTGTGTACTCAAGCTAAAATGTGCCTATTCTTTCAATAACCAAGGGTAATAACTCTTTAAAGCAGGTTTCAGTTTTACTCAGTATTGAACTTGTCAAAGGCCTTGTAGGTATAAGGCCTAACACCATACAACATTTAGTGGAAATCGGAAACCGTTTACTGCAGTTATTGTGAACACAAGAAATTCGCATTATCCCTGGCACAGGACAAAACAGAATTCATAAAAGGTCTATAACTCTTGTTAAAATTAGTAAAGTGTAACATAATCAGGTCTTGATTCTGTAGTTTGATATTTCATATACACATAATTTTTATAGGTTCCAAATACTGGAACTGTATTTGCCTAAAAGGACGTGTGCAAATTCTTTATTTTCCTTTGAATGTTTATTCAGCGATTTTCATATATTGGCTTGGTACGAATGGGGTACCGTAGAAATCGCGATGCTGTTACGAAATGCAAAGTATGCCAGAAGTCCATACAGTGGTTTCATATGTACAAGACCCCCATCTGTTAATATTTAAAAAATCAGGAGTATATCTTTCCGGGTAAACGTTTTCGTTTTTTTCAGGCTTGGGTCCCCGCCTAATAGAAGGGCTGGTGGGAATGCACGGTAATGATAATGGAGGGAGATAGAAGGGCTGGTGGGAATGCACGGTAATGATAATGGAGGGGCTGGGAATGCATGGTAATGATAAGGGAAAGAGATAGAAGGGCTGGTGGGAATGCACGGTAATGATAAGGGAAAGAGATAGAAGGGCTGGTGGGAATGCACAGTAATGATAAGGGAGGGAGATAGAAGGGCTGGTGGGAATGCACGGTAATGATAAGGGAGGGAGATGGAAGGGCTGGGAATGCATGGTAATGATAAGGGAGGGAGATAGAAGGGCTGGGAATGCATGATAATGATAAGGGAGGGAGATAGAAGGGCTGGTGGGAATGCATGGTAATGATAAGGGAAAGAGATAGAAGAGCTGGGAATGCATGATAATGATAAGGGAGGGAGATAGAAGGGCTGGTGGGAATGCATGGTAATGATAAGGGAAGGAGATAGAAGGGCTGGGAATGCACGATAATGATAATGGAGGGGCTGGGAATGCATGGTAATGATAAAGGAGGGAGATAGAAGGGCTGGGAATGCATGGTAATGATAAGGGAGGGAGATAGAAGGGCTGGGAATGCATGGTAATGATAAGGGAGGGAGATAGAAGGGCTGGGAATGAATGGTAATGATAAGGGAGGGAGATAGAAGGGCTGGGAATGCATGGTAATGATAAAGGAGGGAGATAGAAGGGCTGGTGGGAATGCATGGTAATGATCAGGGAGGGAGATAGAAGGGCTGGTGGGAATGCATGGTAATGATAAGGGAGGGAGATAGAAGGGCTGGGAATGCACGGTAATGATAAGGGAAGGAGATAGAAGGGCTGGGAATGCATGATAATGATAAGGGAGGGAGATAGAAGGGCTGGTGGGAATGCATGGTAATGATAAGGGAGGGAGATAGAAGGGCTGGGAATGCACGATAATGATAATGGAGGGGCTGGGAATGCATGGTAATGATAAGGGAGGGAGATAGAAGGGCTAGGAATGCATGGTAATGATAAGGGCGGGAGATAGAAGGGCTGTGAATGCATGGTAATGATAAGGGAGGGAGATAGAAGGGCTGGGAATGAATGGTAATGATAAGGGAGGGAGATAGAAGGGCTGGGAATACATGGTAATGATAAGGAAAGGAGATAGAAGGGCTGGGAATGCATGGTAATGATAAGGAAAGGAGATAGAAGGGCTGGGAATGCATGGTAATGATAAGGGAGGGAGATAGAAGGGCTGGGAATACATGGGAATGATAAGGAAAGGAGATAGAAGGGCTGGGAATACATGGTAATGATAAGGGAGGTAGATAGAAGGGCTGGGAATACATGGTAATGATAAGGAAAGGGCTGGGAATGCATGGTAATGATAAGGGAAAGGGATAGAAGGGCTGGGAATGCATGGTAATAATAAGGGAGGGAGATAGAAGGGCTGGGAATACATAGTAATGATAAGGAAAGGAGATAGAAGGGCTGGGAATACACAGTAATGATAAGGGAGGGAGATAGAAGGGCTGGTGGGAATGCATGGTAATGATAAGGGAGGGAGATAGAAGGGCTGGTGGGAATGCATGGTAATGATAAAGGAGGGAGATAGAAGGGCTGGGAATGCATGGTAATGATAAGGGAGGGGCTGAGAATGCACGGTAATGATAAGGGAGGGAGATAGAAGGGCTGGGAATGCATGGTAATGATAAGGGAGGGAGATAGAAGGGCTGGTGGGAATGCATGGTAATGATAATGGAGGGAGATAGAAGGGCTGGTGGGAATGCATGGTAATGATAAGAGAGGTGGATAGAAGGGCTGGGAATAAACGGTAATGATAAGGGAAGGAGATAGAAGGGCTGGGAATGCACGGTAATGATAAGGGAGGGAGATAGAAGGGCTGGGAATGCATGGTAATGATAAGGGAGGGGCTGAGAATGCATGGTAATGATAAGGGAGGGAGATAGAAGGGCTGGGAATGCATGGTAATGATAAGGGAGGGATATAGAAGGGCTGGGAATGCATGGTAATGATAAGGAAGGGAGATAGAAGGGCTGGTGGGAATGCATGGTAATGATCAGGGAGGGAGATAGAAGGGCTGGTGGGAATGCATGGTAATGATAAGGGAGGGAGATAGAAGGGCTGGGAATGCACGGTAATGATAAGGGAGGGAGATAGAAGGGCTGGGAATGCATGGTAATGATAAGGGAGGGAGATAGAAGAGCTGGGAATGCATGGTAATGATAAGGGAGGGAGATAGAAGGGCTGGGAATGCATGGTAATGATAAGGGATGGAGATAGAAGGACTTTGAATGAATGGTAATGATAAGGGGGGGGGGGGGGGGGGGGGGGGGAGATAGAAGGGCTGGGAATACATGGTAATGATAAGGAAAGGAGATAGAAGGGCTGGGAATGCATGGTAATGATAAGGGAGGGAGATAGAAGGGCTGGGAATACATGGTAATGATAAGGAAAGGAGATAGAAGGGCTGGGAATGCATGGTAATGATAAGGGAGGGAGATAGAAGGGCTGGGAATACATGGTAATGATAAGGAAAGGAGATAGAAGGCCTGGGAATCCATGGTTATGATAAGGGAGGGAGATAGAAGGGCTGGGAATACATGGTAATGATAAGGAAAAGAGATAAAAGGGCTTGGAATGCATGGTAATGATAAGGGAAAGAGATAGAAGGGCTGGGAATGCATGGTAATAATAAGGGAGGGAGATAGAAGGGCTGGGAATGAATGGTAATGATAAGGGAGGGAGATAGAAGGGCTGGGAATACATGGTAATGATAAAGAAAGGAGATAGAAGGGCTGGGAATGCACAGTAATGATAAAGGAGGGAGATAGAAGGGCTGGTGGGAATGCATGGTAATGATACGGGAGGGAGATAGAAGGGCTGGGAATGCACAGTAATGATAAAGGAGGGAGATAGAAGGGCTGGTGGGAATACATGGTAATGATAAGGGAGGGAGATAGAAGGGCTGGGAATGCATGGTAATGATAAGGGAGGGGCTGAGAATGCACAGTTATGATAAGGGAGGGAGATAGAAGGGCTGGGAATATATGGTAATGATAAGGGAGGGAGATAGAAGGGCTGGTGGGAATGCATGGTAATGATAAGAGAGTGAGATGGAAGGGCTGGGAATGCATGGTAATGATAAGGGAGGGAGATAGAAGGGCTGGGAATGCATGGTAATGATAAGGGAGGGAGATAAAAGGGCTGGGAATGCACGGTAATGATAAGGGTGGGAGATAGAAGGGCTGGAAATGCATGGTAATGATAAGGGAGGGGCTGAGAATGCACGGTAATGAAAAGGGAGGGAGATAGAAGGGCTGGGAATACACGGTAATGAAAAGGGAAGGAGATAGAAGGGCTGGGAATGCACGGTAATGATAAGGGAGGGAGATAGAAGTGCTGGGAATGCACGGTAATGATAAGGGATGGAGATAGAAGGGCTGGGAATGCACAGTAATGATAAGGAAGGGAGGAATACACGATAATGATAAGGGAGGGAGATAGAAGGGCTGGGAATACACGGTAATGATAAGGGAGGGAGATAGAAGGGCTGGGAATACACTGTAATGATAAGGGAGGGAGATAGAAGGGCTGGGAATGCACGGTAATGATAAGGGAGGGAGATAGAAGGGCTGGGAATGCACGGTAATGATAAGGGAGGGAGATAGAAGTGCTGGGAATGCACGGTAATGATAAGGGATGGAGATAGAAGGGCTGGGAATGCACAGTAATGATAAGGAAGGGAGGAATACACGATAATGATAAGGGAGGGAGATAGAAGGGCTGGGAATACACGGTAATGATAAGGGAGGGAGATAGAAGGGCTGGGAATGCACAGTAATGATAAGGGAGGGAGATAGAAGGGCTGGGAATGCACGGTAATGATAAGGGAGGGAGATAGAAGGGCTGGGAATGCACAGTAATGATAAGGGAGGGAGATAGAAGGGCTGGGAATGCATGGTAACGATAAGGGAAGGAGATAGAACTGGGAATGCATGGTAATGATAAGGGAGGGAGATAGAAGGGCTGGAAATGCATGGTTCAACATTCAGTTTCAAGCTTTGCCCTCTGTTTTTATGGATTAGCAGCCTTAGCAGATAAGGACTTGAGTTTTAGAGCTACAGACCTCTGCCTCTGTGTGGTTCACTCTCCGGCAGAGGCATGTCTGATGGAAAACTTCATTTCATTCATTTATTGGTCGAGTGCTCACAAATGTTGCTCATGTGCACTTGTTTTTGACATATTTGTGACACATGCTTTTGTTACAGGTGGAATTACCTGATGTACAGGTGTAAATACTTCTAAAAAACTGATTTTAGCTTTTTAAATAGTGTTTTTAAAGATCTATGGCCGTTTTTTGTTTATGAACATTTGTTTATTTAAATCAAAATCAAAACACAACAATAGATCGTTACAATTCACACATTGCAATATCTGTGGAAAAACAAGAGCAAGATTTTATTTAATGAAGTAGAAAAGTTTGAACAGGTAAATCTCCCGGTCCCTGTATTGGTCAATTATCTGGTAATAATTGTGCAACTATTTAATTCAGATTTACCTCATTTCCCTGTGAGGTCGAGCATGTAGTAAAATTTATCTACGTCATGCAAATAATAATTATTTTTATATACAATTTCAAGTTGGTTTTAAATATGTGTTTCAGAAAATGTTCTTACGATGTTTACGTCTCACACCATGTATTATGCTTAAATTCTTCATTGATCCAATATCTGCAATTTAAAACACATTTAACAAATATTTACCAGATTGAACTTTTTTAGATCACCTGAGCCGAAGGCTCACAGGTGATCTATTGGGATCACTCTTCGTCCGCCGTCCGTCGTTAACTTTTACCTCGTTAAGACGATAGGGCCTTCATTTTTTATCCGATCTTTACCAAACTTTAACAGATTGTTAATATCAATGAAAGCCCGGATAAGTTCGAAAACCAGCCAGATTGGGCCAGTAACAGCAGAGTTATGGCCCTTGATTTAGTTAAAAGTGCTATATTTTGCCTCGTTAAGACGATAGGGCTTTCTTTTTTCATCTGATCTTTACCAAACTTTACCCGATTGTTAATATCAATGAAAGCTCGAACACGTTCGAAAACCAGCCAGTTCGGACCAGTAACAGCGGAGTTATGGCCCTTGATTTAGTTAAAAATGCTATATTTTGCCTCGTTAAGACGATAGGGCCTTCATTTTTCATCTGATCTTTACCAAACTTTACCAGGTTGTTAATATCAATGAAAGCCCGGATAAGTTCGAAAACCAGCCAGATCGGACCAGTAACATCGGAATTATGGCCCTTGAATCAGTTAAAAATGCTATATTTTGCATTGTTGAGATGATAGGGCATTCATTTTTCATCCGATCTTCACCAGATTGTTCATGTCAATGAAAGCTCGGATAATTTTTTATTTTTTATTTTTTCTTTTTTTTTTTTTTTTCTTTTTTTTTTTTTAATAATTTTTTTTTTTGTTTAATTCCTTTGTTGTTTTTTTGATTTTTTTGATATATTTTTTTTACGAAATTTAACGAAACTTAGCAGGAAGCTTTGGTATGATTTCTAGTTGTGCCTATTGCGTTTTTTTCCGGTTTGTTGATTTTTGATGGAGTTACGGCCTCTTGACATTTTTACTTTAGATTTCTTGGCAGGTAGCCTCAGTATGATATCTAGTTGTGCAAATCACGGTATATCAATGAAATCTTGGACAAGTTCGAAAAGCAGCTAGATCTTGTTAGTAACGACAGAGTTATGGCCCTTGATTTTCAGCTCTACTGATCAGAGATCAGCAGAGCTTATGCCGTGGTGCTGCGTCCGTCTGTCCGTCTGTCTGTCCGTAAACTTTTATTTGTAGCGACAACTCCTCTGAAACTACTGGATGAATATTCATGAAACTTTACAGAAATGTTGCCCATAAAGTCTAGTTGATCCTAGCAAAAATTCATGTTGATGTGAAATGCAAGATGGCCACCAAAGCTAAAAATAGAGTTTTAAAATACAAGTTTGTAGCGACTACTTCCTGAAAACTATAAGTGATATTGATATGGGACTTTTTCTAAAATGATCAGCATGACATGATGTTGATCCTTGTCAAAAATCGTTTTGATTCAACGTTAAACATGGCTGCCAGCGGCCATCTTTGTCTACATAGAGTTATATAGTAAAAACTTGTAGCGACTACTCCTCTGAAACTACTTGACGGATTGTCATGAAACTTTACAGAAATGTTGCTCTTGATGTCTAATTGATCCTAGCAAAAGTTCAGATCTGCCAGAAATTCAAGATGGCCGTCACAGCTAAAAATAGATTTTTAAAAAATAAGTTTGTAGCGACTACTTCTTGAAAACTATAAGTGATATTGATATGGGACTTTTTCTAAAAGGATCAGCATGACATGATGTTGATCCTTATGGAAAATTATTTTGATTCGACGTTAAACATGGCTGCCAGTGGCCATCTTTGGTTACATAGAGTTATATAGTAAAAACTTGTAGCGACTACTCCTCTGAAACTACTTGACGGATGTTCATGAAACTTCACAGGAATGTTGCTCTTGATGTCTAGTTGATTCTTGAAAAAGTTCAGGTCGGCCGGAAATTCAAGATGGCCGCCACAGCTAAAAATAGATTTAAAATAAATAAGTTTGTAGCGACTACTTCTTCAAAACTAAAAGAGATATTGATATGGGACTTTTTCTAAAATGATCAGTATGACATGATGTTGGTCCTTGTCGAAAATCGTTTTGATTTGACATTAAACATGGCTACCAGCGGCCATCTTTGTTTACATAGAGTTATATAGTGAAAACTTGTAGCGACTACTCTTCTGAAACAACTTGACGGATTTTCATGAAACTTCACAGGAATGTTGCTCTTAATGTCTAATTGATCCTAGCAAAATTTCAGGTCGGCCGGAAATTCAAGATGGCCGCCACGGTTAAAAATAGATTTTCAAAAAACAAGTCTGTAGCGACTACTTCCTTAAATCAAAATCAATCAGTAGAGCTTCAAGGTCATTGACCTCTTGTTTGAAATGCTATATTGTATTTTCCTTTGTTAAATCTGTAGTTACTTCATTTTTAGCACTACTGGCAGAAGGCTTATGGGATGCCGATTTGTCCGTCGTCCGTCCATCGTTAACTTTTGTCTCGTTAAGACGACAGGGCCTTCGTTTTTCATCTGATCTTTACCAAACTTTACCAGATTGTTAATGTCATTGAAAGCTCAGACAAGTTCGAAAACCAGCCAAATCGGACCAGTAACAGCAAAGTTATGGCCCTTGATTTAGTTAAAAATGCTATATTTTTTCTCGTTTAGACGATAGGGCCTTCATTTTTCAACCGATCTTTACCAAATTTTACCAGATTGTTAATGTCAATAAACGCTCGGACAAGTTTGAAAACCAGCCAAATCGAACCAGTAACAGCGGAGTTATGGCCCTTGATTTCGTTAAATATGCTAGGGCCTTCATTTTTCATCAGATTTTTTTACTTTTATTATTTTTATATTTCTTTATTTTTGTAAATTTTGTAATTTTTGTTTTTTTTTTAATTTTTTTGTTTGGTTTTTTTTCGATTTTTTTGGATTTTTCTTTTCCGAAAACCAGCCAGATCAGACCAGTAATGGCGGAGTTATGGCTCTTGATTTAGTTAAAAATGCTATATTTTGCCTCTTTAAAACGATAGTCAGGGGCGCATCCAGGATTTCAGCTTAGGGGGGGCGTAAGATTTTGGTCAATATTCGGGTCTGTTTCTAGCCTCATGAAACGGCTGCGGTAGTGCATTAATAGGGTAAAAAAGTCCTTTTTCAAATAAAAGGATTTAACAAAGTGTTAATTAAACCACTCATTAGCCATTATGCGTCGAGCGAGCGAGAAAATGTTTTATACTGAGGGCGTGCATCGAAATTGTTTGATGGGGGGGGCGTAAGACTTTGGTCAATTTTCGGGTCCGTTTCTAGCCTCATAAAATGGTTGCGGTAGTGCATTGATAGGGTAAAATAGTCCGTTTTCAAATCAAAGGATTTAACAATGTGTTAATTAAACCACTCATTAGCCATTATGCGTCGAGCGAGCGAAGCGAGCGAAGAAAAAAATTATACTGAGGGTGTGCATCGAAATTGTTTGATATTTTATCTACAGTAACATGGACATAACATGTATCATCCGGAATTTTTAGGCGGGGCGCGCGCCAGGGGTCACATGTTTTACATAGATGTATAGGGAAACACTTAAAAAATCTTCTTCTCTGAAACCACAAGGTACACAGCTCTCATGTATTACATGTAGCCCTGGGTCACATTTGGCCCTGCCCCAGGGGTTACACTCTAGCACCTTAATTTTGTATTTGGTCTTTACCAAACTTTGTCAGTGTCTTTATATCAATGTTGTTAACACAACAGAGGTCACATTTTTTTAACAATCTTAACCAAACTTGCACAGATTGTATATGACCATAAGATTTCTAAGAAGTTTGATAATGGGCCAGTACTCAGGTGATCGATTTAGGGCCATCTTGGCCCTCTTGTTTAATTTCATGTTTGCGTGACACCTATCAAAATTTAGACAAAAATACAACCCCGTGGTGATTAGACCCATGATGTGTAAAATGAGACAGAATTAGCTAGAAATCTTATATCAACATGCATTTTTCTGTGATCTCTTCCTAAAATGCTGTAGATTTAGAATCTGGTAAAGATAAATCAATGTATCCTGTTAAATGTAGAAAAGCGAACTTTTTTTTTTATCTACCTCCTTCATCTGTAGGGCACGAGTATTCAAGGGAAATAATAGTGGTGTGAGTCCTTTATGAGTTCAATTTTCTTAGTTGATAGTTCTAAAAAAAATGATGGCCACACGTTTAGGTCTGATTGTTCTGTAGAATAAGACCAAATCATTTGTCATTATCCATTTTTTCATAAAAAAAGTCGTTATTACAATTATCCATTTTAAACAGAGACAGTATTCTGGGTAACAACGGAGAAGTAGCTGATGATTTCGCCTACGTCGCGAAAGCGTTGTGGTCTGGTCAGTACAGATTTATCACGCCGAGGGATTTTAAGGTAAGTGGGCGCATAGTAAAAGAGTTTATGGGTGGTCAGGCCATCATTGAAACATTTTGTAGTTTTTTCTCTCTCTCAAACCTACTTTTCGAAGTCGGGTAGGCAGGGGAGGGAGAAGTTTATTTCTTAACATTGCCATGGTAGTTTTTACTTCAACATCTCAAATTACTAAAATTGACTTAAACACTTTGAAGATGAGAAGGATCTAAATGAGCAAATTAGAAAAAGTTTCTGAAATTGGGGGAAAAAAAAGGTAGGTTTTTTTTGGTAGGTAGGAATAGGAAGAGAGCATACAATTTTTAATATTTTCCTCACATGGTGAAACATTTTTTTAGGATAAGAAGTCACATGATGAGGAAGTTTATTGTATTGAATGTAGATATGTATGTCTACTAAAATACTAAATTAAAAGAAAATATTAATTAGTATTTAGTTTAAACATTTTCGACTTTTGTGACAGTATATCAGTCGCTTCATGGTCTCAGTTTATGATTTAGGGCTCTGCGTTGCCATTTGAAAAACATTCTACCATTATACCATCGTAAAATAAAAACATCAATACAGTTATTCCTGTAATTATTTCACATAACGTGATAATTTACGACCAGTGTTCTTCTCGTACTCCGAAGTCAATCCATACTTCAACCCTCAAAATATTCTGTATGGATATCGGCAAGTGTATGAGATTTGAACCTTTCATTTATTTATATTGCTGGAGCATCCGTGGTCGAGTGGTGAGAAATCACTTGCCCCTCACCACTGTGGGTTTGATCCCTCATGGGCCTAGGAATCTTTATGTGAGGAAGCTATCCAGCTGGGGAATGTCTGTGGTTCTACCCAGGTGCCCATTCGTACACGAAAATTGCCCGGAGGGGCACTTGGGTATTCTGCCACCAATGGAAGCTGGAAAGTCGCCATATGACCTTAGCTGTTAGTGCAACTATAAAATCCAATTCAATTCATTTATTTATATTACAGAGCGTAGTCGGTAAGCATCAGCCCATGTTCGCGGGATTTGATCAACAGGACTCGCAGGAATTTCTGACGTTCCTATTGGACGGTCTGCACGAGGGTTTAAATAAGGTAAGAACCATTATTTTGATGGGTGAACTAGGAACTACTATAACTGTATGTAAATGAAGAACAAGATACAATAGTTCCGCATTAACCGTTAACCCCCTATATATATATAATGGACTGTTCTTTCTTAGAATTAAGACCATTCCATTTATGTGACAAAGGGGTGTTTTGGGGGAGTTACTCGCAGGCTTATCTCGTTTTACTATGGATGCAAAGGCTATTATAGTTGTGCTTAGCGGGTTAAGCGCTTCGTTTGTGCTTGAAGCAACTGGTATAAATATTAATGTTGTTTAGAGAATTGAATTGAATGTTGTTTAACGGCTCATCAACACAGTATAGGTTATTTAGAGCCGCCCCAGGGAGAGGGGAAGGATACATAGAAATCCGGGAACCTGCCCTACTCTTATTATCGAATAGATTCCTATGGTTCTTTAACATGCTCGGAGGATAGACCGATACACGGGACCGTCCGGTTTACGTCCCCATCCGACGGACGAGGCCAAGGGAAAGTGTTTTGCCCAAGAACACACCGACGAAACTCAGTGGCACCACGGAGGATTGAACCCGGGGCCTTCGGTTACAAATCCGACTGCGCCACGCCAGCCTTTGTTTAGAGAAACTTGTTTTGAGTTCTAGGCATTTTCATAGATGTACGACAATGTCTGTATTATTAAGGCAGCTATCGCATGGCCTTGTGGGTAGCACGTTTGACTTTGAATCTTGACTGCCTACATATACATAATGGACTGTTCTTTCTTTGAATTAAGACCATTCCATTTATGTGACAAAGGGGTGTTTTGGGGAAAATGACTAATCAGCAGTCAGACATGGTAAACCCTGATCAGCCTGCGAGTTACAAAGGCTATTATAGTCGTGCTTAGTGGCAGGGAGTAAGTATACAGGGAGGAGAAACAGATTGTTTTGCCGTTTTATGATGTCGCGCGTGGTTTCACTACTGCGTGAAAATGACTACTTCCGGTTGTTTTGCGCGTGTGTGAAAAACAGCAAATTCTTATAAACTAATACACCTACAAACTCAATAAAGGTGCGAAATGTAAACATAAGTATTATTTAATCACATTGTGTCCTCTGATACAGAGCGTGTATAAAAGCAGATGGTTCTGTGTAACAAAGATGGTGCCACTCTGCGCCAAATAAAGAATGGTGACAGTGTATAGCTATTGCAAACGAGATACGAGACTACGGGTTATTTAGGCATTAATGATAACAAAAAGTGAATAGTAGACATATTTATCTTTTTCAAGAAGGTAATTTCAAGGTGGTGATTATAAGACAATGCCTAAAAAAAGGTGATGAAAATGTGCCTTTAGAAATATCAGCTGAAATTTTTTAATTTTTCGAATTAAAAATTGTGTGGAGCTATTGCAAACGAAATACGAAGTATGGGTTATATTAGGCATTAATAATAACAAAAAGTGAATAGTAGACATATTTATCTTTGTCAAGTAGGTAATTTCGTGATGTTGATTATGACAGAAAGCCGTAAAAAAGAGGCTGTAAAAACTGTCTAATTTGAGATGTTGGCTGAAATTTCAACTTTTCAAATGTAACGCGCTTACGATCGATTTACCTGTATCAATAAAATAGTAAATGGCGGCGTTCTAGCGCGACAACATAAATCGATAAACTAGAGTGTTTATGAACCCGTTTCTCCTCCCTGTATACTTACTCCATGTTAAGGGTTAATGGTTAAAATTAAAATAGCAGCAATTTTACCTAACTATTAGGATGCATATCTAGCTGAATTGCCACAACATGATCTGTATTTAAATATAGTGCTTTGGGGTGTATAGAATCATTGGTAGTAAAGAATCAGTTCCTGTTTAAAATCAAGTTTCTCAGCTCATATATTTTAGATTATTTTAAAACTTTCCAGGCTTGAAGATATATAATAATTATAAGCATACATTTATTCAATGGTGAAATTATTTGGGATATTTTTCCATGTAAAATATATCACTATGTGCAACACCTCTCAGAAAAAATGATTCTATACTACCTGAATGAAGTGTGTTTTTGAAACGAAAAATTCATACTGTCACAATAAACTCAGAAATAAATATTTGCTGTTTTAACAAATGTTAGGGACAAAAGTCAAAATGCAATCATCAATTAAGGTAACTTGTTGAATTTTGGCACTTTTAAGAATAAAATGAAATTATGTACGGTAAATATTGGTGCAAAAACGCCTATTAAAAAATCACAGCTTCAGGACAATAATTTTAGAAATTTTGCTATCATACAACTAAATAGGTAAATCTAAATCAGAAATTAAATAAACATTTTCCTTTCATTTTAAAATGAGACATTTAACCCAAGTGATTCTATACCCCCCAAAGCACTGTATAGTAACATTTTCAGGTAAAATGTCAGAGTTCCTAAACAACATCACTGATACGAGAGCTGAAGAATTCCCTAAAAAATCATAGTTTTGTTTAAATAGCATTGTATTAAAAATAAATATATTAGAATAATATTTTCAGGTTTGAAAGCAAACAAAACTTTCCAGAACAAGGCCGCAACAATTTGTCTGTTAAACCATAGGGCTAGGAAGCCATCCTAAAGAATGAAAACATTACGTGGTCTGAGTATTAACTGAGTATTAACTTTCATACTCCATCCAACCCCTTCTCCAAGAAGCAAAAACGGGGTTGGCTGGAGTATGAAATAAAACCCTAATTTCAGCTTAAAAAGTTTGCATATTGTAAAATTAAATTATTTAATATGTAATTTTTTGACCAGGTTATCGCATTTTTTCAGTAAAAAATGTTTTTAAAAAACAAACGTGTTTTATTGTTGAAATATCCATTATAAAATCCTGCTAAAATAAGCTTTCCCATTGCTTAATGGAATTAAGGCGTAATGTTTAGTGTTATTATATTTCCAATAGGAGACATATACAATCTTTAAAAGACAATTCTCTTAGAGGATTATTTTAAAACCTTTGCGTCCATTGTACCCAGCCTGCGAGTAACTGGCAGGCTGATCAGGGTTACAATGTCTGGCTGCTGTTCAGTCATTTTCTCCAAAAAAAACCTTTATCACACAAATGGAATGGTCTTAATTCAAAGATAGAACAGTCCGTTATATATATGTAGGGGGTTAAGGGTTAATGTTTAAAAAAGACTCGATACAGGGTATAAACACTAATTTTAGATCAAAACATAGCGCAAAATACCAGGGCTTTTTTCAAGAAAATAGGCCTGCTGATTTTGGAAAAAAGAAGCGCGAGACGGTCCAAATTGGGGAAAAAATAGCGTGATTTTTGCTGTTTATTGGAATGCTTTTTAAGGGAAAATTTATGTTTTATGTATAATATCAATCAGGCAGAATTTATTTATTTTAACATACAAACTATGTAAAGTTTGTCACTGTTATATAAAAAATAAATATTTTTTTAAGATTGGGTATTTGTTATCCCAGGATTGGGGAAAAATAGATTTTTTTGCAATGAGAAAGAGGCCGAATTTCGGCCCCATTTAAATAGGTTAAAAAAGCCCTGAATACTAGATAGTGACTAAAGACCAAGCCATAGTGATGAATAAGACCTGCTTTAAGAGACCACCATTTCTGTTCTCAGGTTTTATTGTTAAAATGTTGGACCTGTATTTACAGACCACCTGTATTTACAGACCAGACCACCTGTATTTACAGACCACCTGTATTAAGAGACCACATAAGTGCCGAAACACGCGAAAATGACCCTTCAGACAAAATTATGACATTTTATGTTTTTTGATGATTATGAATCTCGGTGATTTTCTCTTTAAAATTCTCTTTATTTCGTGTTGATATCTTAATTAAAAATGATTTTATCTCAATTTGAAAATTAAAGATTGTACTCGCCATTAATTTTGACGTTGACGTTAGTGACTCGGACGACGTCGTTGATTAAATAACACCAACAAATATAAACAGTTACCATTTTCTATAGCATCAGCTATTTATATTAAGAAAACATATTCCCTATGATATAATAACTAGGTGAAACACGGATGTGATGAGAAATTTGATTAGTAAGTAACTGATTACCGGCCGACGTCATAAATTATTACTTTATGACGTTGTCGTTTTTGTGGTCGCCTTATTCCAGTTTTACTGTATAATGTTTTCAGGTAATAATTTGACCAGACTTACAGACCCAGTATAAAAAGTATTCCTATAGATAATTGTGATCTGAATATCATTGAACGTTTCAGGTTAAAACAAGACCAAAAATACCTGAGCAAGATAACGACAACGTGCCAGATCATATTGCTGCCGAAATTGCCTGGAAAAATCACAAACTGCAAAATGAGTCCATCATCGTGGAGTTATTCCAGGTGAGAAATCAGAGGGATTTGTGGACAAGTTTATATTTACCTGTGTCAGAGGGGTTTGTGGACAGATTTATATTTACCTGTGTCAGAGGGGTTTGTGGACAAGTTTATATTTACCTGTGTCAGAGGGGTTTGTGGACAAGTTTATATTTACCTGTGTCAGAGGGGTTTGTGGACAAGTTTATATTTACCTGTGTCAGAGGGGTTTGTGGACAAATTTATATTTACCTGTGTCAGAGGGGTTTGTGGACAAGTTTATATTTACCTGTGTCAGAGAGGTTTGTGGACAAGTTTATATTTACCTGTGTCAGAGGGTTTGTGGACAACTTTATATTTACATGTGTCAGAGGGTTTGTGGACAAGTTTATATTTACCTGTGTCAGAGGGGTTTGTGGACACGTTTATATTTACCTCTGTCAGAGGGGTTTGTGGACAAATTTATATTTACCTGTGTCAGAGGGGTTTGTGGACAAATTTATATTTACCTGTGTCTTAGGGGTTTGTGGACAAATTTATATTTACCTGTGTTAGAGGGGTTTGTGGACAAGTTTATATTTACCTGTGTCAGAGGGGTTTGTGGACAACTTAATATTTACCTTTGTCAGAGAAATTTATATTTACCTGTGTCAGAGGGGTTTGTGAACAAGTTTATATTTACCTGTGTCAGAGAGGTTTGTGGACAAATTTATATTTACCAGTGTCAGAGGGGTTTGTGAACAAGTTAATATTTACCTTTGTCAGAGAAATTTATATTTACCTGTGTCAGAGGGGTTTGTGGACAAGTTTATATTTACCTGTGTCAGAGAGGTTTGTGGACAAATTTATATTTACCAGTGTCAGAGGGGTTTGTGAACAAGTTAATATTTACCTTTGTCATAGGGGTTTGTGGACAAATTTATATTTACCTAAAATACATGAATTAGCTCTTGGGAGCCTTTCATAATGTTATATTTCCTGTATCAGAGATATTATTACGAAACATTATTTAATGTCTTACTCAGGCTCTTGTGGGCCTTTGATTTCTCTTTGGATGTATATGTACCTGTGTAAGATGGTGGTGGTATTTAGTATGAGATAAATTTTGCTTATTCCATTCCAGGGCCTGTGTGAGAGATATGATAATGTGGTATTTAATTTGCTATACTTTTTACTCATTCCGTTCCAGGGCCAGCTCCGTTCCATCATCATGTGCCTTGCCTGTCGTAAACAATCTGTGACGTTCCAAGCATTCATGTATCTTTCTCTACCTATTCCTTCGGCTTCAAAATGTACTTTACAGGTAAATATTTGTGCATCTTTCTGTCCCTATATCTGTGGCTTTAAAATTTACTTAACTTTATTTTATCTGGTTACTTTACTTGTCCTTAATTAGTAATCTAAATCTTCCTTGCCTCTCTATGCTGTGGGTTTAAATCCAAGTGAGAATTGAAGATTATTATGGATGGTGGAAGGTATACAGCACTACCCAGGTAAAATGGGGCAGTCTGCCTTTACTTATTATATATTTAAATGATGAACGACAATCGTAGTGTGATAATACATAAGTTAGATTTAAATTGACCGAAAACAGTGACATCGATTTATTAATGATCCATTAATATTTCCGCTTCAACTTTATACGTAGCATCTGATTGGTCAATAAATCCCTCCTTGTCCCAGATAAGGGACAGTTTGCGCCAAAGGATTGACAATGGGTACGTGTTTTGATACTCTGGCTAGCAAGAATTTTAACTATCTGGAGGTGCAAACAGTCAGTATGCAGGTGGTCTTATACTATCCTGGGTGGATACCTGCATTAATACACAAAATATAACCAATTTTAAGTCCAATGTCTAGATGCATTTTATTTTATCAAAAGTTCAATGTCCTTGATACAATGACCTTGACCTCATTTACAGGAATGTTGACAATAAATGACCTTCACCTCATTTTCAGGAATGTTTACGACAGTTTGGTGCCGAGGAGAAGATGACAGGCAGTAGTCGCTGGAAATGTCCAAGGTGTAATTGCTTACGAGACTCGGTGAAGAAAATTGAGATTTGGAAATTACCCCGGATATTGCTGATTGCACTGAACAGGTAAGGTCACAGTGTGAGTGATGTCCCCTTATATTAATTATATCAAAATTACATATAAAATAGATATAAAAAAATAGGACTTCCATATATAGATGATTTTTATTTTGAGGACTTTTCAGTTTAATATGTTTACACTTTCATCAAGTCAGAGCTACTCTAGAATAATAAATACAGCCTGGATAAATAGCCACCATGGTTACCCTACCAGGGCTTTGCGCTGATACTCAGTAGGGGACAACGGAAGCCCCCATACATGTAATGCCTGAAATTTTTGGTTTGGCTTTTCGACTAGAATGCCAGACCTGTTGTATATGAGGTATAGTTGAGAACAGTTGTGAAATAACTGCTCATATTTTATAAAGTATCATTATTGGCTTTTATCACATAACATGGCTCCTGGGATGACATATTTATCGTAATACACCCGTGTATTACAGATGCGAATGAGGACGGATTCACTGTGTTTGTGTACAGTGAAGCATTTTGTCCCAATTGTTTGCATGGTATATCATACAATATGTCCAGACACCTTAACTGTTTATCATTATTTGAAATCTTACTTCATAAAATGCATGTTAGTAGTGTTAAAAGTTGGTTTAAGGTGTCGCATTATTTGTAGTGCGAACGCATTACAGCGGCATAATGTAGCTGACTTCATGTAAACAACAAAACATAATGAAGCTGAATTCATGTAAACAACAAAACATAACGTAGCTGACTTCATGTAAACAACAAAACATAACGTAGCTGACTTCATGTAAACAACAAAACATAATTATGCTGAATTCATGTAAACAACAAAACATAATGTAGCTGACTTCATGTAAACAACAAAACATAACGTAGCTGACTTCATGTAAACAACAAAACATAATGAAGCTGACTTCATGTAAACAACAAAACATAACGTAGCTGACTTCATGTAAACAACAAAACATAACGTAGCTGACTTCATGTAAACAACAAAACATAATGAAGCTGAATTCATGTAAACAACAAAACATAACGTAGCTGACTTCATGTAAACAACAAAACATAACGTAGCTGACTTCATGTAAACAACAAAACATAACGTAGCTGACTTCATGTAAACAACAAAACATAATGAAGCTGAATTCATGTAAACAACAAAACATAACGTAGCTGACTTCATGTAAACAACAAAACATAACGTAGCTGACTTCATGTAAACAACAAAACAACGTAGCTGACTTCATGTAAACAAAAAAACATAACGTAGCTGACTTCATGTAAACAACAAAACATAATGTAGCTGACTTCATGTAAACAACAAAACATAACGTAGCTGACTTCATGTAAACAACAAAACATAACGTAGCTGACTTCATGTAAACAACAAAACAACGTAGCTGACTTCATGTAAACAACAAAACATAATGAAGCTGAATTCATGTAAACAACAAAACATAACGTAGCTGACTTCATGTAAACAACAAAACATAGTGAAGCTGACTTCATGTAAACAACAAAACATAATGTAGCTGACTTCATGTAAACAACAAAACATAACGTAGCTTACTTCATGTAAACAGCAAAACATAACGTAGCTGACTTCATGTAAACAACAAAACATAATGAAGCTGAATTCATGTAAACAACAAAACATAACATAGCTGACTTCATGTAAACAACAAAACATAACGTAGCTGACTTCATGTAAACAACAAAACATAACGTAGATGACTTCATGTAAACAACAAAACATAATGTAGCTGACTTCATGTAAACAACAAAACATAACGTAGCTGACTTCGCGTAAAGAACAAAACATAACGTAGCTGACTTCATGTAAATAACAAAACGAAGTGATGATTTCTCTAAAACTTGCCGCCATAAACAAGGTAAATCGATAACAATAACGTGAAACTATCACGTTGAAGGTGACTCATTGGATAAAGAGATAGGATACTCAGCAGAGTCGCGTATCCTTAGTCTCATTTTATCAAACTCGTTTATTAAAATCAGTTATACACAGTCACTCATGTAAGATCCTTTATGTATGATATTATGGCTACTGGATATTTCATTTTCAGATTTGTATATGAAGGACAGTGGAGAACAAAAATAAATGCTCATGTGGACTTTCCTACAAATGGGTTGGATTTGAAGAACTTTGTAAAAGGGCCTGTCTGCAAACCCTATAAACTGTATGGGATATCGGTGAGTGGTTTCCTATAAACTGTATGGGATATCGGTGAGTGGTTTCCTATAAACTGTACGGGATATCGATGAGTGGTTTCCTATAAACTGTACGGGATATCGGTGAGGTTTCCTATGAACTGTACGGGATATCGGTGAGTGGTTTCCTATAAACTGTACAGGATATCAGCGAGTGCTTTCCTATAAACTGTACAGGATATCGGTGAGGTTTCCTATAAACTGTACGGGATATCGGTGAGCGGTTTCCTATAAACTGTACAGGATATCGGTGAGTGGTTTCCTATAAACTGTAAATGATATCGGTGAGGTTTCCTATAAACTGTACAGGATATCGGTGAGGGGTTTCCTATAAACTGTATGGGATATTGGTCAGTGGTTTCATTTAAACTGTATGGGATATTGGTCAGTGGTTTCATGTAAACTGTATGGGATATTAGTGAATGGTTTCCTATAAACTGTACGGGATATTGGTCAGTGGTTTCTACGGGATATTGGTAAGTGGTTTCTACAGGATATCGGTGAGTGGTTTCCTATAAACTGTATGGGATATTGGTCAGTGGTTTCATTTAAACTGTATGGGATATTGGTCAGTGGTTTCCTATAAACTGTATGGGATATTGGTCAGTGGTTTTCTATAAACTGTATGGGATATTGGTCAGTGATTTCTTATAAACTGTATGGGATATTGGTCAGTGGTTTCCTATAAACTGTATGGGATATTGGTCAGTGGTTTCATATAAACTGTATGGGATATTAGTGAATGGTTTACTGTAAACTGTATGGGATATCGGTGAGTGGTTTCAAAATAAACTGTATCGGTATTGGTGAATGGTTTCCTGTAAACTGTACTTTAAACTGGATGGGATATTGATGAGTGGTTTCCTATAAACTGTATGGGATATCGGTGAGTGGTTTCAAAATAAACTGTATGGGTATTGGTGAATGGTTTCCTATAAACTGTACTATAAACTGTATGGGATATTCAGGGTTAGACTCTAACTTTTTACGACTACTAGCCTACAGGGCTAGTGCCTTTTTATTTTTACTAGCCCTTCTTAAAACCAACTAATCCTCCTTTTACTCTTTTGCGGCAAAATAAAAAGATATTAACAATCTGGAAAAGGTTGGTAAAGATCGGATGAAACATGAAGGCCCTATCGTCTTAACGAGGCAAAATATAGCATTTTTAACTAATTCAAGGGCCATAACTCCACTGCTACTGATCAGATCTGGCTGGTTTTCGTATTTGTCCGAGCACTCATTGACTTTAACAATCTGGTAAAATGAAGGCCCTATTGTCTTAACAAGACAAAAGTTAACGACGGACAACTCGGCATCCCATAAGCGCCAGTAGAGCTAAAAATGGCCAATCAGTGATGAGTAATTTGACACACCTACACATTCACAAATTCGCAGGTACTTGTCTTGGTCTATATCATACCCTACTTTACATTACGATATTGAAGAGTTTGAATAGCGAAAAATTGAAATGATTTGGCAATTTTCGACATCAGGAACATTTAAGATCATTTAAAATCGACATTTAAGTAATAAAAACAACTAGCCCGTCGGGCTTGTCAACTGTGAGTTTTTACTAGTCCTTCTCGAAAGTGACTAGCCTCGGGCTAGCGTTAGAGTCGAACCCTGATATTGGTGAGTGGTTTCCTATAAACTGTATGGGATATTGGTGAGTGGTTTCCTATAACTGTACGGGATATTGGTGAGTGGTTTCCTATAAACTGTACAGGATATCGGTGAGTGGTTTCCTGTAAACTGTATGGGATATTGGTGAATGGTTTCCTATAAACTTTACAGGATATCAGTGAGTGGTTTTCTATAAACTGTACAGGATATTGGTGAGTTGTTTCCTATAAAACTGTACGGTATTATGGTGAGTGGTTTCCACATAAAAGAAATAAAATCTTTGTTTATTGATGCTTTTGTTTGGAATTGTGTTGAATTAATAATAATATAATAGTATGCCCCTTGATGAAATTCGGGAGTTCTGTCGTAATCATGCTGGGCATTCGTTAGTGGACAATTTCTGGTCAGGTCTTCAAGTTTTTAACCGCTGAATGGATTTTAACTGATCGGTAGTTTAAATATTCATCACAAAATATTTTACCACTTTTAAAAAAAAAACACTCGGCTAAAATACTGCTGTTTTTATCGGAAAAAATCAATGTTGTATACCCGAATTATGAAATAGTGGATAATAGATATAAATTGTTTTTCAGAATCATTTTGGAACATTGGATGGCGGACATTGTAAGTGAAATTTCTTTTATTTTATTTTCCATTTTGCCGGCCAAAAACATGCAATAACTTTTATTTATAGATTCATAATATATTGGTGCAATATAATCAACGGTGCAATATAATAAACTGTTAATAATAAGCAAAAACAATTTGCTTTATACTATTCTTATAATTAATATTAATGATTGAACAAATGCAAGTTATGCAGCAAAACTAACGGGATGCCTGTAGTTTTTAAAGGGGTAGATGCACTATTTTCAAACACAATTTATCTAAAAGGGCTCTGAAAAACTTGAAAAATCTGAAAGAATTATCAAAATGCCATGAAAAATAATGGAGATATGACCTATTGAAAATTTGCAAAGAACATAAATGGAAGCGGCCATCTTGGAACGATGACGTCATTGCGTCTTTTTACCATATATGGCATTAAAGCAAAGAAAATCACTGCAAATTGATTAAAAATAAATATACAGATGTAAAGTATATAAAGTTTATGCTTATTTTTCATTTTCAGTGATTTTCTTTGCTTTAAAAGACATTTTGTCAATATGCCATATATGGTAAAAAGACGCGATAACATCATCGTTCCAGATGGCCACCTCCATTTATGTACTTTGCAGATTTTCATTAGGTCATATCTCCTTTATTTTTCATGGCATTTTGATAATTCTTTCAGCTTTTTTCAAGTTTTTCAGAGCTCTTTAAAGTAAACCTTGTTTGAAATTAATGCATCAACCCCTTTAAAAAATCAAGATCGCCGTGTGTCCCTTTAAGAAGATATTTAAATATTTTGATAAAACCAGTGTCAACTTTGTTTATGTATTCCAGACACAGCGTGCTGTCGTAACCCGTGTACCCAGAAATGGTACAAGTTTGATGACCACGAAGTATATGACGTGTCAGAGGCTAGTATAAAGGTAACGGGTTATGAGATAAAAAAGTAAAATTATCGCTCATTCACATCTCTTATTTACAGCTGCTTCATCTATCTGATAAAGGATTTTAACTGGCCGGTTAAAAAAATTAGTGGATGTTAAAGAAAACGCTAAAAAGTTTGAATAACAAACACTCCTAAATGTGAATCCAATCTTCCTCACTTTTTGACGCAGTCTCCCTACTGGACCTCAAAATGTTGGGTCACTTACTTTTCAGATAGTTTGTACCTCTAAAATATTGGGTCGGTTGCTTTTCAGATATTTCATACCTTTAAAATGTTGGGTCAGTTACTTTTCAGATATTTCATATGTTTCTTTTTCAGACATCGGCAGCGTATGTTCTGTACTACACGTCCATCGAGCTACCACCACCAGATTTCCGACCAAGTTTTAAATGACCCCATGCTCAGAAGGATGCAGACGGCACATTTGACTATACCAACGATTGAATGTGAAACTGTTGTAACTAAAAACAAATAAAGTAAAAAATACAATAGTTTATAGGCAATATGATTCTGTACGTCGAGGTACCGCGTCCAGAATTTCATCCAAATTTTAAATGAGCGCATGCCCAGGATGAGGCAGACGTCACCTTTGGCTTTAACGATGGGTGAATGTGAAACTGTTGTAAATAAATAAGTATAAAGGACAAGACACCATAGTTAAGGCAGTGTGATTCTGTACCATGAGTTATCATCTCCGGCATTTCCAACAAATTTTGTATCAACAATTGCTCAGAAGGATGAAACTGTAACGATGGGTGAATGAGAAACTAGTAACTAAATACAAATAAAGAACAATATACAAGTTTACCAAGTAACTTTTCAGTATTTATTGACATTCACACTAGCGTTTGTTTACGGTAGTACTGTAAAATTGATGCCTGTAGTGGAAATATTTAATCTATTGACATACATGAAAAGAGTTCAAACAGGGTTCTTTGAAGTCCAGCAACACTCCCCCGGTTTTAGGTTAACAACTTATTTTATGCTTAACCTAATACTTTAGAGGGACAAGTAGACTGGTTCCCAATGTATCAGTCTACTGGTACCCATTTATAGGGTAAGGGACTGGTTCCCAATATGCAGTATCAGTCTACTGGTACCAGAGTATATGGTAAATTTCCTTGTTCAGAGGCAAGTGCACCAGGTATCAGATTTAATATTTTTAGCCACTTGCTAAAAAAAGGATTTTCTACTTGCTATTCTAATAAAGGTACTTGCATCAATAATATAATACCTTGATTCAGTTTAGAACGATTGCTGTACATGTAAATATGATGACATTTTAACACTCAGCTAGAATCGGTAATGTAATAATGTATAATTATACTTACTAGTACTTATATCCAGTTAGATAACTGTCAGTGAATAAATGTCGACTGAGAACCAGTGGGTTTCTTTTATTACTTGAAAAATGTAGCAAGTGCTAATATTTTCTACTTGCCATCGTCAAAAATCTACTTGCATTTAGCAAGTAAATAAGTGTTAAATTGAACCCTGTGCACTGCAGATTGAGTTATCTAACGATTTGGGTTAAATTCAACAAAAAAAAAATGGCAAAACATACCATCAGATCATGTATGCTTACTTGTTTTATAAATAAATGTAAGATCTTCTATTTAAAAAAAATTAAATTATTGATTTTGTAAATAAAGTTGTACATGTATAATACTTCAATATGTATATATAGGAGTTTTGTTTATATTTATGCAAATGTGCTGGCCACTGATTTTGTTGATTTTGATTTTATTGTAAAGTTATGTATGGCTTTCTGCGTCATTGTGATCCCTGTGTATAGTTATGTATGGTTTTCTACGTCATTGTGATCCCTGTGTGTAGTTGTAATTGTTGTTGCTGATTTCTTGTTAATTTTGCATTCATTTTATGACTTGGTACGTGTTATAGTATACTGTAAAATCATACTGAACGTTTATGTTTGCGGATTTGTAACCGGAGGCCCCGGGTTCAATCCTCCGTGGTGCCACTGAGTTCCGTCGGTGTGTTCTTGGGCAAGACACTTTCCCTTGGCCTCGTCCGTCGGATTGGGATGTAAACCGGGCAGTCCCGTGTATCGGTCTATCCTCCGAGCACGTCAAAGAACCATAGGAATCTATTCAATAATAAGAGTAGGGCAGGTTCCCGGATTCCTATGTATCCTTCCCCTCTCTCTGGGGCGGTTCTAAATAACCTATACTGTGTTGATGAGCCGTTAAACAACATTCAATTCAATTATGTTTATTTTGCGTGTTAAATATTTCCAGCGTGTTTGTATTGTGCCAGATCAATACCTGGCTGGCGGGACTTGAAGAACATCTGTACCAAGGGCCATCAAGTCCCAAATGCCAGGTTTTGACCTTGCACAATATAAACCTGCTGGAAATATTTTATTTCTTATCTGACATGGATTTTTGTATATATACAATTTTTTTCGACAAATAGAACATAATACAAACACATTCTCATAAATTTAGTTGTATGCACGTATCTCTACACCAGACATGCACGTATCTCTACACCAGACGTATGCACATATCTCTACACCAGATAGTTGTATGCACGTATCTCTACACCAGATAGTTGTATGCATGTATCTCTACACCAGATAGTTGTATGCACGTATCTCTACACCAGATAGTTGTATGCACGTATCTCTACACCAGATAGTTGTATGCACGTATCTCTACACCAGATAGTTGTATGCACGTATCTCTACACCAGATAGTTGTATGCACGTATCTCTACACCAGATAGTTGTATGCACGTATCTCTACACCAGATAGTTGTATGCACGTATCTCTACACCAGATAGTTGTATGCACGTATCTCTACACCAGATAGTTGTATGCACGTATCTCTACACCAGACAGAAAGTATGCACCTTCATCCTATTTTTATGTTGTTGGAATGTATCATTGCATTAAAATAATGTTATTTTTGTTTTGCATGTTCTCTGGCATTTAAAATCATTTAACATGAATTGAATTGAATGTTGTTTAACGGCTCATCAACACAGTATAGGTTATTTAGAGTCGCCCAAAAGAGAGAGGGGAAGGATACATAGGAATCCGGGAACCTGCCCTACTCTTATTATTGAATAGATTCCTATGGTTCTTTAACGTGCTCGGAGGATAGACCGATACACGGGACCGCCCGGTTTACGTCCCCATCCGACGGAGGAGGCTATCCCGCCAACAACAGTCAAAAAATACAACATGTACGCCGTTTTTAAACCTACTGATGACGAGGTATATATGTAACTTGCATATTTTGAGAATCCAAATTCTATAGTCACAGACCCCGTGTGGTTGCTGAGGTAGAATACAAACACTGCAATCTCACAAACACACCGTCACATGCAGAGGGATAGGACCCCCACCCCATTCATATTCATTTTGTCATTTTTTTATCCTGCTCATTCAAGGTCTTTATCAAGACCCCCGCGAATGCAAACATGGAAACGTGGCTTCATCGTAAATGCAGTTCTGCAGGTAAGAAGGTTCTAGGCCCATTCTACATATTTTTTCTCGATGTAAATGGAGGATGAGCCTGGCATGTTCATTCCTGTTAGGCGCCATATAAACTTTCATGTGTTTATGCGCCTTAAAACCCTATTCAGTCAATCAGTACTGGTCTATAGACATGGTATAAACAGCTTTAACCAGCCAGACCAAACCCTAAAACTGGAGCGTCGAATTAAGAATTACCAACTCATACCGGCAATTTATTTTACGCATATTCAATCACGGATGTTTTAAGAACCCATTAATAAACCTGTACTTTTAATCTGCACATATACATTATTATATGACCTGAACACCTGGATAGAGTTTTGATAAAGGGTTTTGTATTGTAATTTTGTTGTTATTTGGTGGGTTAGTTTAATACCTCCTCAATAACCAGAGTCAACATTGAGTATTTTACCTTTATCTTGTTCCGTTTTTTATACATCTTAAAATTGTATTAAAACAAATATTCTCCGACTATTACTCAAGCGAAGATCTCTCATAGATACTAAACTTGATAACTTGAAATTCAACTTTTATATCTATCTTTAAAGAGTTTCAACGGAGATACATAAAGATTAACTGTGGAAACGTACAAATGGACCACTCTGGCTCCTTCATGTCATAGAAGGCATCTTACTACAGCTTTTGGTGGCAACTCCAGTTATGAAGGTATAAGGTCAATTTTGTCTATTTATCTCGTTGTAAATGCCCTAATCTTGATGGTCATTCCTTGCGGTCCCATATATTGCAATAGATTATATATATATATATATACATATATTTTACTAAAGTGAAATCTATAGTTTAGTTTATTAACCTGAAGGATATGTGAACTACAGATTACTGCTTGTAGACCTTGGGCTCAAAAGGTCAAGGTCAGTGTTGCTATTTTTTATTTTCTGTACTTAAAGTTATTGAATGTCACAGAAGTTATTTATTTCTATTTATAGATTTATATGTAATTTGTTTCATATTGTCTGCGTGTCTGCAGAATTTACTGTCCATTTCTGTATATTATATAATAGTGATGGATCGTTTAACAGAAGTCATATTGGGATGGTTACGTCGGTAACCCCAACCTAGACATCTGACAGACTTGTTAGGTAATTTTGCTGTATTCATATATAGAGGCCCCGGTAGAACAGTCAATAATGCCCTGTAGAGCTACAGACCTCTGCCGCGTGTGGGTTGGCTCCCTCCCATGTGGGTTGGCTCCCGCCCATGTGGGTTGGCTCCCTCCCATGTGGGTTGGCTTGTTTGATCGGAGCGCCCACTGAGGTTTCTGTCCCAATATAAACTAGTATGATGTGTTAACGGAACTTAAAACCCCCATTTCATTTTATTTACACATGGTGTACAAAGTCCTTTATGTACTTATGTACAAAATGCAACCATTTGTTTCATGTCTGTGAATACGTATAGCATTCTTTATATTGCCTGTCATAAGCAGTTTATTATGAATTGATAAGAAAAAACATTAAACACATGAAGAGATAGGTTGTTTTATTATTCTTTTAACTCCATTTGTAAATGTTCTGGGTTTATCACTATATTATCTTTACCAAGGGTATTTCTAGAACTGGTAGTATAATATGACTGGGTATCATGTGATGTGTCTGTGGCGTGGTATTCCAGTGTGGCAGCGCTATAAAGTGTGATGTGTCTGTGGCATGGTATTCCAGTGTGGCAGCACTATAAAGTGTGATGTGTCTGTGGCATGGTATTCCAGTGTGGCAGCGCTATAAAGTGTAATGTGTCTGTGGCGTGGTATTCCAGTGTGGCAGCACTATAAAGTGTGATGTGTCTGTGGCGTGGTATTCCAATGTGGCAGCACTATAAAGTGTGATGTGTCTGTGGCATGGTATTCCAGTGTGGCAGCGCTATAAAGTGTAATGTGTCTGTGGCGTGGTATTCCAGTGTGGCAGCACTATAAAGTGTGATGTGTCTGTGGCGTGGTATTCCAGTGTGGCAGCACTATAAAGTGTGATGTGTCTGTGGCATGGTATTCCAGTGTGGCAGCGCTATAAAGTGTAATGTGTCTGTGGCGTGGTATTCCAGTGTGGCAGCACTATAAAGTGTGATGTGTCTGTGGCATGGTATTCCAGTGTGGCAGCGCTATAAAGTGTGATGTGTCTGTGGCGTGGTATTCCAGTGTGGCAGCACTATAAAGTGTGATGTGTCTGTGGCATGGTATTCCAGTGTGGCAGCGCTATAAAGTGTGATGTGTCTGTGGCATGGTATTCCAGTGTGGCAGCACTATAAAGTGTGATGTGTCTGTGGCGTGGTATTCCAGTGTGGCAGCACTATAAAGTGTGATGTGTCTGTGGCATGGTATTCCAGTGTGGCAGCACTATACAGTGTGATGTGTCTGTGGCATGGTATTCCAGTGTGGCAGCGCTATAAAGTGTGATGTGTCTGTGGCGTGGTATTCCAGTGTGGCAGCGCTATAAAGTGTGATGTGTCTGTGGCATGGTATTCCAGTGTGGCAGCGCTATAAAGTGTGATGTGTCTGTGGCGTGGTATTCCAGTGTGGCAGCACTATAAAGTTGAGCATTGAGCTCACTGCTACAAGTGTCGATTCTTACGGATGGCGGGAGGTGTACAGTACTGGTTCCACCCAGGAAAAGTAGGGTGGTCTGCCTCAACCACAAAAAATCGACCATCATATATAACCTTACGTGTTGAAAATGACGTAAAACACCATACAAACAAGTAGACATTGTCGTGATATGACTGATTGTTAAAGCGATGCTAAACCTCATACATACATACATAGTTCACATACAATCGTGATCTTACCCACAGCGGACGTGACTATGACTAACATGCGACTGCCGTCTGCAGTTACCGTACTAAGCGAACAAAGGGTATCAGTTGCATATCCATCATAGCTATTCCATAGATCATACTTATTCTAACCAGAGGCATAGTCATTGTATGTTTTATACCATAGCTATTCCATAGATCATACTTATTCTAACCAGAGGCAGTCATTGTATGTTTTATACCATAGCTTTTCCATAGATCATACTTATTCTAACCAGAGGCATAGTCATTGTATGTTTTATACCATAGCTATTCCATAGATCATACTTATTCTAACCAGAGGCATAGTCATTGTATGTTTTATACCATAGCTTTTCCATAGATCATACTTATTCTAACCAGAGGCATAGTCATTGTATGTTTGGTATTGTAACTACTCAAATATGTAGCACACTACATCCTCACTCAAAATAAAACAGATACTATGTAGGAATGGTGTTTTAAAACCCTTAGTTTGGAATGGTGAATGGTGAAATGGCAAAACAAGACAATAATGGAGATCAAAATTATCACGGGAAATGTTCTCAATCCCCATTCAGTTCAAAACCGCCCCGTATGGTTCCGGGGGCCCCCGTTTGTTACGGGGAAAAGAATAGTGCCACTGCAGATCCCGTTGGAGGGGAAGGCAGAGGGATAGAACCCCCCAAATTCATGTTCATTTTATCATTTTTGTTCATGCTCATTAAAGGTCTTCATTATGACCCCTGCATTGTTTCAGGTGCCATCTAGCTCATGAATATCACTAGAGCAGTGGCAAAAAAACTATAAAGTGGCTCCAGCGTAAATGGTGTGTCTACAATAGAATTTGCAGCAACTCTGCAGTTCAGGGTGAGAAGGTTCTAGGCCCGTTCTCCATATGTTATCTAGATGTACATGGAGGATAAGCCTGGCTTGTTCATTCCTGTCAGGCACCATATAACCTTTCATGTGTTGTTGCGCCTTAAAACCCCAGTTCAATTCAAGTTCAAAACCATGTATACTGAAAGGAAAAAGGAATGCATAATCAAAAATTGCCTATATCTCTATTATATACACCTAATTCCACGTAATACTCCAGAATGATGTCTCGGCGTGTTTTGTAAAAAGAATGGGCTACAACTAATTACAGTTGCTCGAAATTCATAAATTCAGAAGTTTCGCTTGAAAAAGTCAAGCCATTTCAGTATTGTGTTTAATGTTGAGAGATTGCAACGTTTAAAGCCCAAGTTTGCTCACCTGCTTGAGCCAAATGCGTATTCTGTCGATAATGAAACTTTAAAGGGGTGTTTGGTGCTATTTAAACCTTCTTTCCGATAGGACAGGCCTAATGTTGCCCTGTACCATTCGATAAGCAGTAGCATATTAAAGATACAATATATAGCGGAAATATTCATTTTGCGTTTCTTTTTCCCTTCCAGTATACTTGTATACAGGTCCCGGGAGTTCTAACTCCTGCTGAGAACAATAGTTGGCTATTCCTTTGGCACATCACCAGTCAGTTAGTTGTTTGAATGGAGTTTTACGTAATTTTCAACACATTTTAGGCTATATATTGCAGTCAATTTTTTAAGTGGGGTGGAGGCAGACCACTTTTTCCTGGGTAAAACCAGTATTGTACACATCCAGCCATCCGTTAGAATCGACACTCTCTCACTAACAAGTCAAGCTTCCAGTGAGAATCGCCAATCGGGGCTCACACGATGGTGATGAACAGACGGACACAGGGGCTCACATGATGGTGATGAACAGATGGACACAGACACAAGTATGCTCTTTATACATTTATTTTATACTGAAAATTATTCCAATTCTCCCTTGCTCAATCTCCCTTTCTCAATCATGTAACGATTTAAAACTACACAATTTTCAAACTATTTATGAAGACAGATGACTATAACTGAAGAATTTGTTCACGTTTTAAACATTGTGTGCCATTGCATCACAGAGCATGATCCTTTAATTACCGAGAAGTCTCAGTTATTATTAATTAGGTATTGAGCATAGCCAAATAACTGTCTGATTTTTATTTAGTGAAATGTATACATGAAGACATGATAAATACTCAATAATGACTGGTGTGTTGTTTGTCAACGTAATTACTTTGTTTTTTAGAAGCTAAAAGTTACGGACATTGTCCCTTTAACCCAGAAATCTAAATTATTAATAATTACCCATAAAATCTCAAAAATTATACATCACTATTAAAGGGGGTACATCAGGATTTTTCTAGAAACATCTTAAATTATAAAATTGTTCCAGTTCATGATAAAACACTTATATCAATCAAAATATGATGTTAGAACCATTTTGTTAAGGTCTAAACTTTGAAAACACCATATAGTAGGACAGAATCGGACCTACAATTGGGAAATCAACCACGGTGCGTCACCTGGGATGAGTATGTATAAAAAGTGTGCAGAATGAATTTCTTTGCAAATAAGGGATAATTTTTAGGCTCATTTATTATGTTTTGACCATGTAGAATAGAAAATATTAATATTTGTCGATTTTAAGTTTGACACCTAGACCCCCATAAAAAGCCTGATGTACTCCCTTTAAAAGCATTATACTATTTATTTACAAAGTAATGTTTATTTTATGAATCACATAAAACAATTTCTTTCTCAAATGAACGTTTAAAACAAGAAATGTCACTAAGTGACAAATGCCCCCAAAGTGGTTTTGACCTTTGACCTCTAAGTGTGACCTTGACCTTGGAGCCATGGACTAGATTTTGCACGTGACACGTCTTGTTGTGGTGAGAACCTGTGCAGTTATTTGAAAATCTGTCCCAGAATGTCTGAGTTATTGACCGGACAAATGGACGGACGGTGCAACTACTATATGCTGCCCTTCGGAGGCCTAAAAGAATTCTTTAAAGGAACACTCAACAATCATATGGAGAGTTATTCATGGACTTCCTAACCCAAGAATAAGTCATCTAAATAAATATTTTCATTTCGGAGTAAAAAAAAGAAAAAGGAAAAAACATTTCACTTTATTTCTGCTTTTATTTGAAAATAAGGGCATAAAGTGTAAGCTTCTGAAACATGAAATGTTTTGAGTTCCTTTTATATCAGTGAATACATGTGTAAAGTTACAATTAATTCCTTCAAAGGAGACACATAAATTTAAAAATTTATAAAATACATTAGACTCAAAATAGGCCAAAATTATGTTTAACTGCATAACAGAGTTATGGCACTTGTCTCCAAGTTCCTTTATGACAGCGACTACATGTGTGAAGTTCCACTGAATTGCTTTCAGCGGTTGCTAAGGTATGAGCTTACAGTAACATGTTTGGCAAGAAGGGCTACATCTTGGATGGAACTGACATAAAATGTGTGTGGTGGCACGTACATCAAACTCTTGTTAATGTACGAACCTCTAAATATCGGGGTCACTCACAACCCAATCTCATATACCGTCAACATTAACAATTTAAATATTAAATGCACCAATAATCTCTGAGACAGTTTTTTTTATGTTATTTAACGTCATTTTGAGCACATTTTAGGCCTTATATGACAGTTGATTTTTGTGGTAGAGGCAGATTACCTCGTTTTTCCTGGGTAAAACCAGTGCTATATATCTCCTGCCACTTATAAGAATCGAGACTTTCTCATAAACAAGTTGAGCTCCCAGTGGGATTCGACCCCGCAGCGGTGAGAGGCAAGGTTTTTTAACGTCAGTAACCCCTCAACCACAGACGCGCCTCTCAGACAGATTATGCTGTATTTCTCTAAAACATTAAAAGGGCGCATGGCAATCTTGAACTTTTAAAACTCGCAACATTTTAAGTTTTTCAAGATAACCTGCATTTTTACCCGCATTAATATTAAATAATGGATCAGTTCAAAGCAAAATGTGTTTGCATTTACTAACTGTTGATTATATTGCTCCAAAAATATATTTCATCCTACGGTAGAATAACAAAATAATATTGAAAACCAAAAATGTTAATTAATTATATGCAAGAAGATTTCAAGTCAAAATGATACTGGATTAATAAATCGAGGTGCTAATTAAATTTAATTTTTGATAAAAACTTCAGATTGCCAAGTGTCCCTTTAAGAGTTATGTCCCTTACATTCAAGACCACTGCCACATAGTTTAGATAAAGGTATCAAGTTAGAGACACACAGCAATCTCGGGGTTTTTTAAACTTGCTGCGTCCCTCCCGTATGTTATTATACAGAACTAAAAACTTTTGCATTTTTTACAATCAATAATATCAATTACTAGAGCAGTAAGAAGCAAAATAGATTTTTTGCATATTACTGATGTTGACTGGATCGCACAAATAATATATTTATACCGGTGATATAAAAGAAGAAAATTTAAAACTCAAAAGTTATTTAATTATTAGTCAAAATTATGCTGAATTTATAAATATTAATGCTTGATCGATACTTCCAGATTGCCATGTGTCCCTTTAATGTATTATTAGTCTTATGTAAAATTTGACATCCATTTTTCTCCACACATAAAAGGACACAGCTCTTGAGCTGTCGAATGACCAGAATAAACAAAATAAATGATAATAATGGTCAAAATTGAACATGGAGTTGACAATGAGAATGATAATGGAGCATGGAGTGGACAATGAGAATGAAACATGGAGTGGACAATGACACAACTGAACATGGAGTTGACTTTGACCATAATGGAACATGGAGTTGACAATGGCCATGATAATGGAACATGGAGTTGACAATGGCCATGATAATGGAACATTGCGTTGACAATGACCATGATGATGGAACATGGAATTGACAATGACCATGATGATGGAACATTGCGTTGACAATGAATTGGGGTTTTAAGGTGCACCAACACATTACAGGTTATATGGACATGCCAACCATGATGATGGAACACGAGTGGACAATGACCATGATGATGGAACATGAGTGGACAATGACCATGATGATGGAACATGAATGGACAATGCTAATGACATTGAAAAAGTGAGATGACAATTATCAAAATGGAAAATGGATTAAAAATTCTCATGATAACAGAAAATAGAGTTGATAATGGAAAATGGAACATGATGTATATCTGAGATCTCATTTTAACAATGACATTGGAATAATTCTTTAGACAATGGAGTTATCTCTTAAAGAAAGACTAGTTTAATTAAGGAACACATTTATGGAACAATTTAACAATAATATATACGGTAAAACACATCTGAACAACAATGGAATTAAATGTCCACGCAAAATATATGCATTCTTAAACGTTCAGTATTGAACATCCTACAAGTTAATTATTAAACATTCAGTACTGAACATTAGTTATTAAACATTTATTGTTAAATGTAAAACATTAATTATTAACATCTTTTTATTTTGAACACAAGTTATAATACGAAAAATAAATACTTACCAAAAACGTAAACAATGTATTGAAACAAGTGTAAATTAACTAAAACTGCTTTGGTCTTAATGCATTATGGTGGTTCACGATCATCAAAGGAAGCTATATGAAATCTATGCAAGTTAAATAGGGATTTTATGAACACATGAAAGGTTATATGGCGCCAAACAGGAATGAAGATGCCAGGTTCATTCTCCATGTTCATCGAGATAAAATATGGAGAACGGGCCTAGAACCTTCTCACCCTGAACTGCAGAGTTGCTGCAAGTTCTATTGTAGACACTCCATTTACGCTGGAGCCATGTTAGATTTTCTGCCACTGCTCTAGTGATATGAGCGAGATGGCACCTGAAACAATGCAGGGGTCATGATGAAGACCTTTAATGAGCATGAACAAAAAATGACAAAATGAATATAAATGGGGGGGAGGTCCTACCCCTCTGCATGTGACGGTGTGTTTACAGTGGTTGTATTCTACCCCGGCAACCAAACGGGAAAAATTCCTTTGAAACTATCTCAGTTATCCCCCTTTGATGAGTCATGAACTACCTTAAATTCTGCTTTTACTGAACACAACCATTTTATACTGAATGAAAGACATATATGTACAAGTAAATATGACATTCTGGTAACCATGGCAACACATGACAATAAGGTAACTATGGCAACACATGCCACTATTATTATTCAGGTAACTATGGCAACACATGCCAGTATTATGACAGTAGCTAACTATGGCAACCCATGACAATATTATGACATTCAGGTAACTATGGCAACACATGCCAGTATTATGGCAACACATGACATGTAACTATAGAAACACATGCAAGTATTACGACATTAGGCACATTTGGTGGATCTTTGGGCTGATAAAAGTAACAAAATTATGGCAACATTTGCAAACAATTATTTACAAAACAATCAACAAAACAAACACTATTCTATTAAAAAAGGCAGACATTTACTGAACATTTGATTCAAACAAATATATACATCTGATGGCCTAGATTGTAAATTGTAGATACATGAAACTTGCATTTGAATCGAATAACAAATATTAATAAATTTGCGTATCAAATGTTTGACTTCAGAAACATTTGTTTCTTTTGATTCTTATAAATATGGCATTGGCAACTATTTATTACATTTTATTTGGAATGAACTGCATCTTATTTGGCATCCAGTCCAGTAGAATCTGGCACACATTATATTCATTTGATTTCTGCATATATAAAGTTGATTTGAGCAAACGTAAGACTTGACTATTTAATACATTCAATTCTGGCACACATATCTTCCATTCCTGCACACATATCTTCCATTCCTGCACACATATCTTCCATTCCTGCACACATATCTTCCATTCCTGCACACATATCTTCCATTCCTGCACACATATCTTCCATTCCTGCACACATATCTTCCATTCCTGCACACATATCTTCCATTCCTGCACACATATCTTCCATTCCTGCACACATATCTTCCATTCCTGCACACATATCTTCCATTCCTGCACACATATCTTCCATTCCTGCACACATATCTTCCATTCCTGCACATATATCTTCCATTCCTGCACACATATCTTCCATTCCTGCACACATATCTTCCATTCTGGCACACATATCTTCCATTCCTGCACACATATCTTCCATTCTGGCACACATATCTTCCATTCCTGCACACATATCTTCCATTCCTGCACACATATCTTCCATTCCTGCACACATATCTTCCATTCCTGCACACATATCTTCCATTCCTGCACACATATCTTCCATTCCTGCACACATATCTTCCATTCCTGCACACATATCTTCCATTCCTGCACACATATCTTCCATTCTGGCACACATATCTTCCATTCCTGCACACATATCTTCCATTCCTGCACACATATCTTCCATTCCTGCACACATATCTTCCATTCCTGCACACATATCTTCCATTCCTGCACACATATCTTCCATTCCTGCACACATATCTTCCATTCCTGCACACATATCTTCCATTCCTGCACACATATCTTCCATTCCTGCACACATATCTTCCATTCCTGCACACATATCTTCCATTCCTGCACACATATCTTCCATTCCTGCACACATATCTTCCATTCCTGCACACATATCTTCCATTCCTGCACACATATCTTCCATTACTGCACACATATCTTCCATTCCTGCACACATATCTTCCATTCCTGCACACATATCTTCCATTCCTGCACACATATCTTCCATTACTGCACACATATCTTCCATTACTGCACACATATCTTCCATTCCTGCACACATATCTTCCATTCCTGCACACATATCTTCCATTCCTGCACACATATCTTCCATTCCTGCACACATATCTTCCATTCCTGCACACATATCTACCATTCCTGCACACATATCTTCCATTCCTGCACACATATCTTCCATTCCTGCACACATATCTTCCATTCCTGCACACATATCTTCCATTCCTGCACACATATCTTCCATTCCTGCACACATATCTTCCATTCCTGCACACATATCTTCCATTCCTGCACACATATCTTCCATTCCTGCATACATTCCCTTTGATTTACCGGTAATGGATTTAAACATTCCATTCTCACATGTATACTGATTTCAGAAATCATTTTTAATCTCATTTTCTCTATAAAACTGTACAGCACATTGTGTTTCATTTATATTTATACAGTAGATTACAAAGTTTTGACTAGCATAACAACATTATGCATCTTTTCAAGCTGAAATTATAGAAAATTAACTAGAGTTATGCTCCTTTAATTGAGACAGTATAACAAGAGTATGCATCTTTACATCATAGTTTAACAAGAGTATGCACCTTTACATCATATTTTAACTCGAGTTATGCACCTTTCCTGGAGATATGTCTTAGCTAGGGTTATGCACCTTTCCGTACATTTAATTAGTTATCTCCCTTTACCTCCTTTGTCACTATGCATGTATTTAAAGAGACACATGGCAATTTTATTTTTTCCACAGCTCAGGGTGTCTCGTTAGTTTATATACATAACTCGCAGTGTTACAATCAGTAATATTAATTATTAGGAAAGTCGAAAACAAGTTGTTTTTGTACATTATTAACTGTTGCACTAATAATATATTTAAACCTATCTTACAATTTGTAGAATAACAGGAAAACAAATGAAACACAAAATGGTACTTCATATGCAAGTATGTTTAAAGTCAAACTGATACTGGATTTTTAATTTGGGTGCTATATTTAATGCTTGATAAAAACCAAGATTGCCGTGTGTCCCTTTAAGAAAAATCATTTTAGTTATAAAACTATGTTTATAAACATTCATTTTATGGCATCTTCTTTATATCTTTTTGTGCACTTATCGTTTCCTAAGCTAGAGTTATGTCCCCCTTCACAATAACTATCATTCCAATGAGTTATATCCCCTTTCACAATGTCTAGCATTCTAAGGAGCTATGTCCCCCCTTTCACAATGTCTAGCATTCTAAGGAGTTATATCCCCTTTCACAATCCCTAGAATTCTAATGAGTTATGTCCCCTTAACAATGTCTAGCATTCTAAGAAGTTATGTCCCCTTTCATAATGTCTAGCATACATGTTACTATTTCTGAATCATTTTCACTAGAGTTATGCGCCTTTATTGTTTTTCTTTTTAACTCACAGTTACTTCCCCTTTCACTTCATCAGGACCATCTCCACCATGTACCTTTGCATGTACCTGCAGATGGTGGTAGTGCAAAAATGACGCGTTACAATCCCGGCACGTGAAAGGCTTCTGCCCGGAGTGAATTTTCTCGTGCGTCCTTAGAATACAGCTCTTTTTGAAACCTTTTCCGCAGGTCTGACAGATATGGGTCCTGGTGCCGTTGTGAATACCGAGGTGATTTCCAAATTCACGTTTAGTTTTGAAGATCTGATGGCAGATAGGACACTCATGGCGACTGTTGCTGGTGTCTTTCTTTTGCAAATGTTCGACTGTTTTCTGCGTTTCAGCTTCCAGGGCATTTAGGTGCAAATCGGAGTCGACTGCGAATTTTTGATTTTCGTTTTCAACATTTTTTACTTTAAACGCATCTTTTAACATATTTTGACCGTCTGTATGTCCATTCATATTTCGGTTTGAATGAATATTCATATTTTCAATATTCTCCGATTTGAGAGTAGTAAGTTGTTCGCTATTTTCTAGATCGCATTTACCCACAATGCTTTTAGTCAGTCGCATTAAACCGGCAAGTTGTTCCAGGCTTCCGTTTGACTTTGAAAATTTAGAAATCTGCTCGGAGATTATGTCAAGATTTAAATCTTTCGTACTTCCTTTCTTAGAGTTCTGGTCTCTCAATATTTCCTTCACCCTGTGACCTATCTGCTCATAGGTCGGATTATCTGCGATATTCCCAAGATGGAAGCTTGTGTGCTTCCATATTTCAGATTTCGGCACATGCAATCCACAAATTTCACATCTCCGATTTTTTTCCTCTAAGTGTACTTTCATGTGCATTTGAAGATAAAATGATTCTTTGAATGTTCGTCCACAAACTGTGCATTCATATGCCTTTGCATTGTGTGACATTTTATGACGATTGAGATTGTGTTTGTGAGTGAACCCGCGTGAGCAGACGGCACATTTGAAAGGTTTATCTCCTGTATGAGTCAAAATGTGGTCTTTTAAGAAGTTTGATTGGTCGAACGTTTCCTCACAAAAGTCACAGATAAACCTATCTTTTGATTTATTGGTCCCTAACGAGTTTGACCTTGATTTGGTTGAAATCGGGGTCAACATGCGATTTTCAACGTGACCTCTACTCTCCTTCTGAGCTGTAGATTTTGAAACTGACTTCAAGAAATTATCAGATTCTGTGTTTTCGCCAAAATAATTGCGATGGTTTAGCAGATGACACTGAAGGTCAAAAGGTCGTGTGAATGATTTTTCGCAATACTGACACTGGTTTCTAGTACCCAACTTCTGCACGTGCTCCACCTGATGTTGCTCGAGAGCTTGTAAATTATCATACTTCTCCCAACAAATTCTGCACGTCAGATTCACATCAGTCTTCAATTTTTCATTTTCCAAATATTCTTCATTCTCAGATATTGAATATGCATTATTTTCTTTCCAGTTTTCATTCAGATTTGTTAAAGTCATGTAATTTGCATTTTGTTCACTTTTGTTCCAGCTTTCCGTTTTTGTATTGCCATATTTTTTACTATCTTTTCCATGACAACTAATCACGCTTTCACTACCTCTACTTTTGTTTCTTTCTTGCCTTAAGTCTAGTGCCATTTCATTTTCTTCCTTTTCGAGTTTTTTATGATTTAGTTGTTTTTTACTTGTTAATTCAGCAACCTTTTTTGTCACTTCATTAACATTTTCATGATTCTTCTCATTTTTGTCAGTTAAACTGTCTCTAGCATCAGCCTTGTGAGGATTTTTGGCATTATAAGAGTCAATCTTTTCGTTTTCTTTAGTTCTACTTTCACTGTTTTCACTACTCATCTTGCAATCCACTTCTACAGTTCTTTCATCATCAGTTTCATAATTTTTTTCTCTACTTCCTTCATCAACGTTCAAATCTTCATCTATTTCAGCATTTCTGATTTCGCTTATTTCACCATTTGTTCCATCATTGTTTTCATTTTCATAATTTCTATTTTCCTTATCTTTGCCAGTTTCAACGTCGTCGTCATCATCTTCTTCTTCAGCATGTAAACCATCATCTTTAAATGTTACTATTACTTGCACACCCTGGCTAGTTTCATCCAGATCGATTTCGAGTCTATTTTCCTCTAAACTATCATCAAAATCATCAACCTCCATTGTGCTTTCAATTTCATCGGCAACACTTTCGTTTTTCTGCGAATGTTCAACTTTACTTTTTTTCATTCGAAGTTTAATCTCCTCTGACCTCATTTCTGTGGATTTGTCGTCTGCATCTTCCACATTTTCAACATATCCATTCCTCTCAGATTCCCTTCTTATCTTACTCGTAACTTCTTCAATTTTCTGTCTAAGGTTTTTTAAATCATTACTTTCACTCTGAGTTTCAACTATTTCATTCATTTTGTCTCCACTGTCTTCATTTTTCTTACTATTATCATTGTTTACAAATTCCTTCACTTTTTCGTCTGCTATGTTCGCAATATCAATACAATCAGTTTCAACAGTAACACTTTTAAAATCTGTTTTTGGAATTTCATTTCTCGCTATCAGAATTTCACAGTCTGTTAGAGTAGTCTCCCTTGATTGTGATAGAGTTTGCAATAGAGTAGTCTCCCTTGATTGTGATAGAGTAGTCTCCCTTGATTGTGATAGAGTAGCATTCCCTGAATTTATAGATGAAGGAACTTCTCTCAAGTCGGACAGAATCGCACTCATGGAATGTGCCGAGAATGAACCAGTTCTCTTGTATTCACTGCCAATGATGTTAGACCTGTTTTCTGACATAGGACCTTCCATCAAATTTTGTTTAAAGTCTTTCGCTCTGTCATCATCAAGAACACTAAAATGTCTATTTTCAGTGCCATATTTTACCATTTGGTCAGAAGCACGATTTTCATGTTCATCGCACGGATTTTCCTTCGGACCTAGTTTTGTTCCGATTTTAGCCAAGTGTTGATATTCCTCCATTCTCCATCCAATGTCCTTTTCCTTTGGATGTTCATTTTCAAGTTGACTAGACTGCTTTTCGACAAAACTTCTACTCGAATTCTGTTCAGACCAGTGGCGACTTCGAAAATCGACTTCAGGACATTTGTTGCTTAATTTTGACAGATTACTTTCAACTTCATGAGAAGATACGTGTCGCTTTTTAGGCGAGTCTTTTACGAATTTCCTCAAATCTTTTGCATAATTTGTCCGGTTTTCACTGAAAGTTGGAACAAACGAGCTTTGTTGGGGTAGATGTGATCCAGGATACTGGAAGTTAGAGTACATGTTTAGAAAATGTTCGTTTTTTCTGTAACCGTCTGCTGTGTCAGTGAGATGCGATGAGTAAGGTGTCAGATTCCGAAGATAAGCTGACACTGGAATCGATGTTCCAGTGTGTGTTGGTTTCAGTGACTGTGTTTTCGTTTCATTGTAAGTTGACCGATAAGTGTGTTTTCTGGAGAGATCTGTTGGCTGGTTTGAGTCTCTTTCTGAATCGCAATAATACTCGTTAACTTTTTTTGTGCTCAGATTGAGCGCGGAAGAATTTTGATACGGGGATGTTAGAATACCATATCTGTCAGCTTTCGAATAGTTCTTTGCAGACGGTACACTTTCAAAAGGTGTCACTAATTTTGAAACAAACTTGTCCGAATGAGTCACTGATGATGAAACACCGTTAACAGAATGTGTCCCTGACCTTGAAGCACTTTCAAACATCAGACTTGTTGGTTTGGTAGCTTTAACATTAACATCATCTTTGGCAGGTAAAGTTTCATTATCAACGATAGAGCGCTTATTCATTTCAAGTTCAAATTCTTTGTATCCTACAGTGTTCGTGGACAAAAGTTCCCTCCCAACATGTTTATCTGAACCACCAATCGACTCTCTGAATGTTGTATCGATGATGGCATTTATGCACCTGGTGAAGTTGATTCCTTTCGACTGGTTCACAAGATATGGCATATTTTGCCCCGGACTGGTTGTTTCAACGTTTGTCTCTGGGTTGGTGCCCTGCATTTCTCCTTCAAACCCATATGAATCTGCCATTTGTATTGAGATGGCCTTAGGTTCAGTTTGCAGGAAAACGTTTTGGGAATAGGTTTCTGACTCAAGAACATTTTCAGCATGTCTCTCTGCCAGCACATCTCTACTGCTTGTACATAACGGATTTTCGATGTCAGTTTGATGGTCAGTAAGGTTACCATTTTCACAACTCCGAGGAGGACTTCTGCCTTCATGTATCCCTGTAGACAGTTTTACAAGTTCCTGAGCCACCTCAGCTCTAGTCATATCTTCACCATTTCTAACAAGTTCAGTCCCATCAGCATTATCTTGCTTAGTTTCAGCTTCAAGTTCAGTAAAATCACCATCGGTCACTGTGTCAACTCCTTCGTTCTCGTTTCTTTGTTTTCTCTGCTGACTGTAAGCATTGTTAATTTCTCCAATTTCATAGCTTTCTTGTTTGTGATCTTTGAAACCTTGATGCTCCAAAATCCCCGTACCACATTGACCCTGTTTGACCTCTAGATGACCGACCTCTGTCTGACCTTTGAGTAGGCTTGCTTGATTTACATTTGATGTTTGCTGAAGCATGGAATTCTGGGATAGATAATTCATCATGTACATCCTGTTGTAGTACGCCTGCACCTGGGCCGTATATGCTGCTCTGTAAAGGTTATTATAATCATGAGGGGCCCCGAAAGAGGACGCAAACATCGCCCCATTGTAACCAGGAGGATAATAACTACCATATGAACCGTGACCCCCATTGGGCACCATTGAGGGTAAACCAGCAGGGGGCAGGTGAGGAACATTTGGGTTACCGCCAATACGCTGAAAGCCAAATGACTGGGAAATGGCCGGCCGAGCCTCTGTGTTTGTTTGAAGTGGGTTAGGTGAGTGCGGTTGAACTGTTTGAGATTTAGACTTTCTCATCTGCTTTGGACCAGAACGAGACTTCTGCATCGCATTAGTTTCGGCTGCATTCAGAGTTTTTAACTTGCTTCTAACAATGTTATGTGCACCGACATTTTCATTTTCTTTGAATTCCACGTTTCCAGCGATCGTGCCATTTTCTTTCTCATCTTCTTCGTGCAAGCGCATGTGCTTGTACAAATGACTGCTCTGGTAGAATTCCTTCTGACAAATGTCGCATGTGTAAGGTTTGCTCTCCACGTGCGAACGCATGTGCATTGTGAGGTGATGGCGGTGAATAAACGTCTTAGGGCACTTCTCGCATTTATGAGGTCTTTCACCGGAATGCCCCTTTTTGTGCTGACGCAGAACGCAGGCTTTACTGAACGATTTTTCGCACACCTCGCACGTGTGTAGCTCTGACGGCGAATGTGTTTTCACATGTATTTTTAGATCATGGCTCGTGGAAAAGCCTATATTGCATACCCCACAGCTGTATACTCTGTTTCCTGTATGTGTACCCATGTGCATTGTGAGATAAAACTCCTCGTTAAATTCCCGCTCGCAGAGCTTGCATTTGTAAATTTTCTCGCGATGAACGCGCAGATGTCTCCTCAGGTTGTTGTACTGACTGAACTCTCGCGAGCAGTGCTCACACTTGTACGCGTTGCCGCCTGCGTGATCTGATTTCATGTGACTCTGCAACTTATCCCCACTCAGAAACACCACACGACATATACGGCATTTATAGTTTTTCGAGTCGTGTGACTTCATGTGAGAATTTAAATGTCCGCTCTGTTTGAATTCCTTATTACAAACCTCGCATGTGTACACCTTCTTGATATCTTCATGCACAAACTGAATTCGGAATGATTCAGAACTCTTCGAATCAAAGGAGCCTAATTCTTTCAAACCGTTATTAAATGTTTGCTCTCCACTGCTCTCCCTTTTCAAATTAGATTCACCAGTAACTGTCTCCATGTTGAATTTATTCAAAAGAGAAACCATTGGGCCCATGTATGAATTGTCAAACGCTGATCCTGGACTTGCTGATTTTAGATCATGATTGTCAATTTCTTGCCCTAGACTGGTTGTCCTAACATTATTGTTGTTAAAGGTTAATTCTGGACTGGTGCACTGTTTGTTAGCGTCCTTCCTGTTTGAGATATTTACATTTGGAATGTGCGCTTGCGGGAACGCTGCGTAATCACGATTAGAGTAAGTGGGAATGTTGTCCTCTGTTTGGAATGTTGACGATGAAGATGATGATGATGATGAGGATGATAATGTGTTGGTGTTTTTGGGAGCATGCTTAGAAACTGAAGTGCCTTTAGGACAGTGCTCATGGCTTTCCAATTCACCATTCATATTACCAGTAACGAAACTCCTGCGAACTTGCTTAAGAATGTCGTCGACGTGTTTCGTCGTTCCACTTTTATGTCTGTCAGCATAGTACGAACTATCTGGACTTGCATCTGGACTATTATGTCCCTCACTGTCTACCATAGAATTATCACTTTCGCTGCTTGGCGGAAACAGCGGTTTTGAAATGTCACATTTAAGACCCTCAAGGGCCACTATAGGATTTCTCTCTGGAGTGCGACGATTGTCATACAGACTGTGGATCGTGAACGGGGACGGCTCACGTGACGTCGACGACACCGACTCCGAATGATCGCTGCTAAGCGATTGTAAAGAATGCAGCGAGTCACTTCGAGGGCGAGAAAATGCCTCGCTATGACCAACATCAAGCTTTATTTTCATGGCGACTATTTCATTTTTATGGAAGTTTTCGTATTTATCTTCCAAAATCGCAGAATCTTCGTTTGCAAGAAATTTCTGCTGTCCAGAGTAGTCCACGATCCCGTTAAGCTTTTTATGTTCATACAACGCTCGTTTCTTTGGTGGATATATGGTCTCATCTGCATACGAGCGTTTTGTCGAAAGTTTTGAACCATCGTGTTGAATGGTATCCATTGGCTGTACATGAGGAAATTTGCTTCCCTGCCTATGTGACTCCATCCCTGAAATGACAGATTACGGAATTATTATTACTTGTCCAGTATTCTGATTGGCTGGCTAAAATATATTTGTGACCTAATATGGCATCAACCGCCACAAATTTTAGATTTGGTTTTAAAAGGACACACGGCAATTAGTGTTTGGAATCAGACTGGAAAATTACTATCGATAATCGGAAAACCATAACCGACTGATTATTGATAGTACAATCGGTTTATGTATTCATGTACAGACACAATAGTAAACCGGTGCATACACCAGTAACTGCATTCTTTGGCTGTAACTGATCCTCTGTAGCATTCTAACTTGCTTAATTCTGTAGTAAACTAAACACAGTGTAGAACTAGAAGCGGTTGTTTTTTTAACAAAAACATATGTCTCCCCCACACTCCCAGTGTAATGGACAAACATTATGGATATGTACCTGTTTAGACTGAGGATATACCGATCTAATGGCTACCGGGCATGAAATGCTTGGTTTACTGTGATTATAGTGCAGTCCATGCCAATGACTGGTTTTCATGCACTGCTGTTACACTCTGGTCATGCACTCTCAGACTGTACTCGATATCCCTCAAGTGGTTTAAGAGAGTGGACACATATGATAATTGACCTATAAGTTGACCTAAGTGAAATGCTTGGTTTACTGTTATTATAGTGCAGTCCATGCCAATGACTGGTTTTCATGCACTGCTGTTTCACTCTGGTCATGCACTCTCAGACTGTACTCGATATCCCTCAAGTGGTTTAAAAGAGTGGACACATATGATAATTGACCTATAAGTTGACCTAAGTGTGCCTTGACCGTGAACCAACCTGGATGAAGGTTGTGTTCTGCACGTCATCTCAATATGGTGAACATTTGAGCCAAATTATTTCAAAATCCCTCAAGCGGTTCAAGAGATATGGAGCAGACACGAAATATAGTGCATATAACCTTGACCTCTAAGTGTAACCTTGACCTTGAACGGATGTGGCCGTCTCTGCAAATTGTCTCGATATGGTGAACATTTGTGCCAAGTTATTTCAAAATCCCTCAAACAGTTCAAGGGATATGGAGCGGACACGACTTGTGACGGACAGACGGACGGACATCCAAGGTAAAATCAATATGTCTGCCCATACATGTGGGGGAGACATAATTATATGTAACATAGCTTCTAGATGGGAGGAATTGCTTGGTAACCATATAAGCCAGGAAGAATTTTGTATGAGTAAGACTTCGTACGAGTAAGACTTTGTACCAGTAAGACTTCGTACGAGTAAGACTTCGTACCAGTAAGACTTCGTACGAGTAAGACCGAGTAAGACTTCATACGAGTAAGACTTCGTACGAGTAAGACTACGAGTAAGACTTCGTACGAGTAAGACTACGAGTAAGACTTTGTACGAGGAAGACTTCGTATGAGTAAGAATTCGTACGAGTAAGACTTCGTACGAGGAAGACTACGAGTAAGACTTTGTACGAGTAAGACTTTGTACGAGTAAGACTTCGTAAGAGTAAGACTTTGTACGTTGTACGAGTAAGACTTTGTACGAGTAAGACTTCGTAAGACTTCGTACGAGTAAGACTTCGTACGAGTAAGACTACGAGTAAGACGTTGTACGAGGAAGACTACGAGTAAGACTTCGTACGAGTAAGACTTCGTACGAGTAAGACTTTGTACGAGTAAGACTTAGTATGAGTAAGACTTAGTAAGACTTCGTACGAGTAAGACTTTGTACGTTGTACGAGTAAGACTTTGTACGAGTAAGACTTAGTAAGATCAATCCCTAGCTTCCTTCTACATAAGCTAACTACCCTGCAAGTTTCATCGCAATACCTTATTGCTCACAAAAGTTACAGCGGATTTTTTCTCTATTTTTAGTAACAGTGACCTTGACCTTGACCCCAGTGACCCCAAATGCAATCACAAGCTTCTTTTCCATATAAGCAACCTAACCTGCACGTTTCATCGCAATATCTCATTCCTAACAAAAGTTATTGAGTGGAAACTGTTTTTCTATTTTTAGTAACAGTGACCTTGAACCCAGTGACCCCAAATGCAATCTCAAGCTTCCTTTCCATATAAGCAACCTACCCTGCATGTTTCATCGCAATACCTCATTCCTAACAAAAGTCATTGAGAGTAAACCATTTTTTCTCTTTTTAGTAACAGTGACCTTGAACTTTACCGCAGTGACCCCAAATGCAATCACAAGCTTCCTTTTCATATAAGCTACCTACCCTGCAAATTTCATCGTAATCCTTTTCCTAACAAAAGTTATTGAGAGGAAAACATTTTCTATTTTTAGTAACAGTGACCTTGACCCCAAATGCAATCTCAAGCTTCCTTTCCATATAAGCTACCTACCCTGGAAGTGTCCCTTTAAACAAAAATTCATTACTTGATCTATATATAAATACCCATATTTATTATTACCGTTGACAGTCACAGAGTCCATGTTTCCTGCTGTTTAAGTTCGCCTAATCATTATTTGGCAGACCTTCGTTGTTTCCCTTACACTGGTCTTCCATGAACCGTCTGAAAGGTTGTGATGAATTGTACAGTTTTCAGTTCAACCGACTCTGCTGAAAAATATAACAAATTATAATTTTCATAAGGATTTGGCAAAATAAAATCAGGGCATAAAACTTAGTTTCTATGTTACTCCTCCTATGTAATATTTAAATGGTCAAATTGATATATGTATATATGTGCAGGTATATGTATATATGTGCAGGGCTATATGTATATATGTGCAGGGCTATATGTATATATGTGCAGGGCTATATGTATATATGTGCAGGGCTATATGTATATATGTGCAGGGCTTTTTTTGGATAAAGGCGAAGAGGCCCAAGCCCTAGCCTTCAACAGGGGAAAAAAACGTGATTTTCGAGTTAAAGGGGAAAAATAATGCGATTTCATGATATAGGGTCAACGGTGTATTGGGCTCAAATTGAAGATTTGAGTGAGTGAATATGCAAAACAGGTACTTTTTAGATATTCTGTCTTCTACAAATGTATCCCAAACAGAATAATGTTGGGAAAGTAAGAGGAAATAATGTTAAGCAAAAAAAAAAATTAGGAGAATTTTCTCTGCAAAAGAGGGGGAAAAAGTAGTCTGTTTTGCTAGGGGAGAGGCCGAATATCGGCCACAGTTTATGAAGTAAAAATAGCCCTGATGTGTAATTCTCATCAGGCAGCAAACCTTGTTTTAAATTATTTGTTTTTTTCCGTTATATAGTAAACTCACAACAGTAATTAATACGTAACTGTGTGATTTACTATAAAATATGGAGAAATAACTGTCTGGAATTTACTATAGAATATGGAGAAATAACTGTCTGGAAATTACTTTAGAATATGAAGAAATAACTGTCTGGAATATATTCTATAGAATATGAAGAAATAACTGCCTGGAATTTACTATAGAACATGAAGAAATAACTGTCTGGAATTTACTATAGAATATGAAGAAATAACTGCCTGGAATTTACTATAGAACATGAAGAAATAACTGTCTGGAATTTACTATAGAATATGAAGAAATAACTGCCTGGAATTTACTATAGAATATGAAGAAATAACTGCCTGGAATTTACTATAGAAGTTAGAACATAAAGAAATAACTGCCTGGAATTTACTATAGAATATGAAGAAATAACTGCCTGGAATTTACAATAGAATATGAAGAAATATCTGTCTGTAATTTACTATAAAATACGGAGAAATAACTGTCTGGGATTTACTTTAGAATATGAAAAAATAACTTTCTGGAATATTTACTATAAAATATGAAGAAATAACTGTCAGGAATTGAATATCAAATAAGACGAAATAAATCTAACTGTCCAGAATTTATAATTGTAGAATAAGTGGAAGTAACTGTGCGGAACTAGTTATAAAATAAGTGGAAGTAACTGTGCGGAACTAGTTATAAAATAAGTGGAAATAACTGTGCGGAACTAGTTATAAAATAAGTGGAAGTAACTGTGCGGAACTAGTTATAAAATAAGTGGAAGTAACTGTGCGGAACTAGTTATAAAATAAGTGGAAATAACTGTGCGGAACTAGTTATAAAATAAGAAGGAAAAACTAAAGAAGTGACTGTCCAGAATATACTATAGAATAAGAAGGTCGAAGTAACTGTTCAGAAAATAAACAACTTAACCCAGAAAGTGTCAGCATATCGTGATAAGAAAACTTTCTTTTAAAAATAATCCATGCCACTTCTGACAAAATTGGCTTCCAAAATTTACCTAAATACATCCTTCAAGTTATATTTGTTTTATTTTGCAATTTAAAATCACTGAAACGCAGTATGCCTTACACACTTCATACAGCCCAAATATAACCCACTTAAAGATAACATTTGCTGACACATTTTCTGTATAAACAAGATAAAAATAACAAACCGTATTTGCCTAATAAGAGTACCGTATTTGCCTAATAAGAGTACCGTATTTGCCTAATAAGAGTGCCCCCACCTAGTAGTAGCACACATCTCCCACCTTTTCAAAAAACAAAATATATAAATTCAAAAAACATTTTAGTATTTAGCATTATTTGACATTTAAGGTGCTACTATTAAGGAAAATACTGTATATGAAGTGAAACTGTTATCTCCTCATTTTCGAAAAGCATCAAGACCGAGAATCAAATGCATATTTCATCCTATGAGTTGTGTCCCTTTAACATTGGCTATATAATCTAAGGAACATAATACAAAATTATAGTATATGGTTCCCAGCACACTATAAATTTATTACATGAGACATCAGCAGCTGCTGTTGTGAATAAATAAATTTAAATTAAATGAAATTAAAATTTCGAGGGTCAGCACAAAACTATTGTAACTACATATGAATAAAAATACAATAGTTCTGCAATGAACCTTCGTGATAATGTTACATTATCTTAAAGGGACACATGGCAATCTCGATTTGTTTAAAACTCACGGCGTCCGGTTAGTTTTTCTAGATAACCTGCACATACGCAATCATTAATAATAAGAATAGTTTAAGGCAAATTATTTTACATTTATTTCTAATTGTTGCACCAATAAGATATTGAACTAATTAGTAGAATGAAGAAAATTGAAATCTCAATTTTTTATTTAATTATATGCAAGCAGTTTTTTTAAAGTAAAAATGCTACAGGATAAATGAATGTAGATGCTAATTGTAATGGTTGATATAAACTCAAGAATGACATGTGTCCCTTTAAACTCTCAAAGATATCTGAAATAAATCGCTCATGCAAAGGTCGATCTAAGGTCTCCACCATCATGGTGGGTGGGGAGGGGAGTCGTGATATAAAGGTCGATCTAAGGTCTCCACCATCACGGTGGGTGGGGAGGGGAGTCGTGATATTGTACATGCCCCACTACATTCCAACCTATCCACAACAGTTTCATCCCAACTTGATGGGGGTTTTTTTGTGCTGGAATTCATAACGTTCACATGACATCATCAACATAATTTGACCAATCAGTGATCAATAAAATAAAAGACCTCCACATTCTGGTAGGGGGTAAACTCGGTGTTTATCGTTGGTGCTCAACTGACTTTAACCCTTTATAAAACTAGTTTGTAGTGATAATTATATTAAAAGATTTGTTTTTGTGTACATTTATGTATCTTTTATTGTTGTTGTCTGATTTTAAAACACCAATATGGAAATAGATTTAATTTAAATCATGGTCTAATATTTTCATTTTTCAAAAAGAGATTGAGGATAAAGTCCGAGTAAATGCCTTTATTTTCTCCTACTGAATATCTCGATCTACCGGAAGTTGACCGGATGTGAAAGTTATGAATGGGTGTCTCCATCAGCGAGTGGTTAACGGAGAATGAATTTGCTCAGGATCCACCACGTTCCCCTAGCCCTCAGGATCCACCACGTTCCCCTAGCCCTCAGGATCCACCACGTTCCCCTAGCCCTCAGGATCCACCACGTTCCCCTAGCCCTCAGGATCCACCACGTTCCCCTAGCCCTCAGGATCCACCACGTTCCCCTAGCCCTCAGGATCCACCACGTTCCCCTAGCCCTCAGGATCCACCACGTTCCCCTAGCCCCATTGAAAAAAATACTCCTATATCCGTTTTAGAACAACCTCCAAATGGTCACACTCGTATCTTCTTCATTTATTATCCAATGTTGATAATTCTTTCACCTTTTTATTTTACAGAAGAAGGCCAAAAAAAAAGTTTGTTTACGCAAACGGTTTCAAAAAAAATAGGGGTAGGTAGGTAGGTAGGCAAAACTTTTATTTATTTTTTTATTATTAATGACCTTATTTTTGTTAATGAAAAACACTTTTAATATTATAACAAATACCTAGATAATACATGGTTATGGCCCATTTTCAATATTTGGTATAAATGTACACTGGAAACCCCAGGGTTCGTGGGTTCAAATCTTACTGGAGGCGTATTTCTTTTTTTTCCTCCATAAGAAACCTTGGTTCATGGGTTCAACTTTTTATTATTATTATTTTTTTAATTTATTTTATTTTTATTTTTTTGCAATAAAAAAAGTTAGCGTTGGCGGCTAAATAATAGGGTCTGTCGGGTTAGCGGAAACAAACACTTTTTTCTTTTAAGCCCATTAAAGATTGTTTGGCTGTGTCACTACATTCCCTATAAAGATAACACAGAATAACAAAGACAAATGAAAACTCCACATTTTATTTAAGTTTAGGCAAACAGTTTAAAAGTCAAAATGATACTGGATTAATAAATCGAGGTGATTATTTTAAGCTTGATAACTACTGTGGAGTGTCCCTATAACAAATAAAGATTGCACAGTTCAGAGATGTTCAGTTTGGAATAGTGCTGAATCAATTTAGCTTCAACAACCTTCCATATTGTCTGATAAAAACTTGTATCAAGGTTAGGTATCTCGTTTCTTGACTTTAAAAAAACAAAACATCTGAGATAGGTATGGTTAGTGTACATGTTACGATGATGTACACGTATAATGGTATGTTCGTTTGTTGAATGGTGTTTTACGTTATTTTTAGCACATTTTAGGCCATATATAATGTTCGATTATTTTAATGATGTATAAATGTATTCATCCTCATAAACCGGCCATGAAATCTTATAGATTAACCCTTAACCCGCTAAGCACGACTATTATAGCCTTTGCGTCCATTGTAAACCCAGATCAGCTGCGAGTAACTGGGTGGTGTGTTATTTTACTAATTAATTAATAAATACATAGTTCAAGATTGCAATGTGTCCCTTTAAAAGTATTGCTCCAGTTTAATAGGCTATTAAATATACTGCACAGTGAATATGTTATGTCTCTTCTTTATTAACACAGCTTTGAAAAAATCCTCCTTCCCCCAATATTTATCAAATTAAATAAAATGTTGATGCTGTCAAATGATGTGGAAAAATAAGGACACGTTTACATCTTATAAACTCATATCTAAAACTCAAATAAATAAATCAACAATGAAATTAACATCTAAATGCTACTACCATTTAATACACAACTTCTTTTGCTAGTTGGAGACCAAGAAAGCTTGAAGCTGACATAATTAAATAATGTTTAAAAAAATCCACATCCCTGCCCTTCCCCCACTCCACCCACCCCCACCCCCAAACACCACACACAAACCAAACCTCACCCCAAAGATTAATCAAATTAATAAATATTATGATGCTTTCAAATGTGGTGAAAAAAAACAATACGTAGATCAACACCGTAAAAACTAACATCTCCAAAACTCGATATTTCTGGTATCTCCCTTAATAAGTTAATGCAAACACGGACCTAATAACACATAGATTGGACACTACGAAAATGCTCTAAATTTCACGTGGCACAGTGCGAACATTTCACAAAATATTTCCCAACTTTAAACACACATGTCATGAAGAGTTTAATAGATACAAGTTTCATTCATGCCAAAACCCATCACATATTTAATGTTCTTCCAATGATAGTATTTTGCTTTCTCTGACATTTAGAGCAAAAAAGGAGTTTGAAGGAAACTTTGACTATGTCAAAACTTTTCTCTTATATTTTAAAAAAGAAAAGCGAAAGAAGATGACATCTTTTACTTTTTTATACAATTTCTTATTTTGAAAATAAACAAATTATTATAATCCCATTTTGCTATTCACTATGAATCTTTTGAATGTATTCTCATCAAAATCAGTGAATATTCCTGAGCAAGAGACTTAATCTCTGCATTTGCTTATAACTAATTCTATCCAGGAAGACAATGAGAGTGATTCAAATAAGTTCATAGAGCTTTCGTTACAACTGATGTAAAATAAATAAGTTCAAACTAACAACAAAACTGAAGTCTGACTGCCGATCCTATTTAATACAGGACTACTTCTGGTGGCAAGGTAAGCTTATACATAAATGTTCCCTTGACAGTCAATTCTGCACAGTGACTTTATTTATAAACGCAAATTTAAATAAAACTCCCAACTCCCATGATTAATCAAATTAAAAATTATGTTTTGCTTTCAAATGTGAAAAAACAATACTTACATTTTATAAACTAATATCTCCAAATCAATATTTCTAGCATCTCCAAATCTTAAATCAATATCTCTAATAAACAATATTTCAGTGACGAAATTAATGCCTAACACACGACTTAATACACGACTGCTTTTGGTGGTGACTGCTTGTAGACAAAGAAAGCTTACATACATAAATGTCCCCTGAGACCACAATATACAAACTGAGGTGTGAATGCCAAACTACTGTATCATTTTCTATATTTGCGTCAAGTTACAATAGTTTTGCATGAACCCCTTGTATTGTCCCTGTCCCCTATTTATCATTAATCAGCTTATAAAAGTTAGTGTTATCAGTAACTGATTGAAGTGTAAACAGTATGCTATAGTGACACATTTAGCTGCTGACCCCTCAGGGAGTTTAGGGGCCAATTATGTATTGGTCAAACAGTGACACCTGGTGGTGCTTGTATAGAATGGTGAATGGTCTAAACAAACAACAGGAAATATATGTCCTTTGAAAGTGTTGTCATTTAATAATTGATGTAATTTTGTAATGTGTAATAATTCAAATAATAGTCTCTTATAATTCTGTAAAAAATGGTGTATGAATTAATAAATTTAAGTGCTAGGTAGAAAAGGAAGTATTTTTTCATGAAAAAAACTCATGAAATCTAAGGTGAAAAAAACTCATGAAATCTAAGGCGAAAAAAACTCATGAAATCTAAGGTGAAAAAAACTCATGAAATGTAAGAAAAAAATAAGTTTCTGAAAGCATGCTTCATGCCTTTATAAATGTTGATGTAAATGCAGCTTGGGAACAGAAAATACAAACCAGTATTCTAATGCAACTAATTTGCGACCGTAAAACACCCAATTAATAACTTGGCGTTGAAACAAACGAGGTCATTGGATGACGTCAACAAAATGTCGCTACCCATGAATTTGAGTTTTCATAGGAAAAGCATGTGTATGTATAATTTTACTTCATATTTCTGGCATTTAAATGGAAAATCATTAGAACTGAGATAAGCATGCTGATGGATGTTCAATCTGGGACGGTATGTGGTGTTACAGTCTGAAATCACGTTTTACCACGGCGCCATAAAATGAAATTCTCAAGACCATAAAACCATGCAATATATTTTATGATATTGACTAGAGTAAATATTTTACATTAATCCTTTGTCCAAAACTTGTTTTTAAGAACACATTTGTAAATGTAAATATGTAAAAAAACAAATCATGTGTACCACACGCATAGCACTGAAAGCTTATCTGGAGAACTGCAATTCTATTCCACCCTCCAAGCATAGTGGAGGTGGTCACAGACATATTAATTAATAAACCGATAGGAAACTTCCTATTTAACCAATGAAGTAACCAAAATATCACGGGGCACCTTAACTTTTCCTTCTATCTTCTCTCTCAATTATTCACCGACTTTGATGAGAATACATCCAAAAGATTTATAGTGAATAGCAAAATGGGATTATAATAATTTATGTTTATTTTCAAAATAAGAAATTATATAAAAAAAAAATTAAAGTTTAAAATGTCATAATTTTTCGCTTTTCTCTTAAAAAATCAATGTTTTGACATAGTCAAAGTTTCCATCAAACTCCTTTTTTGCTCTCAATGTAAGAGAAAATAAAATACTATCATTGGAAAGAAAATTAAATTTGTGATGGTAGTTGGCTTGAATGAAACTTGTATCCATAAAACTCATGATATGTGTGTTTAAAGTTGGGAACTATTTTGTGAAATTTTCGAACTGTGCCACTTGAAATTTACACAACTTTCATAGTGTCCAATCGATTTGTTATTAGGTCTGTGAGGTGGTAAGCAAGTGTCCCATAATTCAACTGTCCCCTATCGCTTGCCTAAATGACATTGAATGACACTGACCGACATCCTCTTTTTACTATTTTTTTTATAAAAACATAATAAAACATTAATAAATGAAAACACTCCTAAGGCATTTCATTTTAGAAAGTGTATTAAAATATCAATGAATTGAAAGAATCCTTTTTTCTTTGCAATGCCAGACAGTCTGTCCTGTAGCCAAGAGGCAAATCAAGTCACATCTTGAGCAGATCACATGACCAGAGGAGAGGAGCCAATCAGACACAGTTTATCACTATCACATGACCAGAAGAGCCAATCAGACACAGTGTACCATGATCACATGACCAGAAGAGCCAATCAGACACAGTGTACCATAATCACATGACCAGAAGAGCCAATCAGACACAGTGTACCATGATCACATCATAAAGAAAGCCAATCTCATTAAGAAGTGTATTAAGTCATCAACAACATATAATCATGTGCTTTTTTACAAAGACCTAGAGGCAAATTTAAGAAGTGTATTAAATTATTTACAAAAATAATTTGACATAACATGACATGATTTATTAATATTCTAAAACTGATTCTATAATACCTCAGGCAAATTAAGAAGTGTATTTAGATATAAAAATAAAATAAATAATATATTAACAGGCATACTTTGACATGATTAATATTACAAGATTGATTCTATAATACCTGAGGCAAATTTACGAAGTGTATTTAGGCCAGAGTTTTTTAATTTATTCGGTTCTCAAACCCTCCGACCCTAAGTTTTGCACATAAAAAAAATAAAATAAATGTTTAAAAAAAAAAAAAATATTAATTATTTGGTCACCCATTTCAAACAACCAAATTATCATGTTTAAAAATTAAAGTAAAATCAGAAGATCATGTTATATAAATTTGTTCAGGTCCATTTTATGTTTAACAATGTGACTAACACCATTACAAGAAACACACTTATAAAGGTTCAGATATTTTTGATTTTTTCCCCCTCCTCCTGCGGAACTTTTCCCGAAAAATTATGAGAACCAAAAAAATAAACAAGATCGCCAAGATCGCCCTATTTCTATCACCTGAGAACTGGTCCATTATCAAACTTCCACAGATTGTATATGGCCATAAGATTTCGAAAGTTCAACTTTCGAAATCTTATGGTCATATACAATATGTGCAAGTTTGGTTACGATTGTTCAAGAAATGTGGCCTCTGTTGTGTTAACAACATTGATATAAAGACACTGACAAAGTTTGGTAAAGATCAAATACAAAATGAAGGTGCTAGAGTGTAACCCCTGGGGCATGGCCAAATGTGACCCCAGGGCTGCATGTAATATATGAGAGCTGTATGCCTTGTGGTTTCAGAGAAGACGATTTTTTAAGTTTTTCCCTATACAAGTCTATGTAAAACATGTGACCCCTGGGGCAGGGCCAAATGTGACCCCAGGTCACCATTTGAATAAACTTGGTAAAGGACCATAAGCTCATAGTAAATGCAAAATATTAAACCCCTGGCTCTTGCAGTTCCAGAGAAGAAGATTATTTTTTTAAGTTTTTCCCTATACAAGTGGGTTGGGGCTAAGTTTTTCCCTATACAAGTGGGACGGGGCCAATTTTTTTTCCTATATTAGTCTATGTAAAACTCTGACCTCCGGAGCGGGGCCTAATTAGACCCTAAGGTCACCATATGAACAATCTTTGTAGAGGACCATAAGCTGATGCTACATGTAATACATGAAAGCTCTGTGCCTTGTGGTTTCAGAAAAGAAGGTTTTTTAAAGTTTTTCCCTATATGTCTATGAAAAACATGCAAAATCTCAATATACAAACTTTGGACCCCCGGGGCAAGGTCATTTTTGAACCCGGGAACTTCATTTGAACAAACTTGATAGTCTAGGCATTGGTGATCATTTAAAAAAAAAACTGTTGAAATCTGTCTAGCGATTCTTAAGAAGATTTTTAAGGTTTTGACCATATATGGTAATGGCGGCCATCTTGGATGTCGCGCTGACCTAATTTTAACAACATCTAAAAAACATTTATCTACGGATCATCCACGTGAAGTCTGGTCAAAATTGGCCAAGCAGTTTCGGCTCAGGGGATCTAAAAACTCTGGCCTTAGATATCAAAAATATAAACTGGCATACTTTGACATGATTAATCTGTTTATTGTCCTTATTTCTTAGTTAGCAGATCGGCCACTTAAAGTGTTTCAGCTGCCCCCAATACGACAACAAAAGGAACTATAACAATAGGCCCAAGAGGGCCTGCAGACGCTCTACTTGTATGATGTGATTCAAAAACATAAACATGATCCAGGCCAACCCAAGAAACATGTTTCCTATATATAACTCTATGTAAACTTTGGGTTATCGTGGTGGCCATTTTGAATATTTGACGACAACGAAAAATGCAAACTTGATAGAGGCCAACAACAGGAACATGCATATGATATTTAACTAGAATGGAATAAGTGGTAATATGTCGTTTGATAAATGTCCTTAAATTTGACCTAAGTTTAGCCATGGTGGCCATCATAGATGACATGACTGGAGGCCCAAATCTGAGGAGGATTAACCCAAAGATCATTGTGATTAAGTTTCATCAAAATCCTTCAAGAAGTTTCAGAGAAGATGTCATTTTTAACATTTTCCTATATAACTCGATGAAAACTTTGGGTCGCTGTGGCGACCATTTTGATTATTCGACGATAACGAAAAAACACAAGCTTGATAGAGGCTAACCCAAGGAACATGTTTATGATATTTCACAAGAATGCAATAACTGGTTTCGTCGGAGATGTTGTTTGAAATTTCCTTAAATTTGACCTTATTTTAGACATGGCGACCATCTTGGATACTGGTGGCCGCAAAAAAAACAAATCTGAGAGTGACTATCCCAAATATCATGGTGATTAAGTTTCATCAAAATCCTTCAAGAGGTTTCAGAGAAGATGTCATTTTTAACCTTTTAAAAATGACATCTCTGAAACCTCTTGAAGGATTATTAAACTTTGGGTCGCCGTGGTGGCCATTTTGATTATTAGACGAAAACGAAAAGTACAAACTTGATAGAGGCCAAACCAAGGAACATGTATATGATATTTCACAAGAATGGAATCAGTGGTTTTTGGAGGAGATGTCGTCTGAAATTTTCTTAAATTTAACCTAGTTTTAGCCATGGCGGCCATCTTGGATGACTGGCAGCCGCAAAAAACACAAATCTGAGAGGGACTATCCTAAAGATCATTGTGATTTATGTTTCATCAAAATCCTTCAAGCGGTTTCAGAGAACATGGTGGCCGCGAAAAAACTAAAATCTGAGAGGGACTATCCCAAATATCATTCTGCTTAAGTTTCATCAAAGTCTTTCAGACGGTTTCAGAGAAGTTGTAATTTTTAACCTTATCCTATATAACTCTATGTAAACTCTGGGTCGCCGTGGCGGCCATTTTGATTATTTGACGATAACGAAAAACACAAACTTGATAGAGGCTAACCCAAGGAACATGTATATGATATTTCAGTAGAATGGAATCAGTGGTTTCGGAGATGTCGTTAGAAATTTACTTAAATTTGATCTAGTTTTAGCCATGGCGGCCATCTTGGATGACTGGCGGCCGCGAAAAACATAAATCTGAGAGGGACTTTCCCAAATATCATTGTGCTTAAGTTTCATCAAAATCTTTCAGGCGGTTTCAGAGAAGATGTAATTTTTAACCTTTTCCTATATAACTCTATGTAAACTTTGGGTCGCCATGGCGGCCATTTTTATTATTAGACGACAACGAAAAACACAAACTTGATAGAGGCCAACCCAAGGAACATGTATATGATATTTCAGCAGAATGGAATAAGTGGTTTCGGAGATGTTGTTTGAAATTTCCTTAAATTTGACCTAGTTTTAGCCATGGCGGCCATCTTGGATGACTGGCGGCTGCGGCCAAATCTGAGAGGGGCCCTCCCAAGTAACATTATGATGAAGTTTCATCAAAATCCTTCAAGCGGTTTCAGAGGAGATGTCGATTTTATAAAATTGCTAACAGACGGACAGACAGACTGACATGTCATCGCATAAGCCCTCTTGGCCAAAGAGTAGAGCTAAAAATCAACTGCCTACCGTAACAACTTTCCATGTAACTTAAAAACAAAGGCCGATGTTGCGTTGTAAACCTTTTCGCCTCTCACCACTGCGGGTTCGAATCCCACTGGGAGCTCGACTTGTGAAGAAGTGCCGATTCTTGCGGATGGCGGGAGATGTACAGTACAGGTTCTACACAGGAAAAGTGGGTGGTCTGCTTCCACCGTAAAAAAAATCGACCATAGTATATAACCTTACATGTGTTGAAAATGATGTAAAACACCATACAAAAAAAACCAAAGGATAACATAAATAGAAGCACGCATTTTCAAACATGACAATTTTTCAACATATGATGTTTCGCTTTAAAAAAGAAAAGTCTAAGTTCAAATGTCACACACTGTACAAACTATCTCATTAAAATCAAATCCTAATTACGCTTTGATACTCTCGGCTTCTAGGCGTAGAGTATTAATTGTAGCGTGATAAAAAAAAAAAAAACGCCGCATCTCTAATTAACAAGCCCACTTATTTCCAACTTTGTTTCAATTTTAGAATATAACATAGTAATTTATAACCGATGCCAAGGAGAGTACTCCCAACCCACACCCACAACTCGCCCGAGTAATTAAAGGTACACACACCAATCTTTGAAGTATTTATCCATCCTTAATCCAGTATTATTTTTAACTGTAAACCTGTTTGAATATTATTAAACGAAAGGTAATAAAACTTGTTTTTGTTTTATATTTCTTTTGTTATACCATGCATTCAAACAAATGATGCAAAAACAATTTTCTTTGAACTATTAGCCCTTCACCCGCTAAGCACGATTATAATAGCCTGCGATTAACTCACCAAAACACCTCTTTGGCACATAAATGAAATGGTCTTAATTCAAAGAAAGAACAGTCCATTATATATATGTAGGGAATAAATAATTACATAGATTTGTAACTATACAAGTCATGTAGAAAGGCTGTGAGTTATATGACCTTATCTTTGTTCAGTTTTCATGCAGACTACCCTGAGGCCTTCCTTAACAAATTATTGGTTGGCTAGCATGGCTATGCTCCGACCCAAAAAGCTTTAGGTGGGTAGGTGGGTAGGTAGGTAGGTGGGTGAATTTTTCCCCCCAAAGACAGTTAAAAACATGAGAAATTCAAGGAAAGTAATTCTTAAAATAGCAAAACAAAATAATTGATTTTTTTTTTAGGTAGGGCTCCTTTTAATGAGTAGGTCAGAGCACAGCAAACCAACAATTTTTTATGGATGGTCTGACCCAAATCAAATTTATCGATTAATTTACAATCAGGATGACATTGGCACTTTTATGATAGACTCATTTGCATTACCATACCCACTTAGTGATATAATTACCTGTTGGTGCCAGATGACAACCATGACCATATAAAGTTAGTAAGATCTTTAATCATCTATCAAAAAGACAAACTCTGCTTTTTTCAAGAAAATTGGGAAAAGGTCTAGGACTGCTGATTTCGAGGAAAAAAAAAGGGCTTTTCCTAGGTGTCCCAAGGGCTGAAAAATGGACCTGTTCCCAATGCAAAATAGTGTCTTTTTTCCCCCAATTATTGAAAAACAAGAGGGCCAAGATGGCCCTATATCGATCACCTGAGTAATGGTCCATTATCGAACTTCTTCAAAATCTTATGATCATATACAATCTGTGCAAGTTTGGTTAAGAAATGTGGCCTCTGTTGTTTACGAACATTGATATAAAGACACTGACAAAGTTTGGTAAAGATCAAAGACAAAATGAAGGTGCTAGAGTGTAACCTCTGGGGCATGGCCAAATGTGACCCCAGGTTACATGTAATATATGCGAGCTGTGTGCCTTGTGGTTTCAGAGAAGAAGATTTTTCAAGTTTTTCCCTATAAAAGCCTATGTAAAACATTTGACTCCTGGGGCAGAGCCAAATGTGTCCCCAGGGTCACCATTTTAATAAATTTGGTAAAGGACCATAAACTCATAGTAAATGCAGTTTCAGGGCAGAACATTTTTAAATTTTCCCCTATAGAAGTCTCTGTAAAACTGTGACCCCCGGGGCGGGGCCAAATATGACCCCAGGGTCAACATTTGAACAAACTTGGTAAAGGACCATAATCTTATAGTAAATGCAAAAATTAAACCTCTGGCTCTTGTAGTTTCAGAGAAGAAGATTTTTTTCCCCCTCTATATAAGTCTATGTAAAACTTAGAACCCAGGGGCGGGGACAAATTTGACCCCAGGGTCACCATTTGAACAAAATTAGTAGAGGACCATAAGCAGATGCTACATGTAGTACATGAGAGCTCTATGCCTCGTGGTTTCAGAGAAGAAGATTTTTTAAAGTTTTCTCTATATGTCTAGATTATGAAAAACATGCAAAATCTCAATATACAAACTTTGGACCCCCGGGGCAAGGTTATTTTTGACCCCAGGGACTTCATTTGAACAAACTTGATAGTCTAGGCGTTGGTGGTCATTTTAAAAGAAAAACTGTTGAAATATGTCCAGCGGTTCTGGAGAAGATTTTTTAAGGTTTCGACCATATATGGTAATGGTGGCCACCTTGGATGTCGCGCTGACGTCATTTTAACAAATCTAAAAAGCAATCATCTAAGGATCATCCATGTGAAGTTTGGTCAAAATTAGCCGAGCGGTTTCTGAGGAGAAGTTGTTTGAAGAAAATCACAATCTCATTTTTTTTAGGTATACATAATAAATGCCTTATGTTACATGCTAATCAATATCAGTGGTATGTTACTGATGTATCTGATGTAATAGTTTTCCTAATAATACGTTTTAGGCTTTTACCTCGCCATAACTTACAAAATGTAGATGAAAACAATTCTCAACTGGCCATTTTATCGATGTAAAAAATTCCCAATTTGGATGTTTTTATGATAGAAATTACAAGGGTCATTTTCCCCAAAACACCTGGAAAGAGAAGTGCGAATACTATCCAAATTGGGAAAAAATAGCGTGATTTTCGCTGTTTAGGGGAATGTTTCATTAGATGTATATTTATGTATAATATCAATCAGGCTGAATTTATTTATTTTAACATACAAACTATGTAAGGTATGTCACTTTTATTTTTAAAAAAATGATTGAGGATTTTTTTGCCACAAGGCCATCCTTAAAAAATTGTTGGTTTGCAGACCGACTCATACAAATGGCAGCGACTCTTTTTTTTGTGTATTTCATGGCGCCGATTTTTTCGCTCGATCTTTTCCGGTAGATTCTTTCATATAAACGAGACTGGTTCCCCCTCGATGTTGCATAATGCGCCAGTCGAAGTGGGAAAAACCGATACCCAGCCTGTCAAGCAGTGTATTAGCCAGCCAACCGTGCAGCCGTCATTTGCACGACCGTTTTTGAAAAATCGCGGCCAATATTTGGGGGAGTGGGTGTTTTTTATTGTTTTTTTTGCTCAACAACACTTCCAAACTCTTACTTTCTCAATATTGTTATGTGTTGTATACATTTAAAGAAGAAATATGATCTAAAATGTATTTTTTTCACCTTTATCTGTAAAAATAAATTACCCCAGAGACACCCACTTGTCGCGAATTGGCACGTAGTACGTGTTTGCAACTTATTTTGCACACCCTGTTTGCATATTTGCACACCCAGTTCTTGAATTTCTGCCTAATACACTGCTGTCAAGGTACATGTAATTACTCTCGCATCCAACACGGCATAACTGGAATAAACAGTCGTAAAAGTTCACAGTTTTTAGGATGACTGGCAATAATTACTCTTGATTGATCATAAAAGCAGATTAGTTATATAACAGCTGACTGATTAGGTAATTGATTGATTGAATAAGTGACCGCATAAAACAGTATATAGCGTCGATCTAATTGACGAAGTCTATCCAATATTGATCAATATGAAAATGATCGGCGAGTGTTGATTAAAGATTGGAAAGTAATTATGAAATTATTTTTAGACGGAACTTGATAGTCATAGATAATTTGGTAAACAGTAGGATTATCGAGGGAGCAGTTAGTATAATAACAAAGGATGAAACTCTTGTCAAAATGGCTCGAGTTAAAAACTTTGTCAATCTCAGGATCAAGTTGTTATGCCTGATTTAACCCATGTATGTAGTGTTTATTACATAATACACACGCGTCTGTTAAATAGGTTGATGTTTTTCCTGGCCAGTTAAGGCGTTGATATTGTAGTAAAAGAGTTCATATTCGCAACATATAGATAGATAATTTTTTCAAATTTCCAATAGGCTATAAAGCCTGTGATTATAGCCTGTGAGGATACAAATTTATACAAAGTATAACATATACAAAGAATAACATGGTAGCAGATATATGTATGTTACATCAGTACTAGGCTTAGAAACGGTGTAGCCTACAATTTTCTGAACAATTTCCCTGTTGTTGGCGGGATATCAGCTTTAAGTAACACCCTGTCTTTTTGGAAGGCACTTTTAGAGAATATAATTATATATTTAGTATATTGACAATATTAAAAATGTTTAAAAAAGTCATTAGTTGTCTTTTATACAAACATCTTCATGGTGTTGTTTAATGTTGCATTGTGTATAAACTTAGTTTTAGTGCCTTGGAGGGTAAGGATTTAAACTGTTTTATGTTTTTGACATATAAATGGTAATCAACCATACAGCAACAACAAAAAATTAAATTCACCTACCTACCTACCCACCTCAAAAATTCAGGGTCAGAGCACTGCAAACCAAAAAAAATTTAAGGATGGCCCAAAATTGGGGGAAAATGGAAGAGGCCGAATTTCGGCCCCACTTAAATAGGTTAAAAAAGCCCTGAAACTTAGACCGGTATGTAAAATGTCCCCCCTGAAATTTATACCGGTATGTAAAATGTCCAAGGCAATTTTAAAAACAGAGAAAAAATAAACAATTAATGACAAGTCTATATAACACTTGTAAGTTATGTTTTATAACAGAACTCTTGATTTAAAAGTGAGATGTGTGAACGGTTGTAAATATGTTTAATATCACATGACTCTTAATGAGAGATGTGAACTCTGGTTATTATGTTGGAACACACAACTCTTTAAGTGAGATGTGTATCTAGATTATGTTTTTTGAATTTTAATTAGTTTTTAAGTCACATCACAAGGATTATGTATGAATTGGTGAAGTCATACTGGCAAGTAATTAAAGTATTCTAAACCCATAGCCTTTGGATTTTAGGTATTGTACTCACTTGTTCAGTTTACAGCTCTCTGACTAAGGATTTATGATGAAGTCTTGAGTCGCATTGTATGACGACATAGAAACAGTGGCACCATTACTGATTGTGTATGCGGACCAGTGGGCTTTAATATTTAAAAGTGGGAGAAGTGTAGTAATTCTACAATTGGTGGAGTGTAACCTTCTTCTGGAGATTCCCCCATTACGTCTAGGCATACGCAGAAGTTGTTGTCGTGAAGTGTGACTTCCCAATTCATCAGTTCAAGCTCGCAAACCGAACCAATGAAGTCACCTGTAAACCTACTTGTCAAAGTCTAAAGGCCTCCGTTCCGGACCCCCAATACTTGGTGAGTACATTACAGTGATTTTACTGCACTGGGACCCCTCGCTAACAAGGCGAGTGCCCTACCAACTGAGCTAATCTAGCCACCGGCTATCAATATCAACACACTCCTCCCCCTTTTAACTTTTTAAGAGCTAGTCCAGCTCTTCTGGTCAGCTCTTCTGGTCTCTCAGACCCCCGGTGCTGCTATCCCGCATTCACCGAATTATACTTGTCGTCAGTTAAGAAAACCATGGGGGAAAAGTGTGGCCGGTTCACGACTCGAACCCGGGACCACTAGCTTACAGGGAGAGTGCTCTACCAACTGGCAACTGGCCCTGGGCCACCATGTACGGAATATCACCACACTGCAAACTGGATTGTCATGCATTGTCATGCTTTTACTTTCATTCTTTACTTATTATTCTCAGATTACATGATATAGTCTTAGCACAGACCTAATAATAATTTAGTGCCAGAGCTTACACAGTCGCTGGGACTGAGGGAGGGAGAACCAACTTTAAAGAGCGCCATATAGGTTTACTTCAGGATTCAACTTTCACTAATTTTGCAGAAATATTTCAAAGCAAAGAGGTTGTACGTACCATTATCACAATATGATGGACCATTATGCACACAAGGTTTCTGTGATCAACAATTAAAAGTCTGCATTCTCGCGAAAAAACATCGACAGGTATTTAAAAATTCACACCTGTGCGCTTTCTTTGTCGTTCGAAGCAATGTAGTTATCTCCCTTAGATATTTCCGGTGAAAGAAACCAATCAAAAATGTTATACAGGTTTTCGGCTCAGCATGCAGCGCAAAGTGAAACGAAACTGAAGTACCAGCTGAGTGGCGCGATAATCGCAACAATACAGGGTATACACAGTCTGTGGTTAAACTGTGGCTTTTGTAACTTTATTTATTTAGTAGATAAACCACTGGATCTCCTTACACATAGATTAAAAGATGGATGCCGGGTAAAAGAATAAATAAATATATATATTTAATTGGGCATCCCATTATCTCGTCGTGTCTCTTATAAAATAAATAATGTTTTGGCTAAACACCTTGGTCAATGCCGAGCCAACGGGGGATTCTTCACGGGGGCTCATATGGTAGAGGGACTATAAACCTTAGAATGAAAAAAAAAAAAAAAAAAAAAAAAAAAAAAAAAAATGGTCACAATTTTTATATATTTAGTAATAACCGAAGAGAGAGAGAGAGAGAGATAGAGAGAAAAAGAAGAGAAAAAAACATGTTAACAGATTGTAACAGTAAAACCCAAATTATTGATTTTTTCATGAACAATCAGTTAAAGCAGTGTTGTTGATGTTTTAGATGTTTTTATAGCCGTTATTTGGTCATATTCCCAATGGCAAAATACAAAGTATGCGTTTTCCCCCAGCCATGGGAAAAAAATCCCAATTGACAGGAAATGAAAAAAAAAAGAAGAAAAGGACCGTAGAATTGTGTAGGCAAATGGGTGAAATCATACTTTGAAAACGACCATCCTTGCGCCGTGGACGATGAAATGATAGTCTGTCTAATCAGGGAGTAAATATACATATTCCTGGTCTAATGTAAAATGTATTACTTATTATTACTTATTTTAATGTGTAACTTTATATGTTTGCTCATAAATGGCGTATGATTTGATTATGCAGGTTTAATAGTCTAACACTTACTCCCTGTCGAGACTAAATTGATCCTGACATCACACGGAAGCGTCCTGATAAGTGTCGTAATAATCGGTTGAAAACTGTGGGAGGAGATCGACACAAAATATATTTTAATGTAAAATAAAATAAAAAATCGTAACTCCGGTAAACGCATGTTCGATTTTGAAGCCAATTCGATATGCGCCTCTTGACATTATAGGTAAGCATCTTGTAAAGTTTCGAAACAATCGGTTCAACATTGTGGGAGGAGATAAACACACAAGATATTTTAACCTAACATTTGATAAAATAAGGGTCTTAACCCCGGTAATACAATATAGACATAAAAATCGAACAGAAAAAGTAGCATTCAAGGACGACAGTCAACCACAAACACACACAGAAACAAAGAACAACTTTAAAGATGAATAAAAGGCCAAATAAGACAAAAGGATTGACAATAGGTTTACCGCCAGTGGAACGGTCAGTGGCAGAAAAGGCCGCTGGGGTTTTAAACCAGGTTCTAGGGTGCACCAAACCTCACACTTACCCTACTGTCATCCCAATAAAACAGGACAGTGTAAATAAAGAAATCCCCGCCATGAACTATTCTCTAACCAACAAGGTCGATTTGGACGGAGAGAGACACACAAACGAGACGGACACCCGGACGGACAGACATGGCTAACACCATATGCCCCTCACCATTCGGTGGTAGGGACACACAACTAGGACAAGTGTTGAGTAGAAAGCGTAAATGCGTCTTTTGACCTTGTTGTTCTGTAAATGGTGTTAAAGATAAAAGTATGAAATGAATGTTTCACCGTATTTTTTCCCAACCAATTTTAAGAAAACTAGCGATACAATTTCCAATTGATTTACACACCAAGTCCCATACATTCCTTCCATTCAACCTACCTACACTACCTACACACCAAGTCCCATACATTCCTACCATTTAACCTATCTACACTACCTACACACCAAGTCCCATACATTCCTACCGTTTAACCTACCTACACTACCTACACTACCTACACACCAAGTCCCATACATTCCTACCATTTAACCTACCTACACACCAAGTCCCATACATTCCTACCATTTAACCTACCTATACTACCTACACACCAAGTCCCATACATTCCTACCATTTAACCTACCTATACTACCTACACACCAAGTCCCATACATTCCTACCATGTAACCTTCCTACACTACCTAATGACCCCAAATGCAGTCCCACGCTCTTTCCAGATACGCTACATATACTGAAAGGAAAAAGAAACGCGGTGTGCGTATTTCCGCTATATATTGTATGTTTAATATGCTACTGCTAATCGAATGGTACAGGGCGACATTAGGCATGTCCTTTTAGGCTAGTCCTTTTAGAAAGAAGGTTTAAACAGCACTGAACACACCAATGGTTACCCCTTTAAAGTTGCATTATCGTCAGAATGCGCATTTGGCTCAAGCATGTGAGCAAACTTAGCAATCACTCAACATTAAATACAGTACTGAAATGGCTCAATTTTTCCAAGAGGAACTTCAGCATTTATGAATTTCCTGTTACAACGTGTATTGCTATTAAAACGTCTACAACATCACAGTTGTGTCCTTTCTCTAACTAACTGCACTTTTTTTTTACAAAACATCTTGGGATTTCTTTGGAATATATATGGAATTAAGTGTGCAGTATATGCAATATATAGTGGAAATACGCACCCTGCGTTTTTTTTCCTTTCAGTATACATAGCCAATTACATTGCAATATCTCACTCCTAACAAACGTTATTGATCGTAATTTTTTTCTCTGTATTTAGTAACAACAACCTTGACCTTGACCCAAGTGACACTAACTACAATCCCAAGCTTCTTTTCACATAAGCTTCCTACCTAGCAAGTTTCATCGCAAAACCTTATTCCTAAAAAAAGGTTATTGAGCAGAAACAATTTTTCTATTTTTTAGTAACAGTGACCTCGCCCTTGACAGCAGTGACTCCAAATACAATTCCAAGCTTACTTTCCATAAACTACCTACATAGCAAGCACAATCTCTCTCCTTACAAAAGTTATTGAGTAGAAACCTTGTTTCTAGTTTTAGTAAAGCGACCTTTGATCTTGACCGCAGTGACCCCATATACAATCCCAAGATTCCTTTCCATATAAGATATCTACCAAGCTCGTTTCGTCGCAATACCTCACTCCTACCAAAAATTACAGAAAGTAACAGCGACCTTGACATTGACTCCAGTGACCCCAAATGCAATCCCAGCCTTCCTCTTCATATAAGCTACCTACCCAGCAAGTTTCGTCTCAATACCTTATTCATAATAAAAAATTATTGAGCAGAAAGTATTTTTATATTGTAAGTAACTGTGACCTTGAAATTGACCCGAGTGACCCCACAATGCAATCCCAACCTTCCTTTCCATATAAGCAAGTTTCATCGCAATATTTCACTCTTAACAAACGTTACAGAGAGGAAAACATTTTTCTATGTTAAGTCACAACGACATTGACCCCAGTGACCCCAAATGCAATCCCAAACTTCCTTTCTTTATAAACTACCTACCCAGCAATGTTCGTCGCCATACTTCACTCCTAACAAAAGATATCGAGCGGATACCATTTGTCTATTTTTAGTAACAGTGACCTTGGCCTGGACCCCAGTGACCCCAAATGCAATCCCGACCTTCCTTTCCATATAAGCTACCCACCCAGCCAGTTTCGTTGTAATACCTCACTTCTAACAAAAGTTATCGAGCGGAAACCATTGTTCTAGTTTTAGTAACAGTGACCTTGACCCCAGTGACCCCAAATGCAATCCCAACCTTCCTTTCCATATAAGCTACCTACCCTGCTAGTTTCACCGTAATACCTCATTCCTAACAAAAGTTAGTGAGCGGAAACCAAAAGTTTGACGCTGCGCGCCCGCCAAACGACATACGCCAAAGGAATGACCAAACGAGGAAAACCTGGTTAAAATCCATGATTAATATATCTACTTATACAACACCTTATGACAGAAGGTACAACGTTTAACGCATTTATGATCATTTTATAAATACACAATAATCTGACACATGGAAGAAAAGGAAAATCTACCTACATATCGGGGAAACTAACAACAGTCAAATTTTACAATATACATATATGTACATCATGTCTGACCTTAATGACGTCAGGGTATAAATATAACTTACATATTTGGAGAATCCAAACTCTATAGACACAATATAAACGGCTTAAGCATCTGGGCCAAACTCTATAGACACAATATAAACGGCTTAAGCATCTAGGCCAAACCCCGTAACTGGAGCGTCGAATCAACCCGAACTCTATTAGGGCTTGAGCCAACACCCAATATTTTCGATATTGTTACCAACTCAAGGGACAAATTCTACCATCACTTTTTGAAAAGAACAATGTATGTAGTTTACATTTTTCCATGATAGCAACCTGGAACAGGTAGCTTATATACTCGGTAAAAAAAGTTTTGAACCAGGGTATATAAAGTCATATAAAAAAATAAAAATAGTGGACAGAATTTAAGTATCTTTTTTTAGTAACCAAGGTCTACCCTACCCGGTTAATTTGGTACCAGAAACATTAAATTCCAAACAAGATTTGATTTTAAAAGAATATCACGAACACACAAAGAGTCTGTAAAAAATGTTGCAAAGTCCATTAAAAGTAACAGTTACGGACAAATTCGAGTAACCAATAAAAAGATTATTTTTATTCGAAAACTTTCATTGTAAACGATAATTATTGTTGATTGTTGATCTATTGTGAATTATCAACTGAGATAATAAGGGTTATGGTCGAATGTCAAGGTTCAGCGATCATTGTACGGGTTCGAACACTGCCATGGTCCAAAACATTTTTACAGAGTATATAACAAAACAAGAGGCCCAAGAGGGCCTGTGAACGCTCTACTGGCTGTTATACCATTGATGAATCGAGTCGTACTACATGGTGTCTAGAGTGTACACAAGGTTTTTCAAGTATTTGACCTAGTGACCTAGTTTCTGACCCCATGGGACCCATTTTAGAACTTGACCAAAATATAATTAAGACAACATTTCTACAAAGTTTCATCAAGATCGGGTCAGAATTATGGCCTCTAGAGTGTACTAGTGACCTAGTTTTTGACCCTGTGTGACCCATTTTCGAACTTTAGCACGCTATAATTGAGACAAATATTCTGACAAAATTGCATCAAGATCGGGTCAAAAATATGGCCTCTAGAGTGTACACACGGTTTTTCCAAAGTTTGACCTAGTGACCTAGTTTTTAACACCATGTGACCCATTTTTGAACTTGACCAAGATATAATTAAGACAAACATTTTGACAAAGAGTGTACACAAGGTTTTTCCAATATTTGACCTAGTGACCTAGTTTTTAACCCCATGTGACCCATGTTCAAACGTGACCAAGATATAATTAAGACAAACATTCTGACAAAGTTGCATCAAGCTCGGGTCAAAAATATGGCCTCTAGAGAAGACACAAGGTTTTTCCAACATTTGACCTAGTGACCTAGTTTTTAACTTCATGTGACCCATTTCTGAACTTGATCAAGATATAATTAAGATAAACAATTTGACAAAAATTTCATCAAGATTGGGTAACAAATATGACCTCTAGAGTGTACACAAGTTTTTTCAAGTATTTGACCTAGTGACCTAGTTTTTGACCCCACATGACCCATTTTTGAACTTGACCGAGATTTTATGCTGACAAACATTCTGACCAAGTTGCATCAAGCTCGGGTCAAAAATATGGCCTCTAGAGTGTACACACGGTTTTTCCAAAGTTTGACCTAGTGACCTAGTTTTTAAAACCATGTGACCCATTTTTGAACTTGACCAAGATATAATTAAGACAAACATTTTGACAAAGTTTCATCAAGATTGGGTCAGAAATACGGCTTCTAGAGTGTAACAAGGTTTTTCAAGTATTTGACCTAGTGACCTAGTTTTAACCCCATGTGACCCATTTTCAAACTTGACCAAGATATAATTAAGACAAACATTCTGACAAAGTTGCATCAAGATCGGGTCAAAAATATGGCCTCTAGAGTGTACACACGGTTTTTCCAAAGTTTGACCTAGTGACCTAGTTTTTAACACCATGTGACCCATTTTTGAACTTGACTAAGATATAATTAAGACAAACATTTTGACAAAGAGTGTACACATGGTTTTTCCAATATTTGACCTAGTGACCTAGTTTTTAACCCCATGTGACCCATTTTCAAACTTGATCAAGATCTAATTAAGACAAACATTCTGACAAAGTTGCATCAAGCTCGGGTCAAAAATATGGCCTCTAGAGTGTACACAAGGTTTTTCCAATATTTGACCTAGTGACCTAGTTTTTAACTTCATGTGACCCATTTTCGAACTTGATCAAGATATAATTAAGATAAACAATTTGACAAAATTTCATCAAGATTGGGTAACAAATATGACCTCTAGAGTGTACACAAGTTTTTTTCAAGTATTTGACCTAGTGACCTAGTTTTTGACCCCACATGACCCATTTTCGAACTTGACCGAGATTTCATTGACACAAACAATTAAGATAAACATTCTGACAAAGTTGCATCAAGCTCGGGTCAAAAATATGGTCTCTAGAGTGTACACAAGGTTTTTCCAATATTTGACCTAGTGACCTAGTTTTTAACCCCATGTGACCCATTTTCAAACTTGACCAAGATCTAATTAAGACAAACATTCTGACAAAGTTGCATCAAGCTCGGGTCAAAAATATGGCCTCTAGAGTGTACACAAGGTTTTTCCAATATTTGACCTAGTGACCTAGTTTTTAACTTCATGTGACCCATTTTCGAACTTGATCAAGATATAATTAAGATAAACAATTTGACAAAGTTTCATCAAGATTGGGTAACAAATATGACCTCTAGAGTGTACGCAAGTTTTTTCAAGTATTTGACCTAGTGACCTAGTTTTTGACCCCACATGACCCATTTTTAAACTTGACCGATATTTCATTAAGACAAACATTCTGACAAAGTTTCATCAAGATTAGGTCAAAAATATGGCCTCTAGAGTGTACACAAGGTTTTTTCAAAGTTTGACCTAGTGACCTAGTTTTTAAAACCATGTGACCCATTTTTGAACTTGACCAAGATATAATTAAGACAAACATTTTGACAAAGTTTCATCAAGATTGGATCAGAAATACAGCTTCTAGAGTGTACACAAGGTTTTTCAAGTATTTGACCTAGTGACCTAGTTTTTAACCCCATGTGACCCATTTTCAAACTTGACCAAGATATAATTAAGACAAACATTCTGACAAAGTTGCATCAAGCTCGGGTCAAAAATATGGCCTTTAGAGTGTACACAATGTTTTTCCAATATTTGACCTAGTGACCTAGTTTTTGACCCCACATGACCCATTTTTGAACTTGACCGAGATTTCATTGAGACAAACATTCTGACAAAGTTTCATGATGATTGCATCAGAAATGTGGCCTCTAGGGTGTACACAAGCAAAAGTTAACGGACGGACGACGGACGACGGACAACACACCATCCCATAAGCTCTGCTGGCCCTTGGCCAGTAGAGCTAAAAATCGAACATTAATAGAATATCATTGTAGCGCTTTCGTCTAATTGCTTGATGTTCATTTTTGCATGTCATGCCTGTGTGAATAATTAGTGAGGTATTTTTAAACCATGCAATTAAGGTTACGATTCATTTAGTTATATAAAGAGCAAATAAGCTCTGTTTAGCATAGAATTCTGTTTAAAATCTCCATTTTGCTTCAAATTGTAAGTCAATTTACCCCACCCACTATTGACACATTGTTTATTCATTTAGTTTAATTAATATTGTTTACATTATATGTGTAAACTTATAAGAATCACTAATTTACATCCTTTCTATGATGATTTAAATGATAGTATTATATGAAGTAGGGATTGCTAGTATAGATTCAGGAAAATATGTAGTATGCAACGTTCAATCGTTCATGGCATTGCATATATTTGTTCAGTGATACACACGCCGAAGTGGAAGTATAAGCCTTCCTCACAGTAACTGCAACATCAATATTATTAGAATGTTCTGATAGAGACATATATTGCACAAACGACACAAACAATCCAAAGGAATCTAAAAATGGGCGGTTTTATTCTTTTCATAACATACATTTAATTTATTCTTCTTTTTTTGTAGGTGTATGCGCTATTTCAATAATTATTATGATTAAACATTTGGATTATGTATTACATATAAAGACATGAATTAAAAGTAAATTATAAAATAAATAAAGTAATAAATAAAATAGAATCGACGAAGACAAAATAGCCAGAAACCTGTACAAACTCACATGGCAACTATTCGTTAGTATCGGTGCAGTTGTTACACGAGCACCTGCTTAATTATATAATTAAATCATATAAGTTGTGATGTCCTTCATATTTGATTTATAGTATTGAATTAAACTAGGATTAGGACTGTTAGTAAGCATCAAATCTTTATTTGCGCACGCATGACAGGTATCTAAAAATACAGTTATTGCTAATGAAGGGGTAACAATGCCAACAATGACAAAGAATTGTATTGCTTTTAACTGGTCATCTGAGTATTTTCTCCAAAATGTTTTGTGAAAATGCATAGTTTTACCCTTTATTTTGTGGGTGAGACTTTTCAATATGCACTTTTAAAGAAACAGAATTGAATGTTGTTTAATGGTTCATCAACACATATAAGGTTATTTAGAGGCACCTCAGAGAGAGAGTGGGGAAGGATCTAATTCTACTAACGAAAAGAGTCCTATGTTTTTGCGATACACGAGCCCGCCTGGTTTACGTCCCCATCAGACGGATGAGGGAAAGGGCAAGTGTCTTGCTCAAGAACACACGGACGAAATTCACTGGCGCCGGTTAGGTTTGAACCAGGGTACACTGGATGTCATGACGCTAGTGCTATCCACCGCATCAGGATACAACTAAAATGTTAAAACGTCATGAAGGTTATATCCATGAAGCTGGGTTCACAACGGCCAATCTTATCTAGCAAGTTGGCTTCATGTATGTCGAGTTGCAATATGCCTGCAAAAATGATATATAGGGTCCTACAGAAACCACAGCGTTCAAACGCAATGGCATCGTAGGTCCGCACTGTATTTAATTGTATAATTCTATCACGGATGATTCAAGAACCCGTAAATAAAACTATACTTTTTAACCGGCACATATACAAATGACCTGGATAGAGTTTGGACAAACGTTTTTTCGTAATTTTGCCGTTATTTGTTCAAAGCAAATTATTTTTACTAATTACTGACTTTTTATAATAGTGTATCAATAATGTTTTTAAAAATTTGGTGAAATAGTGAAGAAAATTGAAATCTCAATTTTTTATTTAATTATATGCAAGCAGTTTTAACGTCAAAATGATGTAGGATAAGTAAACTGAGGAGCAAATTGTAATGTTTAAATAAAACTCAAGATTGCCTTGTCTCCTTTTAAAGGTAAGAAACCACTATAGACACCAATGTTATGTCACATATTAAAAAAAAAAGATTTACTGCAAATTCAACTCAAGTATGGATAATGCAGCAGTGTAATGTTCATATAGAAAACTAATTTTCCCCTTGAAAAATCACCATAAAAGGTGGGGTCACAAGACATGTAAGAAAGTTCTTGTTTGTTTACTAAGCAGGTCAAGGGTCATTGATGTTTGTCCACAAAGTGTAAGCATAGAGTCGCAATTTCGAAAAAATCATCAGTGATCCAGTAAAACCTATTAATACGCTTCTTATACATACAACCACAAAATCGAACAGAAATGGGCAGTTTTCCTCTACTTATAATGCACATTTCTATTAAAAAAGGAGAGATTACTTTTTATTATAGGAAATGCATTCGACTACACCTCGGAGGTTTACATGTAATTAGTGGTGGTAAACCTATAAGAGAAGAAAACATGTTCAGATGTTTCTTAAATGAGGATTTTGTGTTGTCATTTTCATAACAAGCTTAAAAACACCCACTTCATGCAAATCGAATGATTATTTGCCGAGATATGGTATTGTGAATACCAAGGACAAAAGTCTTAAATCAACAAAAGTCAGAGATACTTTTTTTATTAACTTTTGCTCTATCTGAATTGTCATGCCAAATGGCATTTCTTGTCAATACACCATATTAAATAGATCAAATGTTTAGAATTAATAAAATATGCATTTTAGGTACAATTAGGACGATGATTTGTTGCCAATTATGTCGATTTTCATACCAAAGTTGATTTTTTAAGCAACTTCTTCAAAATTAGTGGTACCATACCTGATTATAGTAGCGAATAATGCCAAAAATACTGCTAAAATCAAAATTGGTAGTAGCTGAACGCTACCAAGTCGAGTTTAATGATAAGGAATCATATTTTACCTTTTACACAAATCTTCAGGTTTACATGAAATTAGTGGGGGTAAACCTAAATTTATCCTTTTTATATTGTGTCTAAAGAGTTGGGTTTCTTAAAATGTAAGTTATACATGTACCTCGTCGTCAGTAGGTTTAGAAACGTTGTACATTTGTTGTAAAATGTGGCTATTGTAGGCGAGATAGCTACATATACATTATTTTATGACATTAGCATGGTCACTGAAATTCCCTTTGTATTTGAAATTGTAGCATGGTCACTGACATTCCTTTTGCATTTACACTGGTGTAAATTGTTTAATATGTCCGAATAAATGGTGTACTATAACTACCAGTTACTGGAAATTATAGTATGGCAGCTGAAATGGACATGCTACAAAACAAAAAATAGAGTATAGTGTCATCTAGTTGCTTGGTTTAAACATCGAAATGGGCGTAACACCTCGATGGGCTACGCCCATTTCGATGTTTAAGTAAACCAACTCCATGACACCATACACTATGTATTACCAGGGCTCTATAGGACATTTTCGTCCCAGCTATCATCTTTACATATGCAGACATTGGTGTCGATAAAACAATTAATAAAATAGACGAATGTAAGAATGTCTATTCAAACAATAATATGTTTAAACAATTTAATTTAAAACGAAATTTTAAAAAAAATCCTCTTGGAGATGCCGGGGATCGAACCCGGGGCCTTTCACATGCAAAGCGAACGCTCTACCACTGAGCCACATCCCCAACTGAAAGATACTGACATAAACACTCTCATTATTTTTAATCACCAATCGGAACACTGAGCGACGTTGCTATTTACCAATCTCCACGTAGAGTTATCGTTCCTTGCACTTACATATAAAACATATTATATCAAATGAGGAACGGGTACAGAATGATAATTTACAATTTACTCTTCGCCAATTTCCGTACCATCGGAACTCTTCGCCAATTTCCGTACTCGGTAAAATTGCAATCGGAACTGTATCGTCGGGTTCCGTCACTCGGGAAATTGGCGATGAGTTCGCGATCGATTAGACTGCTTCACTGCGCACGCATGGGACGACATCAAAAAAATTCAATTTGATTAGTTTTGAGACAGGCATGCTATTTTTTTCTGAAAAAGAAAGAAAATGCGAAAAAATTAGGAGGTATTTGTTTTGTTCCTTTTAAAATTCTGAATATTTCATAATTTTGAATTTTTTCCTATGTTGACACATTACACATTTGCATACAAGTGACCTTATGAACATTATACATTGCATCATTTACAAAATTCCCCGTTAATAAGCGACCAAAATCACCATATACAGACAATTTCAGTAAGGTACCAAATACTATTTTAGCAGTTAATGTTGTTGTTTTTTTCTTTTGCCGCAAATATGCAGAGAAGGTGACTCATCCATTACATTAAATCGTTAATATGTTCATGTACATAATTGTATTAAAATAAAATTATATATAAAATTTTACTTACGTGAAAAATGGAACGCTACTAACTCGTACGTCTACACATTTATATACATTTATCATGCAGATATGCACTTTTCAGCCTAATAGAGGTGACCTATTAAATTTTGCTTTATTAGGCACTGACCAATAGAGCAAATCAATGCGGAATCCCTCGGCGTTTATTGTACGTTACGTTATCTGACGTCATGTACGTAACTTTGCCTGACGTCATAAAACAATCAAAAAACAACATGGCGACGTCCTCGATAAGCGTACCATTCTGAGAAATAGGTAATAATAGTAATTCATACAGAAAATATGGATAATCTACATGATAAATATAATATTATGTCAGTGCCTTTTACTATCAAGTTTATTAGGCTCGGCACGAAAACAAAGAATGGCTCGGCAGCCTCGCCATTCTTCGTTTTCTAAGCCTCGCCTAATAAACGTGATAGTAAAAGGCAACGACATAATATTCTATATATATATATAGTAATAAACAAAAGAAGCACTTTTAACGTAGTGTAAACATACAACTTAAGAGTAACGGCAAAAACAAAAACGGCTATTCTGTTGGATTCAACGTTTATCAAGTCATACTTGTTCAGAAACTAATAACGCATTCCATTTTTTCTTTACTATTAAAGAAAGTAACCCTCCAAATAACGGGAAAAATACACTTCAAAAAGCGTGGCGCTCAGTCATATAATAATGTAATAGTATATGTGCCGATTAAAAGAATAGGCTTGGTAACTAGTTCTTAAAATACTCTTGAATATGCGCAAACTGATATAGGAGTTGGTAACTCTTAATTCGACACTGCAGTTTTGGTGTTTGACCTGGACGGTTAAAGCCGTTTATATTAGGTCTTTAGAGTTTGGATTCTCAAAATATTTATATAACATATTTACATCGTCGTCAGTAGATTTAGAAACGGTGTACATATGTTGGGTGTACAATTAGGCTTTTTGTTGGTGGGATTCCGCTTTATTTCTAATTATAGTGCCTGCCCATTAAAAAAATCTTTCGCTAGTGAAAAATCTACATTTTTGTCATGTAACAATGTTACAGCGTGTTTTTTTTTTAATAACGGCAGTTTTGACAACTGTACTACGTTATAAATAGCAGCTCCTACTGAAAAAGTGTTAGCCGTAAGGCACCAGCACAGAAAGTAGTTTCAAGATTCAAGATTCTTTATTAAGTAACGTAAACATTACAATGTTTCTTGTTACGTGATACAATGCATACTATTATATACAACAGTCAGTCATGATAAGTATGTGCATAGACATAAGGCAATGAGCAAAACATGATTTATACGAAAAAGATATACAAACATATATTGAACGTGAGGTTGTACTAAGTACATTGACAAAAAAATTGAACAATGCAATGTGTATGTATGTACATAATATTATATACATATTCAAATATCATGAAGAACGTTAAAGCATACAGATGTGCAAAAGATGGTGTAGTATTTACTTTAAGTGAGATTTACAGTACATTTTCATGACGATTAACTATGTTTTGTCGAATAATTGTCGCTTGATATACAAATTTACAAAGTTTTGAGATAACAGAAAAACTAACAGACAATAAATTTAAAATAGTGCATTGTGTCTTAGCTGTTGCTAACATGTCTATTCTATTCTATTATGTAGAAAGCCGTTAGCTACTCTATCCAGAGTTGTCGTTATCCAGAGTTGTCGTTCCTTTCAAACACGTGCATACTAAAAGGTCACGACCTATAGTTAACCAACACTAATGTCAATCCCAAGAGATATTAAATACTTATTATTTAATTTAATTAATGTCATTAATGCGTGTCGTAGCGGAGATCTGATGTGAACTATATTTCTTTCGAAGTAGGTCACAGCAACCGGACAAACTGCGCATGCTGTTAGATTCATATAAGGAACATTGTGATGAAGTTTGATGAAACTGCAAGAAAAAGCAAGATACTCATGTCACAGCGGAAAACGGATCTTTGCCTATTATTATTATTATATAATAACTGCTTAAAGCCGTTTACTGATATGGTCTCTATAGAGTTTTGGATTCTCAAAAACCTCGACTTCGTCAGTACTTTTAGAAACGGTATACACATCTTGTAAACTTTGGCTGTTGTTGGCGGAGAGCTACTTTAAGTGTTTGGAGGACGTGGTTTTTGAAGGGAGAAATTTTTAAATTGCAATGTTTTCTTCTGAAATATACATCTATGCTGTTAAAGGGAGAATCTTGATTTTTTTAAACCACACGACGTCCCTTTACTTTTTTCTACATAACTTGCATTTGTTCAATCATTAATATTAATTATAAGAATAGTATAAAGCATATTGTTTTTGCATATTATTAACTGTCGATTATATTGCACCAATATAAATACGGTAAATGAAAAAAAGCTAAAATTGTACTTAAAGCGAGATATACACCCGATTGAGGTTCTGTAAAACACTTGAATTTAAATAATAATCACATGGACAGTCTAAGGGCAGCAAAGAGAAGTTTTCTCAAAAGCTTAGATTACTATGTAAATAGACACGGTATTTCATGACTTGGATGACATGTTCCTATTAAGAATGCCACTGATTTTGTAAAACGAACCGTAAAAATTCCGCTTGTGTCCCTTTAACATTATCCCGTACTTCAAGCACGTTTTCCTCTTGTGTCCATCTGAAACAAAACCGTGATCCGAAAACGTACAATAAAATTCGTAGTACGGGTGGGGTTCGAACCCACGCGGACATTCGTCCATTGGAACTTAAGTCCAACGCCTTAACCACTCGGCCACCGTACTGTACTAAAGAAGTAACGGTACAGTCTATTAATAGCTTTGTGAGAGGGAGAAATAATTTTAAATACAAGAGAGATAATTCTGAACCTATTTCAAAATTGTTTACAGCACAGTTATCTTCTATAGGAGTTACTTCCTTAACATGTGTCAACAAAGCGCCCGATTCAAGTATGTTTTTGTTTATTTTCTTAATAACAACTGTTGTTCAACTATAGTGCACATCCTTCTACAGAATAAGCTCTTTCCTCTGTCTCAACCGGAGGAAAATTCCCACTTTGCAGGAGTATGTATGCGCGCTTTACTTAAACAAAATAGGCAATATTTTAATTATGCGTTTCTTTTTCCGTTCAGTGTACATATAGTTTAAATGAAATGAATGCAATTTAATTTGAGTGTTGGATGAATTTCGCGGTATATGCATTGGTTGTATTGGAATAATAGGCGATGTGCAAAGAAAATGGAAAATGGGTCATATTCTTATCAAAACCAAATTCACGACCTATCTTTTCAAGTCCACGACCTATCTTTGCAAGTCCACGACCTATCTTTTTAAAGGTGATATATAGAGGGTCTAACACGAGTACTCATTCATTAATGAATTTATTAAACGAGTTGGCAAAATGATCGAATGCGAGGCTTTTGCCGAGCAAAATGATAGAATGCGAGGCTCTTGCCGATCAAAATGATAGAATGCGAGGCTCTTGCCGAGCAAAATGATATAATGCGAGGCTTTTGCCGAGCAAAATGATAGAATGCGAGGCTCTTGCCGAGCATTATATCATTTTTGCTAACGAGTTTAATAAATTCAATAATAAATGAGAACGAATGTAAGATTCTACTTATTACATAACTTATAACGTCACATTACGTCAGAAACCGTACATTAACGTGACGTCCATGACGTCATTAACGTTATGTTATACCACGTCGAATATCGAAAATATTGAATGCTGTTATTACACTTCCACAACACATGTTATGTGATAAATGTTTTCAAAATATTCAGCGTGAAAGAACGAACGCTGAGAATGTTTTGTTCTTTCGTCGGAATTAAGTTTCGTTCTTTCGCGGTGAAAGTTTCGACTTTTCTAAACTACGCAACAATATGTTTCGACGTTTCGTTCATTCAACCCTCCGTGGCCGAGGGTTAACGACGTTGCGTTGTTAACCTTGCTACGGGTTCGAATATCTCTGGGAGCTCGACTTGTAAGTGAGGAAGTGTCGATTCTTACGGATGGCGGGAGTTGTACAGTACTGGTTCTACCCAGGAACAGTGGGACCCATGAAAAGTGGGTGGTCTGCCTCCACCACAAAAAAAATCGATCGTCATATATAACCTACCTTACAAGTGTTGAAAATGACGTAAAACACCATAAAAGCAAACATCATTCAACTCTGAAACCACGCAATTATATTTCGACGTTTGGTGTTTTCGTTCTTCCTCTCCGAAAGAATTCTTTTCCGCGAAAGAACGAAACTGGCAGGCATCGGTACGACGTGTACATATAAACAAAACTAATTCATTGACATAATTTCTTGCATAGACTATTTAACCCTTAAAAATAATTAAATGCAAGAGTGCATACATAGTCAATGCAAGAGTGCATACATAGTTAGCATATGTAGGACGATCACGTAGGCATACATATCGGGTGCTTAGTTAATTCGATCACGTAGGCAAGGGCAAAGGACGATCACGTAAGCAACGGACGATCACGTAGACACAGAAAACTTCCTAGCCAGTGAACGGTTTGTATGCTATCCCGCCAGCAACAGCCAAATTGTACAACATGTGTACTACTGACGACGAGGTATATATACTGAAAGGAAAAATAAACGCGACATGGGATTTCCGCTATATATTGTATGTACAATATGCTGCTGTTAATCGAATGGTACATGGCTACGTAAGTACGTAATATCTTTCCTTTCGGAAAAAAGACTAAAACAACACGTAACACAGCAAATAGTATTTCTGCAAAGTTTCATTATTGACAGAGTACACGTTTGGCGCAAACTTAGGATGCAACATTTTACAGTACTGAACTGACTCAATTTTAATTGGTTAATGTATGTAAAAAATTCACCGTTGGATCCATACATATGTTTTTCCTTCAATATTAACCGTCAACGTCTGGTGATACTCAATAACAGTCAATCAATCAATCAATCAATCAATCAATCAATCAATCAATCAATCAATCAATCAATCAATCAATCAATCAATCAATCAATCAATCAATCAATCAATCAATCAATCAATCAATCAAACTAACAAATCAATCAATCAATAAATAAATCTATCAATCAATCTATCACGCAAACAGATATGTCCTTACGGGCGTCATAACGTTATCCTATAGGTATGTGAACTAAAATACGTATGATTTATTAGTATATTGTCTCCTCCGTCGCGCGAACATATAATGTATTCCCCACATGAACGTGCCCACCTTGTTGTACCTCACTTGGTGTTCATGCACTATTAACAAACGTATCAAATTGTCCATAACAGTAGTATGCGCTGTCCTTAGAATAATAACCACGCCGGGAATCGCACCGCCTGTATAATAACCACGTCGGGAATCGCCCGCCTGTATAATAACCACGCCGGGAATCGCCCGCCTGTATAATAACCACGCCGGGAATCGCACCGCCTGTATAATAACCACGTCGGGAATCGCCCGCCTGTATAATAACCACGCCGGGAATCGCCCGCCTGTATAATAACCACGCCGGGAATCTCCCGCCTGTATAATAACCACGCCGGGAATCGCACCGCCTGTATAATAACCACGCCGGGAATCGCACCGCCTGTATAATAACCACGCCGGGAATCGCCCGCCTGTATAATAACCACGCCGGGAATCGCACCGCCTGTATAATAACCACGCCGGGAATCGCCCGCCTGTATAATAACCACGCCGGGAATCGCACCGCCTGTATAATAACCACGCCGGGAATCGCACCGCCTGTATAATAACCACGCCGGGAATCGCCCGCCTGTATAATAACCACGCCGGGAATCGCACCGCCTGTATAATAACCACGCCGGGAATCGCCCGCCTGTATAATAACCACGCCGGGAATCGCACCGCCTGTATAATAACCACGCCGGGAATCGCACCGCCTGTATAATAACCACGTCGGGAATCGCCCGCCTGTATAATAACCACGCCGGGAATCGCCCGCCTGTATAATAACCACGCCGGGAATCTCCCGCCTGTATAATAACCACGCCGGGAATCGCACCGCCTGTATAATAACCACGCCGGGAATCGCACCGCCTGTATAATAACCACGCCGGGAATCGCCCGTCTGTATAATAACCACGCCGGGAATCGCACCGCCTGTATAATAACCACGCCGGGAATCTCCCGCCTGTATAATAACCACGCCGGGAATCGCCCGCCTGTATAATAACCACGCCGGGAATCTCCCGCCTGTATAATAACCACGCCGGGAATCGCACCGCCTGTATAACAACCACGCCGGGAATCGCACCGCCTGTATAATAACCACGCCGGGAATCGCCCGTCTGTATAATAACCACGCCGGGAATCGCACCGCCTGTATAATAACCACGCCGGGAATCGCACCGCCTGTATAATAACCACGCCGGGAATCGCACCGCCTGTATAATAACCACGCCGGGAATCGCACCGCCTGTTGTATAATAACCACGCCGGGAATCGCACCGCCTGTATAATAACCACGCCGGGAATCGCACCGCCTGTTGTATAATAACCACGCCGGGAATCGCACAGCCTGTATTGCTGTGTCGCTAACAAGAGTTTAAGGCGGATGATTTCCGATATAGATGGCGGGCCACACAAAACAAATAATGCTAGAATTGAGGGATTAGATTATCAACGGGTTTTTTAAATGTATTTGTTGTGTCTGTGTTTTTTACCGAAAATCGAGGAATGCCTTGTGGCAGCAGGTGGACTGTTTCTGAAATATTTTCTTTTGTTAAAAAGTATGTGAATAAAAGAAGAGCGTACGTGGTCGAGGAGTTAACGACTCTCAACACTGCGGGTTCGAATTCCACTGTGATATTAACTTGTCAAGTGAGGAAATGTCGGTTCATACGGATGGCGGGTGGTATACAGTACTGGTTCTACCGAGGAAATAAATCGACCGTCATAAATGACGTAAAACAGTCAAACATCAAACAAACTTATGTGAATAAAAATCGCGTAAAGCATGCAGATCCTCTTTTTTCACACCCACATATCGTAATTTAAACACTTTCTCACTTACACGTTTTGCTCCCAGTAGGATTCGAACCTGCAGCGGTGAGAGGCGAGAAGGTTTACAGCGCAATGTCGACCATAAATAATTTAGCGACTAACATAGGGAGTTTTAAATTTTCAAGTACGTGTTATGTTTCATGATCAGTAGTTCCGCAGGGTGAGCCACAGGGTGAGCCTAAGTCCAGCTTCTTTTTGTTAAGTTTAAATAAATTTATATTTGTTAAGTTCAAAGGACGGTCTGTAAGCAGACGATATTCGTCAGTAGTTAGAAGTATCACGTGATCATACAAGAGTTCAGTTGAGGATTACTGTGATAATCATGCATTTCGCGTTGAAATGCTTGGCGGTAAATGACCACGCAATGAAGTGGTCAATTGAATAAGTCATTCGAGGTTTGGTTTGCAAGCAAGACACATCGCTATACAATAACACCGAATTGGAAAAATACAATAGTGAGACCCATCCGCCCTCCCAAAAAAGATTGATATGGATGTAAATATATATAATCTGTTTACTTGAAGTCTGAAGATCTTTTGAGTCTGTTTCCGATATTGGCGTGTAAGGACCATCTCTATCTTATGTAAATGCTGTGTTCCTGACGACTGTAATAGCGCATTTCTACGACACATACATGTGGGTATAAGGACGTGATTCATGGCCAATATATGGAACCTCGGTGGATATCTGCATCAATGGAGCAATTTACAGGAACCAATCCTTACCACCACCTGCAGAGTCTATGGTCTACTCATTTGCCATGTATATTGAGTCGATTAAAATGTCTTGTTGCAAATGCAAATTACACCCATACTGTCTTGTTTAGTTTATTACAAGTCATTCAATATTAAATACTATTAATATTGAAATAATAAGATGCAGGAGTTGAGTCCGTTGAATAGTCTAAACTATAAATATTTTATAATTGTTTGAGTTTACAAATTAAATTATAAACATATTTATTTTACATCGATTGCGAAACAAGTTCTTGCAACTTAGATAACTCATTCTCGATGGTTTCCTGTGTAGAAACTGTGTGGTTTAAGTAATGTGATTTAATTATCATGATCAACGATAATAATGTGGCCGCGGCGAGGACCCAACCCACGACCTCTCGATCTGGAGTTCGGCGCTCTACCACTGGACCACGCACTCCACTTGTTTTTGTGGTGGTAATTAATATTTATTTATGTAACACATTTCCAAATATTTCCCATTCTCCAATGGTAAGGACTTACACTCGTCCACGCAATAAGCCATATGTATATCCTCTCTTCAGGTATGAAAACACCAATTATTTTCCCCCATAGACACCAATGTTAAAGTGTCACATATTAATGATTTGCTGCAAATTCAACTCAAGTAGGGATAATGCAGCAGTGTAATGTTCATATAGAAAACTATTTTTCCACTTGAAAAATCACCAGAAAACGTGGGGTCACAAGACATGTAAGAAAGTTCTTGTTTGATTACTAAACAGCTCAAGGGTACAGCTGTTTTTATTGATCGACTGTTTTCATTGCTCACATAGTGTAAGCATAGAGTCGAAATTTCGAAAATGTTCATCAGTGATCCAGTAAAACCTATTAATACGCTTCTTATACATATAACCACAAAATCGAATAGAAATGGGCAGTTTTCCCCCTACTTATAATGCCCATTTCCATCGAAAAAGGAGGGATTACTTTTTATTATAGGAACTACATTCGACTACACCTCGGAGGTTTACATGTACTTGGTGGTGGTAAACCTTCATACAATCGGAAGTTACACTGCCCTCAAAAGTCAACAAGAAACAAAACATTTACTCCCATTCAAAGAAAATGTAACGGACATCGATTACATATAACTGGATAACGCATCTTCTGGCATCACTGAGAAATCAAAGTACTGAAAGTGCAAGAACTGAGCGGTATGGTGGCTGATTTCTGCCATTTGTCGTCTTTTCGTTATTTCGCCGCGAAAAGACGACAGAACGAAAAGACGACAGAACGACAAGACGACGGAAGGAAAAGACGACAGAACGACAAGACGACAAGACGACAGAACGACAAGACGACAGAAGGAAAAGACGCCAAATGCAGCGCGAAAAGACGACAACGAAAAGACGACAAAACGACAAAACGACAGAACGAAAAGACGCCATTTCAAGGGCGAAAGGATGACAGAAAGCCACGCGAAAAGACGAAAAGACGACAATATCAAATGGCGTCTTTTCGCGCTGAAGTGTCGTCTTTTCTTCGCGTGGCGTTCTGTCGTCTTTTAGCCCTTGAAATGGCGTCTTTTCGTTCTGTCGTCTTTTCGCGCTGCATTTGGCGTTTTTTCGTCGTGTCGTCTTGTCGTTCTGTCGTCTCTTTCGGGGGCGAAATAACGAAAAGACGAAAAGACGACAATGGCAGAAATCAGCCACCATAGAGCGGCTTAGTTTGGTCGAAGAGGATTTACTGTCTAGATCCTTTTTCATGTTGAATTTCTATTACTTCATTGGTGTCCATGCTTTTGGTTTTAATTGGATATTTTGACGTTTTTAATTGGGTATTTAAGCTGATTATCTGTAAAGAGTTTTAAAGAGACACATGGCACTCGTGAAATGGTTATCAAGCATTGAAATAATTATTTATCCAGTATCATGTTGAAATGGAACCTGCTTTCATATAAATATTTTTGTTGTTTTGTTGATTTATCGGTTTTTGTCGTCTTCAACAATATCTAAGTATATTATTGGTGCAAATGTATTCAACAGTTATTATTATATACACAGAAGTTTCTTCATAGTATTCCTATAACTAGATGTATCACTGAAGGTGATAAATACCCGTCACCCCACAAACAGTTTTTAGTAAGATCAAGGGCAATAAGGACATGGTATTGAGTGAGCCGCGCCAAAATTGTGTCATTTACACTTCATGTTTAGTCCCGTGTATCGGTCTATCCTCCGAGCACGTTAAAGAACCATAGGAATCTATTCGAAAATAAGAGTAGGGCACGGTTCCCGGATTCCTACGTATCCTTCCCCTCTCTCTGGGGCGGCCCTAAATAACCTATACTGTGTTGATGAGCCGTTAAACAACATTCAATTCAATTCAACTCTATAGACACATTTTGGGTGCGTTCAGGGTTCTCCCATCGGCAACCACGTTGATTAACTTTGTGTTACCAATAGCCCATTACACCCCGACATTTGCCGAAAGATCACGGATAATATCCGAGTAGCCAAATAGGTCGACCAATCAAACGCTGGTAGGCACATTAAATATGCACAAGGTGAAATTAAAAACATTACTGAAATGTTATTAAATATCAACCTTTAACTTGAACGCATGGCATATACATATTATTAATGTGTTTGATATTGTAGAAAAACATAAATTAAAGCGTGTTTGTTGATTCAATTCAAAAGCAGGATTGTCAGAAAACAATGGATATTAATTAATAATATTTCTATCGTAACACCGGCTCCAACTTACTCGCACATGCTCCAATGTAAACGATTCAACACGTGTTCTTCTAGCCTTGAAATAGATCGAGTTTCCGAAGAATAATTCAATATTGTTTCTTTATAGATTATCTCTAATAACTGCGTTGTTTTAGCGATCGAATATACATGCTTTAACCTTTTTCCGAAGTACCGGTGAAATGGGCTATGGCCACCGATTATAACATTTGTTAGCAACGAGACCACCGATACTACCTCAGGTGTAGAGTCGCGGGAAGATTGGTTACCAACGTTCTACCTATCGGCGAACCAACGCCTAACGACGGTGACCGATGGTTGCCAATGGTTACCGAGAGTGCTTTCGGTAGCCGACGGGAGAACCCTGAACGCACCGAATATAAACGGTTTTAGCCAGCCAGGTCACGAATTACCAACTCATAATTCATTTTGGGCATATTCAATTAATTTTAGAATCCGTATTCAATTAATTTTAGAATCCGTGAATAAACCTTTACTTTTAATCGGCACATATACATTATTTTTTGACCTGAACACCTGGATATAGTTTTTATAAAAGGGTGTGTTGTGTAATTTTGCCGCTATTTGGCGGGTTAGTTTCTTTAAAGCAAATGTTATGAGGAAACAGGGCAAATGTATGAGGAAACAGGGCAAATGTTATGAGGAAACAGGGCAAATTTTATGATGAAACAAGTTTCCTAACAACATTAACATGGGCCTGTGTGTGTTGAGGTAGGGGTGGGGGTGGGGGTGGGGGTGTAGGGGGCGTAGGTGTGTTTGTGTGGGAGCGTAATCAAAATGTTTGAGGTCTCGTATGCGTGTGAGTAAGAGATACGTGATCTGTGGAAAAAAGCGAAAATATTTAAAATTGTAATTACCGCTCCAACCTGCTCAGATAACATTACCAGGGCAAAAAATAAAATGTTTTTTTCCCCTCTCTTGGATTGAAAAATTGGAGTGAAAAAAATTCCCAATCCCCCAAAAAAAACATAAAAAATAAATAAATATTTAATATAGATATTTTAGTTGGGCAGATTGGTGAAAAAAATGTGCATTGTTTGACAAAAGAACCAAACTTTGCACATAGCTAGACAATACCATACTGAAAAAAATGGCTATGGACCCACGCCAGATTTTTTCAAAATGGCCGCCATTTTCAAAATGGCCGCCAAATATGTAATAAATAATCAGTTGAACCTATATGCATCAGGTTTTAACAACATATATTATGGCAATCGCAACAAATTCCGCAAAATGATAGACAAAAGGTCATGAAATACAATCTGGGAATATTTTAAGTTCAAAATGGCTACCGTTTTCAATATGGCCACCAAAACGTGTTGAAAGTAGTAAAAAGTATAATTCGTTTAATAGTTGTTTGTAAGAAAGTAATTAATATGTTGAATTTGTACACTCAGTTATCTTGGCATATTATTTGTCTGTTAATATTGTCATAAAGAGTTATTTAGAGACACCCTATGGTTAATGTGTTGAGGGATTTACAAGTTTAAATCAAATTTAACTTCCGATTGACTCTAGGTTTTCTCCAGCTTTTGGAATTTCTGAAGGGTACTAAACTAATTTTCTTATCAGAAACTGTCGCTTCATTATAACGAGCAGTAATGGAATTGGCCTGAAACCCAATGTGAAGATCATAATGGCATTTTGCGTTGAAACCTTCGTATTTAAAATGGAGGCACTTAAAACAATCTGAGACTTGTTTGAAGACTATAGATGGACAAGTGCCCATGAGGCAATTATGACACTGCAGATTCCTTTCTGAAATAAACGCATGCATCAGGGAATGCTCATCACGTGATTACCATACTTATGGTAAACCGGGCTTACAGTTATTAGAAGTGTGAGCAAGACGAGCCTTAGAGCCTAAGTTTGCAATTGCAGTACTATTCAGTTACACTTTAAATCTTAAAATTAGTCATCTCTGTGTGTGAGATAAACTTCATTAGTGTTGTCTCATCAATACCCAATAAACTAGCTCACAAGCAGAAATATAAGATTGTGAAAGAAGATGCAGGTGCAGTAGGTGCTGTAAACACATCGCAGCTTCCACACTGGATGATCTCTGAACCAGATATGGTTAGAGTTATCTGTTAATTTCAGTTATTGCAATAATTCATCAGGCGCTGCCTATAAAAAGACTGATCTTTTCCATCATGAACAAGTTAAAGATGTTCGTAAGACAATTTGAGTGACACAGTAGAGGAATTAGAAAATATATTCAAGGACAATATTGAGGATTTACTGGTACTTGACTTATGTTACATAGACGACTCTCGTGTGACAGAAATTGCAACAAATAGGTAAATTATGTAATGCAAAGCATGACACGTTTGTAACAGAGCTTAAAGATGACATAACCAAGTCTGTCTTTAAACAGATAAACCAGAACATGTTTTCTTTCCTCAGTGGTCACCTACTCGTCTCACATATATATGTATCATATAAGGTTCTGATTAACGGCAGATTAGAATGTCTCACCAGCCTTTTCTAACTTTGGAAAGCGTTTTTTGGATTTTAAGACTGCGAGCTGCCTTAAAATGGATTTTAATACTTGCAAAACATTAGTAAGTATGATTAACAAGATCTTTTACACATTGTTGAATGTTACTTGCAGAAGGTTTAGTAGGTGACGGCCATCATGCAAAACAAAATCAGAGCTCTGGCTAACTGGAATAGCAATCGGTTGCGATAGAAGAGAAACTAAAAACACGTTCATTAAAACAGAGATGAAGATGTGCATTGTATCAGACAACGAGAATCTGGGACTGATCTCGATCATTTCACTAAGATGATACGATACAATGCGTGTGCTGCATGTGGCATGTGCCAAACAATACTTCATTAAACTTATGCTATATACAGTAGACACAGACGTTGTAGTATAGATGTTATAGACATGATAAAGTAAATACAGTTATATACAGTAGACACAGACGTTGTAGTATAAATGTTATAGACATGATAAAGTAACTACAGTTATATACAGTAGACACAGACGTTGTAGTATAAATGTTATAGACATGATAAAGTAAATACAGTTATATACAGTAGACACAGACGTTGTAGTATAGATGTTATAGACATGATAAAGTAAATACAGTTATATACAGTAGACACAGACGTTGTAGTATAAATGTTATAGACATGATAAAGTAACTACAGTTATATACAGTAGACACAGACGTTGTAGTATAAATGTTATAGACATGATAAAGTAAATACAGTTATATACAGTAGACACAGACGTTGTAGTATAGATGTTATAGCAATGATAAAGTAAATACAGTTATATACAGTAGACACAGACGTTGTAGTATAGATGTTATAGCAATGATAAAGTAACTACAGTTATATACAGTAGACACAGACGTTGTAGTATAGATGTTATAGCAATGATAAAGTAAATACAGTTATATACAGTAGACACAGACGTTGTAGTATAGATGTTATAGACATGATAAAGTAAATACAGTTATATGAGCTATATACAGTAGACACAGACGTTGTAGTATAGATGTTATAGCAATGATAAAGTAACTACAGTTATATACAGTAGACACAGACGTTGTAGTATAGATGTTATAGCAATGATAAAGTAACTACAGTTATATACAGTAGACACAGACGTTGTAGTATAGATGTTATAGCAATGATAAAGTAACTACAGTTATATACAGTAGACACAGACGTTGTAGTATAGATGTTATAGACATGATCAAGTAACTACAGTTATATACAGTAGACACAGACGTTGTAGTATAGATGTTATAGACATGATAAAGTAAATACAGTTATATACAGTAGACACAGACGTTGTAGTATAGATGTTATAGACATGATCAAGTAACTACAGTTATATACAGTAGACACAGACGTTGTAGTATAGATGTTATAGACATGATAAAGTAAATACAGTTATATACAGTAGACACAGACGTTGTAGTATAAATGTTATAGACATGATAAAGTAAATACAGTTATATACAGTAGACACAGACGTTGTAGTATAAATGTTATAGACATGATAAAGTAAATACAGTTATATACAGTAGACACAGACGTTGTAGTATAAATGTTATAGACATGATAAAGTAAATACAGTTATATACAGTAGACACAGACGTTGTAGTATAAATGTTATAGCAATGATAAAGTAACTACAGTTATATACAGTAGACACAGACGTTGTAGTATAGATGTTATAGCAATGATAAAGTAAATACAGTTATATTCAGTAGACACAGACGTTGTAGTATAAATGTTATAGCAATGATAAAGTAACTACAGTTATATACAGTAGACACAGACGTTGTAGTATAAATGTTATAGCAATGATAAAGTAACTACAGTTATATACAGTAGACACAGACGTTGTAGTATAGATGTTATAGCAATGATAAAGTAAATACAGTTATATACAGTAGACACAGACGTTGTAGTATAAATGTTATAGCAATGATAAAGTAACTACAGTTATATGAGCTGTGTGAGCTATGTGTTAGTTTTAGGAGCTAGGAATCACTTTAGGTTCTTCCATGCACACTGTATTGCCTATTCATTAGTTCATATAAACCAAGACGAATAGTTGCTTTTCACACTTACTAGATGCAATGAAATACCTTCATTTGCTGAAAAAGGTAAAACCTGTGCATGGAAAATCTGGAACTACTATGCTGAGGTTGCACAAGCTTTCCATTCCAAAAGTTGTTCTTGTTGGAAAATGTATGACAAGAGGAAATGCTTGTTCGACAAGACGAAGTGCTGTTGATGTCGCAAAGAATTGTTGACATTCAATGGTTCCAAGATACAGCAAGTCCATGTCACCAATTGATGTAGCTCTTTTCAAGGATACCTGCCGAGTTGTTTACAGGTTGTAATTGGACATTGTTGGAGACATGGCCTTTAGGTTCACCTGTGAAATGTCTACATCCGGTGACTGCGGTTGGGAGAGGGTATGTTGAAGCCATTCTCGATAACACTACCACAGGCATCAGCGTTTGCAAGGTACTTACTAAATGTAGATGTCAAAGAGACAAGTGTGTTGCAGTTTAAAACGTAGTGTCAAAGCAGGAATGATGTATACAGTCTTTTAAAAAATGGGATGTTGGGTACTGTGACTATGATTAAGAAAAATTGTACCATTCAGATCATCGATAGTAAGATTAGATTACATTTAATGTTAGCTCTCATATTGAAAATGCTCAAATGATATGACCACTTATTACATTTGAGTTTGTGTATATAACAAACTTCTTTTTTTCTGATAGTGTCTTGTTAATATTGTTTAAATAACAAATGTAATTTAAGGTCGTAATTAAATCTAATTCGGAGATGAAAAATATTGTATTCTTTCCGATATTGTTTTCTCCAAGCGTTTAGACGACTCGGCAATCTTGATTTTTTTTAATAACCTGCGACGTCCCATTAGTTTTGTTACTTCATATGCATGTTTTAAAATCAGTTTTAATAATTATGTAAATAGTTCAAAGCAAATTAGTTTTACATATTGCTCACTGGGTAATATAATGCACCAATAATATATTAAAACATGTTATAGAATAATACAAACAATTAAACAATTCTGCATTGTATTTAAGTATATGCAAGAAGTTTTAAAGTCAAATTGATATTGTATTATTCAATTTGGATGCTTGATAAATAATTCAAGATTGTTGTATATACCTTTAATAGTGTTTTACCAAGTCACTGCATGTATACTTACGAGTTATTATATACTAAAAGCCGCTAATAAAGATGAGACTGAAACTTAAACACACTTCAGAAATGCTTAAGGCTAAAGACAACTAAGAAAAAACTATTCTCAGAGTTGGCATAGTATGTATACATGTGTAAAACCCCTAACCTCTGAAGTATAGGGGTATATCTAACAACTATTTATTGAAGTATGGTCATACACATAAATATATCAAGACAACACTTTTGTAAAACACATCAACATTTTGATTGCTTTATAAAAAAAACAAGAGGCCCAAGTGGGCCTGTAGACGCCTTACTGGTATGATGTGATTTAAAAACATAAACATGATAGAGGCCAGCCCAAGAAACATGTTTCCTATATATAACTCTATGTAAACTTTGGGTTATTGTGGCGGCCATTTTGAATATTTGATGATAACGAAAAACTTGACAGACGCCAACAACAGGAACATGACTGGTATTTAACTAGAATGGAATAAGCGGTAATATGTCGTTTGATAAATGTCCTTAAATTTGACCTAAGTTTAGCCATGGTGGCCATCATGGATGACTGGAGGCCCCAAAAACACAAATCTGAGGGGGACTAACCCAAATATCATTGTGATTAAATTTTATCAAAATCCTTCAAGAGGTTTGCGAGATGTAATTTTTAACGTTTTCCTATATAACTCTATGTAAACTTTGGGTCGCTGTGGCGCCCATTTTGATTATTCTACGATTACGAAAAACACAAACTTGATAGAGGCTAACCCAAGGAACATGTTTATGATATTTCACAAGAATGGAATAAGTGGTTTCGGAGGAGATGTTATTTGAAATTTCCTTAAATGTGACCTTATTTTAGACATGGCGACCATCTAAGATGACTGGCGGCCGCAAAAAAACACAAATCTGAGAGGGACTATCCCAAATATTATGGTGATTAAGTTTCATCAAAATCCTTCAAGAGGTTTCAGAGAAGATGACATGTTTAACCTTTTCCTATATAACAGTATGTAAACGTTGGGTCGCCGTGGTGGCCATTTTGATTATTCGACGATAACGAAAAACACAAACTTGATAGAGGCCAACCCAAGGAACATATTTATGATATTTCACAAGAATGGAATAAGTGGTTTCGGAGGAGATGTCGTTTAAAATTTCCTTAAATTTGACCTAGTTTTATCCATGGTGGCCATCTTGGATGACTGGCGGTCGCGAAAAACATAAATCTGAGGGGGACTAACCTAAAGATCATTGTAATGAAGTTTCATCAAAATCCTTCAAGCGTTTCAAAAAAGATGTCATTTTTAGCCTTTCCTATATAACTCTATGTAAATTTTGAGTCGCCGTGGCGGCCATTTTGATTATTTGACGATATCGAAAAACACAAACTTGATAGAGGCCAACCCAAGCAACATATTTATGGTATTTCACATTAATGGAAAAAGTAGTTTCGGAGGAGATGTCGTTTGAAATTTCCTTAAATTTGACATAGTTTTAGCCATGGCGGCCATCTTGGACTGGTGGTCATGAAAACACAAATATGAGAGGGGGCCTCCCAAGTAACATTGTGATGAAGTTTCATCAAAGTCCAAGCGATTTCAGAGGAGATGTCGAGTTTATAAAATTGCTAACAGACAAGCGGACAGACAGACGGACAGACGGACGACGGACGAAAAGTGATCGCATAAGCTCGCCTGGCCTTTGGCCAGTAGAGCTAATAAAAAAAATAAAAAAAAAATTTTTTGTCGGCCATTTTGAAAATGGTGGCCATTTTGAAGAAAAAAATTACCCAAATTATATTGCATATTTTATTGTCTATCAATGTCTTGAATTTATTGTATTTACAATAACAATTTTTGATGAAACCAATTAATTATGGGCTTCATTAATTCTTTATGGAATATTTGGAGGCCATTTTGAAAATGGCGGCCATTTTTCAAAATCTGACGTGGGTTCATAGACAAAAATGTTTTGTAGAGTATTGTCTAGCTATGTGTCAAGTTTGGTGCTTTTGTCACAAAATGCACAATTTTACCGATATATGTCACCAATCTGCCCCACTATTTAGAGGGAAACAGGGAGCAAATATATACGTTTAGGGGAGGGTAATGAAATACTACAAGAGAATATACGAGGGCCGTTCAAATATTACGAGGACAAATTTTAATAGTTATTATACTTTTATAAATCAAGTAAATTAAATTATGTGACAATAAATGTTTATATATTCACTTTCTTATTAGCAAATATTATAATAATATTTGAAACAGATAGTTTGTTCAACCCCTCTGTAGCCGCCACGGAGCACGTCATTTGTGTGCTATGGCGTCGCCTTGAAAACCAACAGCAACCTTACGTTATAAATAATGAACAATACTGGAAATAACAAACGCAATTGTTATTTAATTAGATTATTGTATTATTCATGGTTTGCATTAAATAAATATTTTACATCATTGTTGGATAAGTATATCACAGATTCGTAAAGTGATCATACGAATTCGATCGAGTTTAGCATACTTTAGAAACCAAATAGCACAGTTATTCCATAAAGACATGTTCATTGAATATGTATCGGTATTCCTGATTTATTTACATATATTTTGAAGAAAATATGTAAGGTTTTAAAATTTTAAGTTTTTGTATTTCATTTTTGTGTTATTATTTTTTTATTATTAGAAGTTCATATTATTTAATATTTTATTAACATTTTAGTGCTCCGTGATTTTTTCTGACGTCGTCAATTTCAACTTTAGCAAGGAAGTGTTCTTCTACTTATTTATATTTATCGTAGTTTTTTTGTTCAGTATTCATAAAATTTCATAATTGTAATTTTGGAATACCAGTGACAATGCTACTTTAGTTTTGTGTATTTTTGCCGACGATTTTCCTTTTATTTAGCCATTCCCGAAATGCAGTTATAAAGACGTCACATTTTGGACTGCTCCGTAGATATGTTTCTCGCCCTATTATATCATTAATCGGACCAGTAACAGCAGTGTTATGGCCCTTGATTTATTTAAAAATGCTATATCATGCCTTGTTAAGACGATAGGGCTTTCATTTTTCATCCGATCTTTACCAAACTTTGCCAGATTGTTAATAGCAATAAAAGCTTAGACAAGTTTGAAAACCAGACAGATCGGACAAATAACAGCGGAGTTATGGCTCTTGATTTAGTTCAAAATGCTATATTGCATCGTTAAGACGTTAGGGCCTTCATTTTTCATCCGATCTTTACCAAACTATACTAGATTGTTAATATCACTGAAAGCTTGGACAAGTTCGAAAACAAGCTAGATCGGACAAATAACAGCGGAGTTATGGCCCTTGATTTAGTTCAAAATGCTATATTTTGCGTCGTTATGACGATAGGGCCTTCATTTTTCATCCGTTCTTTACCAAACTTTACCAGATTGTTAATATCAATGAAACCTCAGACAAGTTCGTAAACCAGACAGATCGGACCAGTAACAACGGAGTTGTGGCCTTGATTTAGTTAAAAATGCTATATTTTGCCCAGTTAAGACGATGGTGCCTTCTTTTTCATCCGATCTTTACCAAACTTTACCAGATTGTTACTATCAATGAAAGCTCAGACAAGTTCGTAAACAGCCAGATCGAACCAGTAACAACAGAGTTGTGGCCCTTGATTTAGTTTAAAATGCGATATTTTGTCTCTTTAAGACGATAGGGCCTTCATTTTTCATCCGATCTTTACAAACTTTAGCAGATTGTTAATATTAATGAAAGCTCCGACAAGTTTGAAAACCAACCAGATTGGACCATTTACACCGGATTTATGTCCCTTGATTTTCTGAAATATACTATAGTTTGGCCTCATTAAAACTTTCATTTGGCCGGATTTCAGTGGAACTTTTCAGGAATGATTAGTACCAAGCCTAGTTGTACACATCGTCACCGAGTTCCGGTTGAATGATTTTGGCGGAGTTATGTCCCTTTAAAGGTTTTAATACACAAATTTTGTCCCAACTAATTCTCCTGAATCCCTGGCCGGATTTAAACAAAACTTTTTAGGGATGATCAGCTCAGGTCTAGTTGTGCAAATCATCGCCGTGTTCCGGTTGAATGATATTTGGCATCGTTATGGCCCTTTAAAGGTTTAAATAGACAAACTTTGTCAGGACTTCTTCTCCTGAACCTCTCGACAGATGTCAACGAAACTTTACAGGGATGATCAGCACCAAGCCTAGGTTTGCATATCATCGTCGCGTTCCAGTTTACAGATTTTTGGCAGAGTTATGGCCCTGTAAAGGGTTTTGACACATACACATTTTCCAGGCTAGTACTCCTGAACCCCTGACTGGATTTCAATGAAACTTGACAAGGATGATCAGTATAAAGCCTAGTTCTGTATATCATCGCCATATTCTGGTTGAATGATTTTTGGCAGAGTTATGGCCCTTTAAAGATTTTAGATACACACACATTTTCCAGGCTAGTTCTCCTGAACCCCTGGCTGGATTTCAACTAAACTTGACAAGGATGATCAGTATCAAGCCTAGTTGTGCATATCATCGCCATATTCCGGTTGAATGATTTTTGGCAGAGTTTGGCCCTTTAAAGGTTTTAATAGACTACATTTTTCCAGTCTCTTCTGAACTCCTTGTCGGATTTCAACGAATCTTGGTGGGAATGATCAGTACCAAGCCTATTTGCGTATTTCATCGCCATGATACTTGAAAGGGTTTTGGCCTCTTATACATAAATTTAATTTTATCTTTAGCCAGTAGAGCGTGCACATGCCCTCTAAAGTATTGGTCTTCTTGTGCGTCTTGTATGGTAACTGTGGCCATTGCGCTTCTTCTTCTGCTGCTGCTGATGATGATGATGGGCTGGTGCGGGGCGAGGTGTTTGTGGCTGATATGTATTATAATTATGACAGTCCATGGGCGGATACTGGATTTGAGATTAGGGGCGTTGGCGGGACGGGAGCGAGGGCGGGGGCGTGGGTGGGTGTATTTTGCTGATATATATTATAATTATGACAGTCCAGGGGCGGATACACTGTTTGATATTAGGGGTGGGGGCGGGACGGGAGCGGAGGCGGAAGCGGGTCGGGTTTATGTGGCTGATATATATTATAATTATGACAGTCCAGGGGCGCATACAGGATTTGAGATTAGGAGCAGGGGCGGGCGGGAGCGGGCGGGGCGTGGTGGGGGGGGGGGGGCTGTGTGTATGTGGCTGGTATGACAGTCCAGGGGCGGATACACGGGGCAGTGAGTGACTGGTATGTATTATAAATAGTGTTCGTAACTTCTCAGATTTTAGAGGTGGGTGAGGTGGGGGTGGGGTGGTGGGTAAGGGGTGGAAGTATATTTTTTTTACAAAATTACAAAAAAAAAAGGAAAAGGCGTTTCATAACTTCTCAGTGCGAGATGTATATTGGTTGTTTTTGTGTGTATGGTATGTGTGTGTTGGGGGGGGGGGGGGGGGGGGGGGGGGGGGTGGGGTGGTTGTATGGGTGGTTGTGGGTGTGTGGGTGTGTGTGGGTGGGTGTGGTGGGTGGGTATGAAGAAAAACATATGGGAAACTATTGTAATTAGATGTATGCATAAATACGGAAAGGTAACAAGATACAAATGTGTCGCGGCGACCACTGGCCTTGTTTTTTTTTTCAAAAACAAAACACTAAAGACACGTTTTTACGGTAGCTCGGGTAACATACCAAACTATGATTAGGTTTAAGGGTGTTTGAGGTGGGTGTGGTGGGGGATAGCCTATATTAGGAGTTTATGCTTAATCGCCCTTTTCTATTGCGTAAGTTTTTATTATATATATAGTGCATGCATGTATATTTTAAATAGCGTACATGTATATTATAAATACACAACATCGATCACCACTATTACTTATCTATCGTCTTCTAGATCAGTACGAATCCGCGACTGTAACGAAATTTTGCCAAATATTCAATGTTTATCAGAGCTCCAGGTTTTCACAACAAAATAGACAATTTTTTTTTTATTTTTATTTTTTTGCGAAACGCCCTGCATGACCCCTAAATTATGTTCTGAGCGGTAGTCTAAATGTGAATCGAATATTTATCTTTGTGTATATTTAACATAACCTAGCATTATATACTGTCAAATAGTGCGTCCATTTGGTTACATAAATTAACGTATAAATGATTTGTTTTGTCCATTTTCTCTTCTCTCTATCACACTTGACCCATTTCTGTGACATTTAAGCGGGAATCTATACACAAGCTACTGACCTCAAATTCTATCAGCTCTTCCAAAGTGCAAACCCCTCCCTATGGCAAATAGCAATAGAGAAAACCGTTTAGTTACATTTCAGTTTGAAATTTTCATCTATTTGCCTTAACTGAAGGCAAATATATTATAAGTATGTTCCTTATGGCTATATTTATAACATTATTGCAATAAACAGCTGTTATTGTTATCGATTATGAAAAAGACGCAGGAGTGGGCGCGCGCCCCAGAACATTTAGCACAGTGTATTGGAGGTTCACGGAGATCTAGTGTACATTTTGTGAGGGCCATTTGCCTAAAAAAAAAATTGTGTCCAGTTTAAGTGAAACAAATAGGCCTAATGTCATCGTTCACATGGATGGACTACTTGTTTATCTATTCGCTGCTTTGTCGGTAGCGGTTTGGATACCCATTAGTGACGGTAAGTGTTTCATCAAACGCATTGTTGCCGAAATTCGCATGTTTACCTCGCGTAAGCAAAACAACATGGCGTAAGATCGGGGGTTAACCTTTGCTGCTGTGGTTCCACTGACCACGACATTTTCTTGTTTTCTGCATTGAATTGTGTCCAATCTTTGTTAAAGTGTCGCTAAAATACGCCCATTACCATTGTTTACATCATTTTCAAGTCTAATCGATCGATCCTTACCAAGTTATTGGAGCTGTAGTGTGTTTTTTTCTTCAACACTGAGAGTCAAAGATGTAATACAAAAACGAGGGGCGCCGAAAGGGAAATTGATAAAACCGGATTATAAATTCCTTATCTGATAGAAATGAATTACTCACTTTTAATAGCACTTGAGGTCAGATGGGATTATATCGAGAGTTCTTGATTACAATTAGTGACAATCTGTTATCATTTTTTATCAGCCTGCATGCGTTTGTTTGTAAACAGTCATATTGCACTTCAAGATCAAGATATTTTGTAATCAGTACATGAAACTGAGTGTGTGTGCTTGTAAATTATGATTGACAATCTATATTTTTAAGGACTGGAATGTTTTGTAAAACCAAAACAACAACATTATGTTTAATGTTTTAAATTAAAGGGACACACGGCAATTATGAAATTGTTATCAAGCATTAAATTTAACTTGCGATTTATTTGTCAAGTATCATTTTAACTTTAAACCTGCTTGCATGCATAATGATATCATTAAATAAAATGTTGAGTTTTCATTTTCTCTTGTTATTTTATCTTAGTTTTTGATATATTATTGGTGCCATATAATCAGCAGTAATATGCAAAAACAAACTTTTAACTATTCCTATACTTATTATTAATGATTGAACAAATGCAGGTTATGTACAAAAACTAATGGGACGAGGCGAGATCCTTATAAATCAAGTTTGCCGTGTGTCCCTTTAAAAGTTGTGCAACCAACACAATGTTTTGACACAACTCTCAGTGCCCCAGATAACTTTTGATCTAATAGGGTATTTCACTCATCAAATTAAAATTAATAGAGTGAAAATGAAATTCTGAAAAAAAAGTCAGTGAAATTGCTACTTTAAGGTATAAATAAAGAAAACTTACTTTTTTCCAGTCTGTTCTAGCATTGTGTGTGAGTTAACATATTAACTTCAATTTAAACTGTCTTTAAGTAGCCAACTGTATCAATACTACCAATTCGTACCGTTACCCGTTTCACTGGAAACCGTTATTTACCCGTTTAAAAACAACAAGGTACCCTTATCTGTATTTGGAAAAATGTGTTTACCTTATTTTGAAGCTGTTCTGGCAGAGAATAAGCTCCAAACCGCCTAGGCCAAATAAAATAATACCTGTGTTTACTGGAACATTGCTGAAAAAAATAGGGTAGGTAGCAGTTGCTGCCACGCGGATTAAGACTAATCCCACTCATCACGGGGATTTTATCTCACCGCGGACACTGATTTTGTCCCCGCGATCCGCGGACAGCCCGCTCATCGCGGGGATAATATATTTTTTCCACCACAACACAATCACCGCGATTCGCGGTGATCTGTTTTGATTCGCACACCGCTTTACCCGGTGTGAAATCGCAGGCCATCGCCGCGATTTATCTTCAGTATCAATGTACAATTGTGCAGTCAATTTAATGCATTATTATTCAATAACTATTAAAAACCCGAAGCAGAAGACAATTTTATTTTTGTTTTCGGAAAATTCAAATGCCCGGATAATGTATACTGGGTCACGATAGTTATATGGCGGTTCCTATTACCGACTTCGCGGTGACTGAACATAAAATTCAAATCTTATACTGGAAATTAGAATTATATTTTTTTAATTAATCGTTATTTTAACATATTTTGCTATTCTGCTGTTGGTTATTAATACATCGATGGGTTCTTTAGTCAGAAATAATCCGAAAAATTGTAAAGAATTCCGGGTCATAAACCCGTTATTAGTGCCGCCTTGTTAATAGGTACACCACACATCGCAAAGGATTGTGGGTAGCCAATTTATGTCCGGTGAAGAGAAATGTGACTTTTGGAAAACAATTAAACGAAAAAAACACGTTATTAAATGCATTAAAAGTTTGAAATACCTATTGCTTTTTTATTACATTTTTCATTGGTCCGTGCTCTAATTTCCCCCGCGTTCCCCCGCGAATCTATCATGGAGAATCGCGGTGATTTCTTTCTTTCGAGACTGGATTTTGCAATCGCAGCGATTTTTACAGTCCCGCGATAATTCCCCGCGATATTTCGGGTGACAATCCGCGGTAAGATCGCGGGGATTTGTGACTTTGATTTAAAAAACGGCCGCGGGGATGCTGCGAAAAAGTCGTAATCCGCGTGGCAGCAACTGTAGGTAGGCATTTTATTTTATTTTATTGTTTGGCGAAGTTACATTTAAGGTGGCGATGAGCTTTGATGAATGGGAAAATGTGGTATTTTAAAAATTACAATAGATAACAGTATGAAATTGTGTATGTTTTATTGTTTCCCAAAAGGCCTGGTAACAACTGGCTCTTTTCCCAAACACTTGCAATTATTACAAAGCGGTAAAACAGTTTTAAATGTTTTACACAAGTCCGAAAGAGGGTCAGCTCCAACAGCAATGAGTGCATGAGTCGGCTGGGATCAGTCTAGCTCCATACAGTGTGATCTCCAGTGGGGCCTGACATGTTATGAGTGACTTGACTTCCATGCTCTTCCTGAATACCGGTATATGACGTCAGGAAGGATGGGGGACCCACTGGTGTAGTCAAATTCTGCGGTTGACATACATGTAACCAAGAGCTGTTCTTGCCTCCCAGCAAGCTGAAAAAATATTCAAAGTTATAATGTCAAATGTTAATTGACCATTTGAATAGTTTTGTAAAAGTGTTGACTTACATGTATATTACTTCTCTAACATCAGAAAGTAATAACTATTTATAAATTTCTCGTGTTAGTTATTATGAGCCTATACTGAGGTTGAGTTCAGAAAATTATTATGGAACGACATACTTCTTCAAGAAGTTATAATGCTGTAGTAGTCGATGCCAATGCTCATGATGCTTAGTGCTGAGAAGCAAGTAAACATATGCACATTAATATTACTGTTTTAGAAACAAACTTACGAAAGGTGACCTGGAACTCGGGGCATTTACTGACCTGTTTGTGGTACCGTATTTGTCGGCGTATAGTGCGCATGCGCATATAACGCGCACCCCGACTTTGGGCCTAAAATCCTTGGAAATTTTTTTTTTGTTATGTATTGTAGCGTAAACCGCGCATAAAAACATGTGTTTTCAATTTCAGGACAGCAGAGCGCCATTTTGAATCATTGACCAAAGAGGAAATGTAAAACGAATTTTGATTGGCTAAAACAAGCTGCATGTTACAGGGCTTTTTTCCACAAAATTGGGAAGAGGCCCAGGCCTGTCCATTTTGGGAAAAAAGAACGCGCTTATTTCTCATTTTGGGAAAAATACATGATTTCATAAATTAAGTAAATATGACATTAATATACTTTATTTATATTGTCATCCATTATTTACCATAATGATTAACTTTTCCAAGTCAGAATTTACTTAGCAGACAAAAACACACTGCAGAATTCATGTTTTTTCTCAAATTCTGAGAGACTGCTGTTTTCCGATTGGGAAATATTTCTGCCACAGTTGGGAAAAAACAGTCCAATTTTCAGTTGGGAAGAGGCCCTTTACAGGCCTCTGTTATATAAGGTAAAAAAGCCCTGTGTTAGACTGTATTTTTTTACTCAAGTGTAAATAAACTTGTACTGTTGAGTGTACTTTTGTTGTTTACTCAAGTTTCAATAAAATAAAAATCCCCACGCCCGTGTTCAACTTTTATTACGATCATATTAAATTTACTAATCTGGCGTTGTATGACTGGTGTTGTTTCCAGGTTATTAACTCTTGCTTGTCAATTTGAAGGTGTTGACAATTTGAAGGTGTTCACAGTTTGAGAGGTTTCTCGAAATGAGATGCATTGTCTTGTGGCATCACCTATTAAACGCATTTTCCTAACACATCGTGTCAGCACCTACTCAAACTTCTGAAGTAATCAAGGACAATTCAGGAATTGACATTTTTCTGCAAACATGTATTGTTACATGTTTGTTTAATAATCACCATAGTCATCGTTGTTTGCGGTCAGATTAGCAAAAAACAAACACTTCACACATTTTCCCAGTCAATTAAACCCTTTATGAATAATCAAGATTCTACGTTGTCAAAATTCAGAATCGACTTTGACAAATAAATATGTGCGATAAATCAATACCCGGTAGTCGCCGTTAGAAAGAAACAATAATATTCTATTCTATTCTATAATTTCTATTCACGGTAAACCTGTCTACGTAAAACGGAAACCACAGCCTCGTTATCATTTCACTTTGCCGGTTGATGTAAACAATGATTTTTTTCAACATTTCAATGGTATTTTCTCAACAATAATCAACATAAAACATGGTAAAGTTTGATTTTATTATTTTTATTGATAATAAGCATATAGCATACAACGCATTTTATTGAAACAATAGAAACAAGCCAACTTTTGTTCGATTCAATCTCTCTAGTAAACGGCCGGTCTTGCGACTTTTTGAAACCCACAAAACTTCTCGTCTTGGCAGAAAAAAAAGAGTAAAACATTACTTGTTGCTTAAACCGCGCACCGCAACTTCAGCCACAGAATCTGGGTTAAAAAAGTGCGCGCTTTAGGCCGAGGAATACGGTACTTGTCAAACAATTCAACAATCGATTCTTTATGGAGAGTGCACGCCATAACATTAGCGCTTCCATGTGCTGACATTTTTGAAACTGTACAGCCAAAACAGCACTGGGAGACGCCATTTTGACTGTTTTATACCAGTCCTGTGCACAGTATACCGTGAAATTCACACGCTTTCAAAACCGCGCCGCGAAATTGAAAATTGAAACGTGATCTCATGAACATTATTATTTTTTCAACATTTTTTTTTTTTATTATTTTTTTTTTTTTCAATAAAATAAAAAGGAGTCGGGGGGTGTTTTCAGAGGGTCGGTCGGGTTACAGTAAACTCAGGTATAATTTTATTTGGCCTTATCAGCGTGTCGTCATTTTTTTTTAAATATTTACACCCAGACTCGCACAGCATGCAATTCACTGGCATTGTTTTGCTGTGTAGTACCTAGCAATTTAATCGAGAAACCACGTCTATTTATAGAACGTAATTTAAACGCTTTATGGAACCAATGGTCATAGTATACGGCGCGCTTTATAAAGTGGAACCAGTCTAGTAGAGAGGCACACGTTTGGATATGTGTTTTCTTATTCACTTTTTCCAACAATTAAATTAAAACACAAGGAACTCACAATAATATAATATATGTAACTGAACGCGAAAAAAACCCAAGTAACTTTAAAGCGGAAAATAACTAAAATTATAATCCAAGTACGAAAATAAGACAGATTTTGTCGAGCAAACTGATCGGACAAGTTCACTATGACATTGTTGATTCACGCGGTATCGTTAACAGCACCGTTAACAGGGGCACAGACTAACTATATTCAGCTAGGAGCCAGCTGGGCTTCTGACTTAGAGTTTTTAGGGGCCCAGCCCAAAAGTTAGGGGCCCAACAAAATATTATTTTATTTTACCACTCTGGTGCATAATTCATGAACAATTACAGTGCTCAAAGAAAATTATTTTAAGAGACAGGCCCAGGGCTTGTTGCTTCTGAAAATGGACAGGCCCCGATTTGAAATGGACAGGCCCTGATTTGAAATGGACAGGCCCTGATTTAAAATAGAAAGGTCCAATATTTTTTTCTTGTTGGAAATGTGTCTTTATTCACTTTTATAGCACACATTTGTTACATATGTATTAATCAAGCTCAGAACCTCCTCTGACTATATTTTTCTTTTTGCGACCATTTTATGCTCCCTGGTCAGCGGACTTATTTACCATTTCGTTCAAAATGTGTTAGAATAGAATATTACATAGTAATTTATAACCAATGCAAAGGAGAGTACTAGCACTTTTGCCAAACGATAATAATCAGAGCCGACTTGGTGAAACTGGAGCTAAACTTGGAGCCAAATTTTTAATCAGGTTTTATGAGACTATCAGAGCCTCCTCTGGCTATATTTTTTCTTTTTGTCACCACTTTCCCCAAGTAAAGAATTAGGAGCCTAGACTAGAATTCATTTAAAAGTAGGATTCCAGGAACTCCTTACACCTTAAATAATGAATAGAAATATACTTTATATCTGTATTTATACATATATATACAGTATATATATTTTTCTTTCCACCAACATTTATACATATACAGTATATATTTTTTTCTTTCCACCAACATGTATTTGTAAAGGACAGTTTTTCGTATTTGATTATGTAAAAAAAAAAAAAAAAAAAAAAAAAATTTAAGTACCATCCAAACTACTATGACACCGCACTTTTACGGCCCGAACATTTCACAAACATTCAATCGAAATACCATCAATAACGATTTTTTTTTCATGCATTAGTGTGTTTTTAATGACAAAAACGGTATTTCTTATCACAAAGGAAAGAAAACACAACCCTAATAGCAGAATAATGAGTTTTATGTCAACAATTGTCGACCTCAAAGTTGTGACAAACTGCCGACACGAAGCCAGGCAAAATATTCGAACTTCTTATTGTTTCAATGTGTGTATAACACATTTTAATTACTTTATTGCAAGTGTTTTCACAGTTCACAATACACATGGGAGTATTTTGTCCTGAGGAACTTGAGCTTGAGATCCAGTAAAACTGATTTTTTGGGGGAGATTTTTTTTTTTTTTTTTTTAGACAGGCCCGACAGGCTCCTCGTCTGCAAAATGAGACAGGCCCGGAATGGATTTCGAGGAGCCCCGGGCGTCGGCTATCCTATTTTTTGAGCACTGAATTACATGCCATTACTCCGTGTTTATTGAATATTATAAACAACATTACTGATCATTACAAGTCCCAAGTTATATATTTAATTATAAATAGTATTGTTAATGAGTTTTGTTATAAATGATAACAACTAGAATATGTAAATTATTGTAATAAAAGATTAAAAAAGATTAGATATTATTAAATTAATGTTTTATTTTGTTATAAAATATTTTATCTTGACATACAGTTTTAAAATTAATGTATGAGACCTTTTCTATCAACATGATTCTTTGCCATATAATTATTATTGATGATTTCTAAAAGCACCGCATTTTATTAATCAAAAGCGCCGCGTTTTAGAATATCCAAAAAACGGAAGTGAAACCTAATTATTTCCCCTTCAAATTATAACACGAATTTATGATCATGTGTAAAATAAACACTACCATGTCTGTTTTAATGTTGATTTTATACCAGCAAATGTTACTTGTACTCATGCACATCTAATTTTACATTGACATTGGAAGCGCAGAGTACCGTAACATGCAGTTTTGTGGGAAACCATACATCGCAACATCTTGAACATTGTCTTGTTTCCGCAGTGGAAAAATAAAAACAAACGTTTGTTTCGTTATTATTTTGTTACGGGTTTGTCTATTTCGGCCAAAAGTATGTAGTTCACGCGACCAAAGCGAAATCTGCGGGGTAAAATCCTCAAACTTAAATGTTTGTGTTGAATGATTACCCTTTTTCCGTTTTTTGGATTGAATATTTTTGGTCGGCACATGGGCGCGTGAAATCAAATTTTGGTGGCCCAATGGCGACTGGGCGAGTGCTAATTTGTGCCCCGGGTTAAAATACCATACTGTTTCTTTGGTACCGATTCAAGCACCGTACCGTTTCATTTTACCGGTATCCAACCCTAGCCTGCTGTTTTCAGTTGGTTTTACTTTAACATAACTGTAAAATATAAAAGCTGTCCTCCCATAGCACAACCTCGGCATATGAAAACTGCCCAGCTTTTACCACTAACCCTGTGAACTCGGAAAGCGCCCAGACGACGCAAACAATAGACTGGTTTGGTAACGATTTATACCGCTCAGTGTGAGTTTTAACTGGTTGATTTTACCGATAATACGCATGGAGACAGTCAATTTGTTTTATCGGATGTTTACATGCAAAACTTATATTCTTGGAAATGAAAAGTTTTGAGTTAAAGGAAAACAGCTTGCGTATCCAGTATGCATGCCCAGACAAATAATTGCGTATTTGGCTATTTCATTTATGTAAAATAAGCAGATACGCTGCTTATCTGGGGCACTGAACTCTGTCATTTTTTTTTTTTTTTTTGCGCCAATCCAATGTCAGTGTCAGATCTACCAACAAGTGTTAAAGTCTGAAAGACGTAACTTATTAAGTCAAACACAAAAAAACCCACAGAGCCTTCTAGCTAGAAATAAAATGAAACCTGTGCGCGACGTCACACATTGATAACAGTGTTGGTGAAGGGCTGGTGCATCTCAAATGTCTGCACTTCACAGCCTAGGCAGCTACTATGACAAATATAACGCCCTCCTTTCAACACATACAGTAGAGCTCACGCGAAACCCACACTTTTTCACGCCGAGTGAGGAATTTACAAATCACTTAATTGCGCGAAGTTTTGACGGAGTTCGCCGAGTCGAAACTGCACAGGTTAAGGGTGCAACTTTTCTAATTGCAGTCATTTAAGTGCATAATTATTCAATAACTTAAAAAAAAATCGAAGCAGAAGACAATTTTTCTTTTTGTTTTGGAAAAGCGGATGTGGGAAAATTCGAATGCCCGGATTATGTATACTAGGTCACGATAGTTATATAGAGGTTCCTATTAGCGGCTTCGCGGCGACTGAACATAAATTTCAATTATTATACTGGAAATTATAATTATATTTTTAATTAATCCTTATTTGTAACAAATTTATTCGGCTGTTTATTAATTTGTTGATGGGTTCTTTAGTCAAAAATAATCAGGAAAAAACTGTAAAGAATTCTGGGTCATAAACCCGTTGTTAGTGCCACCTTGTTACAAGGTACATACATGGCCAAGGATTATGTGTATTTTTGTTTGTTGAAGAAGTGGGACTTTTTGGACAACAGAATTGAACAAAACTTCTGATTAAATGCATTAAAAGTTTGAATTTATTCATTGTATTTATCAGTCTTGCGCAGAAAAGATGCACTCGGCGTCTTGCTTAGCGCGCCGTCGGACAAGTTGAAAAGTTGTCTGAAAATTCAGATTTGCCCCCAATAATAAATCACCACAGGTGTGGACTCATGGTTCATTGGATTCTACGTGGAGTAATTCGGAGTGTGAGTTATTCGACAATGGCGTACTTTCGCCATGTTGATTCGCCGAGTCCAAACACTCACTCCGCATATATCCGCGCTTGACTCAATACGACCAAACTCGGCGAATGTAGTAAAGTGTGGGTTTCGCGTGAGCTGTACTGTACAATGAGTTCAGGAAATCCCTCCCGTGCAGAGGAGGGTTCACATATCAAATCTGAAAACTTAGGATGCTACACACGGCTTTTTCTAGGTGTCTGACAGGACCAAAAAATGGACCCTTTCCCGATGCAAAATTGTCTTTTTTTCCCCAATTGAAAAATTTATTCATTTTAATTTCTTATCTGTGTTTTTTTTTTGTGTTGCTTTGAGTTTATCTTTTTTTTTTCATTCCGAAACTACAGCTTAGGCAAACCCCATACTTTACCCTTTCACGTCAAATGAGGAATTTACAAATCTTATACTTACGGAGTTTTAATATTAAAACTACTCGGAGTGGGAATCAGCTACTCGAAAAGTTCTCGGCGTACTTACGCCACGATACTTTGCGTAGACAAACTCGGAGTTTGAAGAGTCAAAACTGCACAGGTAAAGGGTGAAACCTTTTCTGATTGCAGTCATTTTAATGCATAATTATATTCAATAACTTAGAAAAAAATCGGAAGCAGAAAAAAATCGGAAGCAGAAGACAATATGACTTTTGTTTTTGGAAAAGCGGATGTGGGAAAATTCGAATGTCCGGATTATGTATACTGGATCACGATAGTTATATGGCGGTTCCTATTACCGGCTCTGCGGCGACTGAACATAAAATTCAATCAGTAATACTGAAAATTATAATTATATTTTTAATTAATCGTTATTTGTAACAAGATTTTAACAAGGTTTTACTAGTCTGCTGTTTATTATTAATACATCATATTATGTTTACAAAATTTTCTTGCACAAACATTTAAAAGACTAAAACAACACGTAGCACAGCAAATAGTATTCCTGCAAAGTTTCATTTTTGACAGAGAACGCATTCGGCTCAAGCATGTGGACAAACTTAGGATGCAAAATTTTGCAAACTCTTTACGTTAAATACAGTACTGAACTGGCTCAATTTTTCAAAGAGGAACTTCAACATTTATGAATTTCTTGTTACGTGTTCTGTAATTAAAACGTCTACTACATCACAGTTGTGTCCTTTCTCTAACTAACTGCAACTTTTTTTTTACAAAACATCATGGGATTTCCTTGGAATATACATGGAATTAAGTGTGCAGTATATGCAATATATAGCAGAAATTACCGTGTCACGTTTCTTTTTCCGTTCAGTATATAATTTGAAACACGCTGGTACTAAAATCTGACCTACCGACCACCGTTTTTTTGGGCATGTAACAGGAAACATCTCTATTTTTTTTCAGGCATAATATCACAATTTAGAAGTAAAAATGAAACGCACTGACCTTAACATGTGTAGAAACGCATGTACCGTAGTTACAAAATATTGAAGTTTCCTGACTAATATTTCCTCGTCAAAATGAAGAGAAAAATGGTGTTTTTTTTTGTTGGTAAGATGGTAAGAGGCTAACTTTAAACAGAAAAATGGGGAGTACCATATACTTTTAGGGGAGTAGGGGAGGGTAATGAAATACTACAATGTATACATGGTAATGTTTTTGCAAAGTATTTAAACATACAATATTGCTTTGATTGATAGGCAGTCGGAGCTCTAACCTTAAACAAGTTTTATAACTGCTGGAAGTTATTAAAATGCCAAATTATTATCTCCCTTTGGTTTAGAGTAGCAGATACTTTTCCCTAAGTAACCATTTGTAACCTAAATCAGTTACCAAGATCATTTGCTAATAAATCGAAATAGTTGCCAAATGTGCAGTGTTTATTTATGTCTGAATACTTATTATTAAGGATAAATACATCTTCATCAAGATCCAATTAGCTGTTGTTCACTAATTGACATATTGGTGATTTTTAATGAATTTTATTGCGTCACAGTAGGTAACTTGAGAGGCTTTGCACATTGGATTTTCATGGTTGTTCATAGAATTTTATTGCATGGTTGGAAAGTACCTGGAGAATATTATATATATATAGGGAAAATTCCTGTACAGAAGATAGAATGCATCTAAACTTGAATGATTTTGTGGTAGTAACTGCTTCTAGTTACTATCCCAGTTTTAGTGTTTTTTTTAATAACAGTCACAGGTTATGAAAAACGTAACTGTTTAAGGTTAGGGCTTTGACCGATAGGGAAAACTTGCCAATTTTAGGCAGAACAATGTGAATGAATACTGGTACCATTCCCAAAAGGATGGAAAAAAAAATCGCTGCAGATGTTGTTGATATTTTATGACACTATACAGCTGGCGACATTTTCACTGCATTCTTATATCCTTGTAAAAGAATAGGAAGTTTGAAAATGAGAATGTTCATATTGTAATACAAAAAGGGAAGTTTTCTGAGCACATAGTTTGTTAGTTTTGTTTGCAGTTGAATTGAAGATTATATACTTTGAAAGACGATAAATGTATCGCGTATTGATGCAGTATGGCCAGAACCCTTTCTATACTTTGTGTCAGAAACCATAAACTCTGTCCCCTACATTCAGGCACTAGAGACCTTGATTTTCAGGTTTATATCATGCATGTTGCGCAACCAATACGCCAAGCCAAATATGAACACCATCCTTCAGCTGATGTAGGTAGGGTTCAGGTTATGATTAAAAATATATGCTGGCCATATATGACAATAAGTCCCCTCCCCACTGATATGATGTAGGGTGCAAAGAGACAGTTATATTTTGTAGGGTTCAATTGGGACACTGCCATTTTGTAGTGTCAGAATTGAATTGAATGTTGTTTAACGGCTCATCAACACAGAATAGGTTATTTAGAGCCGCCCCAGAGAGAGGGGAATGATATATAGGAATTCGGGAACCGTGCCCTACTCTTATTATCGAATAGATTCCTATGGTTCTTTAACGTGCTCGGAGGATAGACCGATACACGGGACCGCCCGGTTTATGTCCCCATCCAACGGATGAGGCTGAGGGAAAGTGTCTAGCCCAAGAACACACCAACGAAACTCAGTGGCACCACGCAGGCCTCCGGTTACAAATCCGCCACGCTACCGACTGCGCCACGCCAGCCTTCTTGTAGTGTCAGAAGATGAATGCTGATAATTTGCCACCTTCAAAAGAATGTCAGTTTGTTTTTTATAAGGTCCAAAATAAACTCATGGAATTTTAAAAGGACACACGGCAATCTTGAAGTACTTATCAAGCAGTGAAAATTGAGACTCGGTTTATTTATCCCTGATCATTTTGACTTAAAACCTGCTTGCATATAATTAAATAATTGTGTGACTTTTCATTTCTTCGTCTTATTCTACCATGGGTTTAAATATATTGTTGGTGCACTTAAATCAACAGTTAATAATATGCAAAAACAATTTGATTTATACTATTCTTATAATTAATATTAATGATTGAACTAATGTAATTTATGCAGAAAATCTAACGGGACGCCGTGAGTTTTTAAAAAATCAAGATTGCCGTGTGTCCTTTAAGCATTCTTTATAAACTCATACTTCATAATTTATATATAAAGATTTATTTTTATTTTTGTAGGGTCTAAAGACGGCCTCAGCGTGGGTATCGCTCTACGCCAAGGGGAGCCCAGTAGTGTTATATCTCAGAAGAACGGTGAATTACTTTTAAATTGTTCAGTGGAATACAACAATGACCTTGGTCCGCTGGACATAGCATGGACGAGGAACGGGGAACCAATTGATCTTGACAGTAAGCGAATCCAGCTTCTGCAGAATGGTTCCCTGTATTTCCGGCGCATTATCCACCGTCCGAAAAAGGACCGGACGGATGAGGGGCGCTACAAATGTCTTGTGACGCTAGCGAAGGTTGGGACGGTTATAGCCAGGGACGTGAAAGTCCAAGTGGCAGGTAAGTTGTGTATTTTGATATTATGTATATTTGTGTACATAAGGCCTAAATTAAAATATTGTTTGTTTGCAGTTTGCGACCGACCCACGGCAAATCCGCCGACCCAAACAATTTGTTCTGTTAATATTTAACTAAACCCTTTTTAAAAAAAAAATCTATGGATAATACTAGTGAAGCACACGATATTTGCATGCCGTCGATGGGCATGCGTTAATAATAAAAATGTTTTAAAAAAATAAATATATCCCTACCTACCGACCCACCTCTAAAAGCCATGGGTCGGAAACTGCAAACAAACAATTTTTTAATGGTGGCCTAAATTGATGTATTTTGTCCTGTTTGGAAATCAAATTGGCGCATCCGTGGCCGAGGGGTTAACAACGCGTTGTAAACCTTCTCGCCTCTCACTGCTGCTGGTTTGAATCCCACTGGGAGCTCGAATTGTAAGGAATTGTCAATTTTTACGGATGGCGGGAGGTGTATAGTACTGGTCCTACCAAGGAAAAGTTGGTGGTCTGCCTCCACCGCAAAAAAAAACGACAGTCATATATAACCTTACGTGTTGAAAATGATGTAAAACACAAATGAAAAGGAGTTTGCGTCTGCAGGGCACATATTAGGAAACTCAGAGGAAGGTGGGAGGAATTGTCAAGTTTCCCATCAGGCAATGCCTTCGCCACGGAGTGAACCCACACGGGACAGGTCTGTAGCTCTAAATCTCACGGCCTTACCAACTAAGGTACTGAGGCCACTGTCTAACTTACTTGAAGGTGAGTAGAGGGAAGAATTAAAAAATCTCCATATAGTTATAACTGGAGTCTTCGGCCAAATGAATTTGTTCTATTCCTTCATCTTTTTGTTATCGGGAGAGGCCATTTGAGAATATTTATAGCAGGGCCTTTTACCTTCATAAACGGGCCAATATTGATCCAAATGGGCCGATATTCGGCCCCTTCCCCTAGCAAAACAAGATTACCTTTTTCCCCTCTTTGGCTTAGAAAATTTTCCTTTTTTTACTTTGATAAAACTTCCTCTGTATTAGGCAGAAATTGAAGAATTGGCAAAAGATAAACTGTCTTCTATAAATGTATCCCAAACATAAAGTTGTTGAGAAAGTTAGAGGGGAAAATAATGTTAAGCTAAAAAAGGTAGCGAAGAGGGAAAAAGTAGTCTGTTTTGCTAGGGGAAGGGGCCGAATATCACCCGTTTACGAAGGAAAAAAAGCCCTGTGCAGTAAAATAAATAGCAACGTAATTGCAAAGCGAGCGTCATGTGTAGATATCGCCAATTTGCTCTGCACGACAGCTATTTATAATTGGCGATTTTTCTACAGACTTTTAAGGGTGTTGTTTTAATTATAGTGTTGCATTATAGGAAACTGTTAATGTTCCATCTATATCTATGAACTATTTCACATTTTAAATTGATTATTTCATACTTTTTTTTATGTTTTTAAACAAATTAGGCCCCGAAGTCTGATGTACTGCCTTTCAAAGAAACTAACCCGCCAAATAACGGCCAGATAACGACCAAATAAAGACCAAATAAAGACCAAATAACGCCAAAATCACGCTAAAAAATGTTGAGGCCAAATAAAACAATAGATGTGGTTGCGGTTTCCCGACCGACCCTGTTTTGAGGGGCCGACCCTAAACATGACTCCTAAAAAACTCCAAAAAACTTTACTTTTTATGTTTTGCATTTTATGTTTTCTTCTTTTTGTTTTGAGTTATTTTTTCTATCAGTTTTGTATCTGATGATATCTACAAATATATAGTTAACTTTATTTATTGGGTATAAAAGTATAGTGTAAAAAAAAAGAAGACAAAATATAAAATATATTTTACCTGTACCTACACTATTAAAACTCTGTCCAGGTGTTCAGGTCAGATTATAATATATATATATGTATGTGCCGATTAAAAGAGTTTTTTCACGGGATCTTAAAATAACCATGGTTGAATGTATGTGCAAAATTAATTATGAGTTGGTAACTCTTTAATTCGACGCTCCAGTTTTAGGGTTTGGCTTGGCTGACTGTCTATAGAGTTTGGATTCTCAGAATAGATAAGTTATCATTGTATGACTCGTTGTCAGTAGGTTTAGAAACGGTTTACATCTGTTCGTAAAATTTGCCTGTTGAGAATTATAGCTACTTTAACCAACTGATGAGGTATATAATATATATAATATAACTTACCTATTTTGAGAATCTAAACTATAGACACAATATAAATGGCTTTGACCAGCCAGGCCAAACCCCAGAATTGGTTACCAACTTGTACTTCATTTAATGCATATAAATTTAGTTTTAAGAACCCTTGAATAAACCGATACTTTAAATCAGCCCATATACATTATTCTATGGCCTATGGAGTTTTGATAAATGTTGTAGTGCAATTTTGAGGGATTTTAAGGCAAGATTTCAATGAAAGTTTTCCCTTAAAAACATTTCAATAAATTGCTTTTCCTCCCCAGTTCCTAGCTCAAAGGAGAGTGCACTTGATTTTCCCATATGTAAAACCATGGGTCCCTTTCCATATGGAGAGACAGTACTGGCTATATTGGAAAATCATTATTCATTCCATCCCCACCCAGCAAGTTTGGTGTGGGTATGGACAAAAAGGGAAATCAGTAACAACCTCAAATTAGATTTCAGACGATACATGTACCTAACTTCATCTTTTGTTATAAAAGACATGTTTATCAAGTAGTGAGCGTTAACCTCTTGGGCCTCTGGTTGTATGTAAAGGCCGTTTCACATATACACCGAAACGAATATTTATAGCAGGGCCTTTTACCTTCATAAACGGGCCAATATTGATCCAAATGGGCCGATATTCGGCCCCTTCCCCTAGCAAAACAAGATTACCTTTTTCCCCTCTTTGGCTTAGAAAATTTTCCTTTTTTTACTTTGATAAAACTTCCTCTGTATTAGGCAGAAATTGAAGAATTGGCAAAAGATAAACTGTCTTCTATAAATGTATCCCAAACATAAAGTTGTTGAGAAAGTTAGAGGGGAAAATAATGTTAAGCTAAAAAAGGTAGCGAAGAGGGAAAAAGTAGTCTGTTTTGCTAGGGGAAGGGGCCGAATATCACCCGTTTACGAAGGAAAAAAAGCCCTGTGCAGTAAAATAAATAGCAACGTAATTGCAAAGCGAGCGTCATGTGTAGATATCGCCGATTTGCTCTGCACGACAGCTATTTATAATTGGCGATTTTTCTACAGACTTTTAAGGGTGTTGTTTTAATTATAGTGTTGCATTATAGGAAACTGTTAATGTTCCATCTATATCTATGAACTATTTCACATTTTAAATTGATTATTTCATACTTTTTTTTATGTTTTTAAACAAATTAGGCCCCGAAGTCTGATGTACTGCCTTTCAAAGAAACTAACCCGCCAAATAACGGCCAGATAACGACCAAATAAAGACCAAATAAAGACCAAATAACGCCAAAATCACGCTAAAAAATGTTGAGGCCAAATAAAACAATAGATGTGGTTGCGGTTTCCCGACCGACCCTGTTTTGAGGGGCCGACCCTAAACATGACTCCTAAAAAACTCCAAAAAACTTTACTTTTTATGTTTTGCATTTTATGTTTTCTTCTTTTTGTTTTGAGTTATTTTTTCTATCAGTTTTGTATCTGATGATATCTACAAATATATAGTTAACTTTATTTATTGGGTATAAAAGTATAGTGTAAAAAAAAAGAAGACAAAATATAAAATATATTTTACCTGTACCTACACTATTAAAACTCTGTCCAGGTGTTCAGGTCAGATTATAATATATATATATGTATGTGCCGATTAAAAGAGTTTTTTCACGGGATCTTAAAATAACCATGGTTGAATGTATGTGCAAAATTAATTATGAGTTGGTAACTCTTTAATTCGACGCTCCAGTTTTAGGGTTTGGCTTGGCTGACTGTCTATAGAGTTTGGATTCTCAGAATAGATAAGTTATCATTGTATGACTCGTTGTCAGTAGGTTTAGAAACGGTTTACATCTGTTCGTAAAATTTGCCTGTTGAGAATTATAGCTACTTTAACCAACTGATGAGGTATATAATATATATAATATAACTTACCTATTTTGAGAATCTAAACTATAGACACAATATAAATGGCTTTGACCAGCCAGGCCAAACCCCAGAATTGGTTACCAACTTGTACTTCATTTAATGCATATAAATTTAGTTTTAAGAACCCTTGAATAAACCGATACTTTAAATCAGCCCATATACATTATTCTATGGCCTATGGAGTTTTGATAAATGTTGTAGTGCAATTTGGAGGGATTTTAAGGCAAGATTTCAATGAAAGTTTTCCCTTAAAAACATTTCAATAAATTGCTTTTCCTCCCCAGTTCCTAGCTCAAAGGAGAGTGCACTTGATTTTCCCATATGTAAAACCATGGGTCCCTTTCCATATGGAGAGACAGTACTGGCTATATTGGAAAATCATTATTCATTCCATCCCCACCCAGCAAGTTTGGTGTGGGTATGGACAAAAAGGGAAATCAGTAACAACCTCAAATTAGATTTCAGACGATACATGTACCTAACTTCATCTTTTGTTATAAAAGACATGTTTATCAAGTAGTGAGCGTTAACCTCTTGGGCCTCTGGTTGTATGTAAAGGCCGTTTCACATATACACCGAAACGAAACCGAAACAAAGCTGTTTTTTGTCGTTTCGGGATCGGCTAGTGCTTTCACATAAAAGCTGAATTTTGATCTGGATCGTCTAAAAATAGCGACCTATTTGAGACCGAATCTGAAAAAAGTAGAAATCCAATTTGTGCATGTTTTAGCTTCGCTTTCATTTTAAGTTTCGGCGTGTGTGTGGAAACCTTTGTTTGCGGTAGTACATCCTAATTTTTTTAGTTCGGTTTTGGTGTATATGTGAAATTACCTTTACTGTCACTGGTGTTGGTTGAATACAAAAAAAACAAACAACACACTTTTAGCCAGCCAAAGATACTCTCTTAAGCTTTAAGACTTCAGTGAAGTGGGTGTGGGGAGGGGGAGGGGGAGGGGGGCGGTGGGGTGGTGGGGGGGCGGTAGAAGGCTCCCTTGAGAATCCGTGCCTGGTTTCATCAGATAGTTAGGTTCATTATCAGAAGCGCATTAATTAGCAGTTTAATGCATTCATAAGTACAGCAATACTAGTTAGAAACACCATTATGTAAGTGGAGTGCACCATTTTCAGGCCGAACGTAAAAATTGTAGGTTTGCCTACCTACCCATGAAAATAGTCCCTACCAAACACTTTTTAAATAGAAATTCTTTAACATATTATTTTTTTTACTATCTTTATTCTATATATATTTTTTAATTTCTGAAGGTTTTTACCGTCTTCGGCAAAAACAAAACTACCTACCTACCCACTTAATAAAATCCTGGGTCGGGACAGCAAACAAATGTATTTTTAAGGACAGCCTCTTCAGTTGAAGTTAGATTACCCCACCCTTGATACATGTGCTGTTATAGTGCTGATTGCTTTTTGATTATGTTGGCTCTCATGATTGGCAGTTATGTTCCTCAGGGATTTTTCTGCATTTTTGGAAATGGGGCCAGGGGCCTTTTGAATTGGGAAAAATGCGCGTGAAATCCTCCATGTACATTGGGAAAAATAATAATCCCACTGTATATAAAAATGTTTGGAATAATTTCAGAATACATGGTCAAATAGGGCTACATTTAATAAAAAAAAAACGCCATTAATTTTTTTTATTTTTAGCTCAACTGATCAGAGATCAGCGGAGCTTATGCCGTGGTGCGGTGTCCGTCGTCCGTCCGTCTGTCCGTCTGTCCGTCTGTCCGTCTGTCTGTCCGTAAACTTTTATTTGTAGCGACTTCACAGCTGAAACTACTGGATGGATATTCATGAAACTTTACAGAAATGTTGCCCATAAAGTCTAGTTGATCCTAGCAAAAATTCATGTTGATGTGAAATCCAAGATGGCCGCCAAAGATAAAAATAGAGTTTTAAAATACAAGTTTGTAGCGACTTCTTCTTGAAAACTATAAGTGATATTGATATGGGACTTTTTCTAAAATGATCAGCATGACATGATGTTGATCCTAGTCAAAAATCGTTTTGATTCAACGTTAAACATGGCTGCCAGCGGCCATCTTTGTTTACATAGAGTTATATAGTAAAAACTTGTAGCGACTACTTCTCTGAAACTACTTGGCGGATTGTCATGAAACTTTACAGGAATGTTGCTCTTGATGTCTAATTGATCCTAGAAAAATTTCAGGTCGGCCGGAAATTCAAGATGGCCGTCACAGCTAAAAATAGATTTTTAAAAAATAAGTTTGTAGCGACTACTTCTTGAAAACTATAAGTGATATTGATATGGGACTTTTTCTAAAATGATCAGCATTACATGATGTTGATCCTAGTCAAAAATCGTTTTGATTCAACGTTAAACATGGCTGCCAGCGGCCATTTTTGTTTACATAGAGTTATATAGTAAAAACTTGTAGCGACTACTCCTCTGAAACTACTTGGCGGATTGTCATGAAACTTTACAGGAATGTTGCTCTTGATGTCTTATTGATCCTATCAAAATTTCAGGTCGGCCGGAAATTCAAGATGGCCGTCACAGCTAAAAATAGATTTTTAAAAAATAAGTTTGTAGCGACTACTTCTTGAAAACTATAAGTGATATTGATATGGGACTTTTTCTAAAACGATCAGCATGACATGATGTAGATCCTTGTGGAAAATTATTTTGATTCGACGTTAAACATGGCTGCCAGTGGCCATCTTTGGTTACATAGAGTTATATAGTAAAAACTTGTAGCGACTACTCCTCTGAAACTACTTGACGGATGTTCATGAAACTTCACAGGAATGTTGCACTTGATGTCTAGTTGATCCTTGAAAAATTTCAGGTCGGCCGGAAATTCAAGATGGCCGCCACAGCTAAAAATAGATTTAAAATAAATAAGTTTGTAGCGACTACTTCTTCAAAACAATAAGAGATATTGATATGGGACTTTTTCTAAAATGATCAGTATGACATGATGTTGGTCCTTGTCGAAAATCGTTTTGATTTGACCTTAAACATGGCTGCTTTGTTTACATAGAGTTATATAATGAAAACTTGTAGCGACTACTTCTTTGAAACTACCTGACGGATTTTCATGAAACTTCACAGGAATGTTGCTCTTAATGTCTTACTGATCTTAGCAAAATTTCAGGTCGGCCGGAAATTCAAGATGGCCGCCACGGTTAAAAATAGATTTTCAAAAAACAAGTCTGTAGCGACTACTTCCTGAAATCAAAATCAATCAGTAGAGCTTCAAGGTCATTGACCTCTTGTTTATTTTTAGCTCTACTGATCAGAGATCAGCAGAGCTTATGCCGTGGTGCGGCGTCCGTCGTCCGTCCGTCCGTCCGTCTGTCTGTCCGTCTGTCCGTCTGTCCGTTAACTTTTATTTGTAGCGACTACTCCTCTGAAACTACTGGATGGATATTCATAAAACTTTACAGAAATGTTGCCCATGAAGTCTAGTTGATCCTAGCAAAAATTCATGTTGATGTGAAATCCAAGATGGCCGCCAAAGCTAAAAATAGATTTTTTAAATTCAAGTTTGTAGCGACTACTTCTTGAAAACTATAAGTGATATTGATATGGGACTTTTTCTAAAATGATCAGCATGACATGATGTTGATCCTTGTCGAAAATCGTTTTGATTTTACGTTAAACATGGCTGCCAGCGGCCATCTTTGTTTACATAGAGTTATATAATGAAAACTTGTAGCGACTACTCCTCTGAAACTACTTGACTGATTTTCATGAAACTTCACAGGAATGTTGCTCTTGATGTCTAAATGATCCTAGCAAAATTTCAGGTCGGCCGGAAATTCAAGATGGCCGCCACGGCTAAAAATAAATTTTCAAAATACAAGTTTGTAGCGACTACTTCTTGAAAACTATAAGTGATATTGATATGGGACTTTTTCTAAAATGATCAGCATGACATGATGTTGGTCCTTATCAAAAATCGTTTTGATTCGACGTTAAACGTGGCTGCCAGCGGCCATCTTTGTTTACATAGAGTTATATAGTTAAAACTTGTAGCGACTACTCCTCTGAAACTACTTGACGGATTGTCATGAAACTTTACAGGAATGTTGCTCTTGATGTCTAATTGATCCTAGAAAAATTTCAGGTCGGCCGGAAATTCAAGATGGCCGTCACAGCTAAAAATAGATTTTTAAAAAATAAGTTTGTAGCGACTACTTCTTGAAAACTATAAGTGATATTGATATGGGACTTTTTCTAAAATGATCAGCATGACATGATGTAGATCCTTGTGGAAAATTATTTTGATTCGACGTTAAACATGGCTGCCAGTGGCCATCTTTGGTTACATAGAGTTATATAGTAAAAACTTGTAGCGACTACTCCTCTGAAACTACTTGGCGGATTGTCATGAAACCTCACAGGAATGTTGCTCTTGATGTCTAATTGATTCTAGAAAAATTTCAGGTCGGCCGGAAATTCAAGATGGCCGTCACAGCTAAAAATAGATTTGTAAAAAATAAGTTTGTACAGACTACTTCTTGAAAACTATAAGTGATATTGATATGGGACTTTTTCTAAAATGATCAGCATGACATGATGTAGATCCTTGTGGAAAATTATTTTGATTCGATGTTAAACATGGCTGCCAGTGGCCATCTTTGGTTACATAGAGTTATATAGTAAAAACTTGTAGCGACTACTCCTCTGAAACTACTTGACGGATGTTCATGAAACTTCACAGGAATGTTGCTCTTGATGTCTAGTTGATCCTAGAAAAATTTCAGGTCGGCCGGAAATTCAAGATGGCCGCCACAGCTAAAAATAGATTTAAAATAAATAAGTTTGTAGCGACTACTTCTTCAAAACAATAAGAGATATTGATATGGGACTTTTTCTAAAATGATCAGTATGACATGATGTTGGTCCTTGTGGAAAATTATTTTGATTCAACGTTAAACATGGCTGCCAGTGGCCATCTATGGGTTACATAGAGTTATATAATGAAAACATGTAGCGACTACTTCTCTGAAACTACTTGATGGACTTTCATGAAACTTCACAGGAATGTTGCTCTTAATGTCTTATTGATCTTAGCAAAATTTCAGGTCGGCCGGAAATTCAAGATGGCCGCCACGGTTAAAAATAGATTTTCAAAAAACAAATCTGTAGCGACTACTTCCTGAAATCAAAATCAATCAGTAGAGCTTCAAGGTCATTGACCTCTTGTTTTTTTAGCTCTACTGCCTGAAGACTCATGGTCAATACCATAAAAAATAATGTGTACCATATTTCCTTTTTCCCTTATATATACATCAAACATTGATGTCCGTCTGTTTTTAATGGCCAGTGATTTGTGTCAAACAGCTGATAAAAAGGCTTTTTTTTCTTTTTTTTGCATGCATCTACTAGTAATTGCTGGAGGCACAATTTTGATTGTCATTCAGTATCTCAAACTTCAACAAGCATCTATTGAGTATGACTGCCCTATTTTTTTTAGCTCTACTGGCCACAGGTCAGCAGAGCTAATGGGATGCTGAGTTGGCCTTCGTCCGTCCGTCGTCCGCCCGTCGTTAATTTTTGTCTCGTTTAGACGATAGAGCCTTCATTTTTCATCTGAACTTTACCAAACTTTACCAGATTGTTAATGTCAATGAAAGCTCGGACAAGTTCGAAAACCAGCCAGATCGGACTGGTAACAGCGGAGTCATGGCTCTTGATTTAGTTAAAAATGCTATATTTTGCCTCTGTAAGACGATAGTCTGACTCGCTTCATTGATGTTATAAGAGCTATATTAATCAGTAGAGCATCCACAGGCCCTGTTGGGCCTCTTGTTTAGAGCATGCAATAGGAAACACACCTATTTTTTTTTTTGCCTATCTTAAACCACACACATAATTTTTTTTGGCCTAGTGCAAAACATATTTTAAACTGTGCAGTGATATATGTGACTGCTGTTAATCTATGTCCCGACTCACTGTCAAATAAAACATTGATTTTGCTACATTTAATATACTTTACTAAGGAAGAAAGAAAAAGTGTTGAGATCCTCTTTATTAGGTCATAAATTATACAAAATATTACTGAAGTTTTCTGTTGAATGATTAACAAAATGCATGTACCTGGAGGCTTTTTCCCATTACGCAACATTAGGTTTGACCGTGCTAGTAGGGTCCGGGAGCATTCTTCCTCTGATTTTTAGCTCAACTGATCAGAGATCAGCGGAGCTTATGCCGTGGTGCGGTGTCCGTCGTCCGTCCGTCCGTCTGTCCGTCTGTCCGTCTGTCCGTCTGTCTGTCCGTAAACTTTTATTTGTAGCGACTTCACAGCTGAAACTACTGGATGGATATTCATGAAACTTTACAGAAATGTTGCCCATAAAGTCTAGTTGATCCTAGCAAAAATTCATGTTGATGTGAAATCCAAGATGGCCGCCAGAGCTAAAAATAGAGTTTTAAAATACAAGTTTGTAGCGACTTCTTCTTGAAAACTATAAGTGATATTGATATGGGACTTTTTCTAAAATGATCAGCAGGACATGATGTTGATCCTAGTCAAAAATCGTTTTGATTCAACGTTAAACATGGCTGCCAGCGGCCATCTTTGTTTACATAGAGTTATATAGTAAAAACTTGTAGCGACTACTTCTCTGAAACTACTTGGCGGATTGTCATGAAACTTTACAGGAATGTTGCTCTTGATGTCTAATTGATCCTAGAAAAATTTCAGGTCGGCCGGAAATTCAAGATGGCCGTCACAGCTAAAAATAGATTTTTAAAAAAAAAGTTTGTAGCGACTACTTCTTGAAAACTATAAGTGATATTGATATGGGACTTTTTCTAAAATGATCAGCATTACATGATGTTGATCCTAGTCAAAAATCGTTTTGATTCAACGTTAAACATGGCCGCCAGCGGCCATCTTTGTTTACATAGAGTTATATAGTAAAAACTTGTAGCGACTACTCCTCTGAAACTACTTGGCGGATTGTCATGAAACTTTACAGGAATGTTGCTCTTGATGTCTAATTGATCCTATCAAAATTTCAGGTCGGCCGGAAATTCAAGATGGCCGTAACAGCTAAAAATAGATTTTTAAAAAATAAGTTTGTAGCGACTACTTCTTGAAAACTATAAGTGATATTGATATGGGACTTTTTCTAAAATGATCAGCATGACATGATGTAGATCCTTGTGGAAAATTATTTTGATTCGACGTTAAACATGGCTGCCAGTGGCCATCTTTGGTTACATAGAGTTATATAGTAAAAACTTGTAGCGACTACTCCTCTGAAACTACTTGACGGATGTTCATGAAACTTCACAGGAATGTTGCTCTTGATGTCTAGTTGATCCTAGAAAAATTTCAGGTCGGCCGGAAATTCAAGATGGCCGCCACAGCTAAAAATAGATTTAAAATAAATAAATTTGTAGCGACTACTTCCCAAAAACAATAAGAGATATTGATATGGGACTTTTTCTAAAATGATCAGTATGACATGATGTTGGTCCTTGTCGAAAATCGTTTTGATTTGACCTTAAACATGGCTGCTTTGTTTACATAGAGTTATATAATGAAAACTTGTAGCGACTACTTCTTTGAAACTACCTGACGGATTTTCATGAAACTTTACAGGAATGTTGCTCTTAATGTCTTATTGATCTTAGCAAAATTTCAGGTCGGCCTGAAATTCAAGATGGCCGCCACGGTTAAAAATAGATTTTCAAAAAACAAGTCTGTAGCGACTACTTCCTGAAATCAAAATCAATCAGTAGAGCTTCAAGGTCATTGACCTCTTGTTTTAAAAGTAAAGATGCCAAATTGTGCGTTTTGGCGTATTTTGGTAGCAAAATGATGAACCAAAAATACATGGATTTTCTTACAGATTTCGATGTTTTACTACGCAAGAGTAAATTAGTGTCATGTCATCAAGCTCCCGGCTATGTTCAAATAATGTATAAAATATGGTAAAAAAAAGTTTTGCCTCAGATTTTCATTACGCAGCTGCTTATCTGAGTATAGGCAGGTATGCGCCTGATGGTAAACCCAATGTTTTTTTTCTTTCTTTTATTATATATTTTTTTAAATTAGTTTTGCCTTTTCTCACATCAAAACAGGCTTTGAAATGGCAATAATACAATAAAACATGGGTATATATAAATAACTTCTGGATTTATTTAAAAACAACAACAAAAAACACACACAAAAAAAAACAACTATTTCTTTTCTATTATACTCCAGAATATATAAAATAGGGTCACATAAAAAATATGGACCCTTGAGAAAAAAAAGTCATTTATGTGTTTATCTATGTTAACTGGAATGTCAGGGCCACACAAATGTTCTATAACACTGCTATTGAATGTGGTTAATGAACTGAGGGTTATTAGTGATTAGAGATAACTGACTATTTCTTCAGAGTCATACAGGGCCAATTTGAAAGAGTACTCGATCAAAAGCCAACACTAATGAGGCGAGAAATTGGCTCTTTTTTTGTGTGGGGTGGGTGGTAATTAATTACTCATCAAAGTAAAATTTAAAAAGTGTTTTCATTAATTTTGTAAACACTGAAAACCTTAAAATATGTCACGAGTATCCGGTGAAGGTCAGAAGATCGGGTTGGTATATAACTGTTTTATTCGTAACCGAGGTTCTGGCAAGGTTTCCATACAGTTATACCAAGGGTTAGAAATGTTCCCTGTCTGTACTTTATACTCATGATTATTTCTTTTTCTTGCATCACCCCGTGTGGTTGCCAGGGTAGAATACAACAACTGCAAATCCCACAAGAAGCAGAGGGGTAGGACCCCTCTTATGTTCATTTTGTCATTTTTAGCTCTATGCCGTGGTGCGGTGTCCGTCATCCTTCCGTCTGTCAGTCCGTAAACGTTTTTTTGTAGCGACTACTCCTCTGAAACTACTGAATGGATTTTCATGAAACTTTACAGAAATGTTGCACATGAAGTCTAGTTGATCCTAGCAAAAATTCATGTTGATGTGAAATCCAAGATGGCCGCCAAATCTAAAAATAGATTTTTAAAAAAACAAGTTTGTAGCGAGTACTTCTTGAAAACTATAAGTGATATTGATATGGGATTTTTTCTTAAATGATCAGTATGGAATGATGCTGATCCTTGTCAAAAATTATTTTGATGTGACCTTAAACATGGCTGCCAGCGGCCATCTTTGTTTACATAGAGTTATATAATGAAAACTTGTAGCGACTACTTCTCTGAAACTGCTGGACGGATTTTCATGAAACTTCACAGGAATGTTGCTCTTGATGTCTTATTGATCCTAGCAAAATTTCAGGTCGGCCGGAAATTCAAGATGGCCGCCACGGCAAAAATAAATAGATCAAAATACAAGTTTGTAGCGACTACTTCTTGAAAACTATAAGTGTTATTGATATGGGACTTTTTCTAAAATGATCAGTATGACATGGTGTTATTCCTTGTCAAAAATTATTTTGATTTGACGTTAAATATGGCCGCCAGCGGCCATCTTTGTTTACATAGAGTTATATATTGAAAACTTGTAGCGACTACTCCTCTGAAACTACTCGACAGATTTTCATGAAACTTTGCAGGAATGCTGATCTAGCTATCAAAAACCTATCAGTAGAGCTTCAAGGTCATTGACCTCTTATTTTTATCATGCTCATTCAAGGTCTTCATCATGACACCGCGTATGCAAACGTGGAAACTTGACTCCATCGTAAATGGAGTGTTTAATATAGAATTTGCAGCAACTCTGCAGTTCTGCAGATTAGAAGGTTTGAGGCCCATTCTCCATATTTCATCTTGATGTGAATAGAGGATGAGCCTGGCATGTTCATTCCTGTTAGGCGCCATATAACCTTTCATGAACCCAATTCAATTCAATCCAATGTTCTTGCATCATACATTTGATATTTTGTATGTTGACATCACTAGCAGGCGTTTTGTATATTTTTGTTACACACTGATGTTACAGATCTATCATCAGGGTTCGACACATCGGGCCCTTTAAAGCTATAAGTTGGGAGCCCTGCTGGCTCCTTGAAATCTCGGGGTTAACAAAAAAAGAAAAATAAATCGTACGCAATTGAAATGAAACTAATCTTTTCTGACACAAAATCTAAATTTAAACTTGCAGCGTACTTTGTTTGTTCTCTCGTTTTGGAATAAGTTAGTTTTAATAGAATGGAGCATATTCTTAATAAGCATTAGTTGTGGGCAATCGGTTACAGTAATAATCGTTGACCCTGCATGTTAATCTGAGGTCCAGTGGACTGTCTTGTTTCTTATGCCATTGTTGTTCATTTTATTCAGCAAAATAATGTGTACATGCTCATTTCCACAGTCAAAGAAATTAGGATTTTTGTTCACTAGACCGAATTATTATATAATTATTTAGACACAATTTTCACAAGCCCGGCTGTATTGAGTTCAAGATATTTACTAGCCCAAATTAAAACTTAAATAATCAGGTTTATTTCTATTTTTAGCTCAACTGATCAGAGATCAGCGGAGCTTATGCCGTGGTGCGGCGTCCGTCCGTCTGTCCATCTGTCTGTCCGTAAACTTTTATTTGTAGCGACTACTCCTCTGAAACTTCTGGATGGATATTCATGAAACTTTACAGAAATGTTTCCCATGATAGTTGATCCTAGCAAAAATTCATGTTGATGTAAAATCCAAGGTGGCCGCCAAAAATAAAAATAGATTTTTAAAATAAAAGTTTGTAGCGACTACTTCTTGAAAACTATAAGTGATATTGATATGGGACTTTTTCAAAAATGATCAGCATGACATGATGTTGGTCCTTGTCAAAAACCGTTTTGATTCGACGTTAAACATGGCTGCCAGTGGCCATCTTTGTTTACATAGAGTTGTATAGTAAAAACTTGTAGCGACTACTCCTCTGAAACTACTTGGCGGATTTTCATGAAACTTTACAGGAATGTTGCTCTTGATGTCTAATTGATCCAAGCAAAATTTCAGGTCGGCCAGAAATTCAAGATGGCCGCCACGGCTAAAAATAGATTTAAAATAAATAAGTTTGTAGCGACTACTTCTTGAAAACTGTAAGTGATATTGATATGGGACATTTTCTAAAATGATCAGCATGACATGATGTTGATCCTAGTCGAACATTATTTTGATTCGACGTTAAACATGGCTGCCAGTGGCCATCTTTGTTTACATAGAGTTATATAGTAAAAACTTGTAGCGGCTACTCCTCTGAAACTACTTGACGGATGTTCATGAAACTTCACAGGAATGTTGCTCTTGATGTCTAATTGATCCTAGAAAAATTTCAGATCGGCCGGAAATTTAAGATGGCCGCCACGGCTAAAAATAGATTTAAAATAAATAAATTTGTAGCGACTACTTCTTGAAAACTGTAAGTGATATTGATATGGGACATTTTTTAAAATGATCAGCATGACATGATGTTGATCCTTATCGGAAATTATTTTGATTCGACATTAAACATGGGCGCCAGTGGCCATCTTTGTTTACATAGAGTTTGTATAGTTAAAATTTGTAGCGGCTACTCCTCTGAAACTACTTGACAGATTTTCATGAAACTTCACAGGAATGTTGCTCTTGATGTCTAGTTGGTCCTACCACAATTTTAGGTCCCCCGGAAATTCAAGATGACCACCACGGCTAAACAATTCAAAAATCAGTGCTTGGAAAGTTAGTTTTCCATGGCTAGCTTACAATAGAGAGAGTAGTAATGCAGAGATTTAAATCCGGAACAATAATACAGTGCTAATTGGTTACCAGCAGTTGTAGTTACTAATTTTAACCAAAACTGAAAAAGTAATATGTCCTCTGTTATTTAATACTGGTCAAAATTGGGCCCTTAAAAACTGAGAATTGGGTGACCGCAATCTTCATGTCCTTAGTATGGCAGTATAGAGTATTAAAATGTGGAAAGTAAATATTAGTAGACTTCATACTGGCCAGATTTCAAGAATGTGATTTAGTGGAGGAATTATAAACTTTTATCACAGTATTATGTAAACTTTAAATCTCTGACCTCAAGTCTTGAACCCGTTAAGTCAGTCAATATCAACAGAATTGTGTACCTAAACCTACAGCTGGTACACTGCATGTTAAGTCAACCAGTATCGATAGACCTTCAGCTTGTACCCTGTATGTTAAGTTAGCCAGTATATAGACCTTCAGCTGGTACCCTGCATGTTAAGTCGACCAGTATCGATAGACCTTCAGCTGGTACCCTGCATGTTAAGTCAACCAGTATCGATAGACCTTCAGCTGGTACCCTGCATGTTAAGTAAACCAGTATCGATAGACCTTCAGCTGGTACCCTGCCTGTTAAGTCGGCCAGTATCAGTCAGCTAATGAATGAATGGTGTTTTACGGCACGTCGACACATAAATAGGTCATATTGCGCGCAAAAAGTGATGAAAGATGAAGAAATGAAGTAGTAATTAAAAATTAATGTAAATATATAAAGATCAAACTATTTACAAATAAGCGAATCAGTCAGCTAAAGACCTTCAGCTGGTACCCAGCATGTAAAGTCAGTCAGTATCAGTCATCCAGATATAGGCCTGTATGTAAAATCAGCCAATATCAGTCCTCTAGATATAGGCCTTCAGCTGATACCCCAGAGCTACAGATAAGCAGCGCACCAATTAAAAAATGTCAAAATACCCAATTAAAATCAGAAGCATGAGTACTAATAAAACAAATTAATAAATATGCAATGATCCGTTTTGACTGCGTAACGTATGTATCCGTTGCCGTAAAGATAGCCACTAGCAAACGAATTTCCTCGGTGCTGTCTGTCGATCTAACACTTATCGACTTTTGCGATTGGCTAAACATGTGGCCGGTTCTCGATATCAGTCGTTTATCACCCGAAAAGTTACGAATAATGAAACAAATTTTATACAGTCTATATAATTATGTTTGGCTATTTAGCAATAACAAAAGCGAACAATAATTTGGAATATATTAGACAACACAATTCTGAACTGTTGCGATAATATGTCCAACTTTTGAATGATGTTTCGTCGGCGCTTTTTTATCGAGAAATCACTCGTAATTTTTTTTCTGGTGATCGTGTGTCGACTGTTGAAAGACAAAAATCGAAATTGTCATTTAGATATAGGCCTTCAGCTGGTACCCTGTATGTTAAGTCAGCCAATATCAGTCATCTAGATATACACCTTCAGCTGGTACCCTGTATGTTAAGTCGGCCAATATCAGTCCTCTGGATATACGCCTTCAGCTGGTACCCTGTATGTTAAGTCAGCCAATATCAGTCCTCTAGATATAGGCCTTCAGCTGGATGTATGTTAAGTCAGCCAATATCAGTCATCTAGATATAGGCCCTTCAGCTGGTACCCTCCATGTAAAGTCAGCCAGTATCAGTCATATAGATAAGCCAGTATCTAGGCCCTTCAGCTGGTACCCTGTATGTAAAGTCAGCCAGTATCAGTCATATAGATAAGCCAGTATCAGTCGTCTAGTCAGCCAGTATCAGTCATCTACTATAGATATAGACCTCCTGCTGGTACCCTGCAATGTTAAGTCAGCCAGTATCAGTCGGTCAGCTAGATATACATGTAGACCTTCAGCTGGTACCCTGTACATAAGGTCATACAGGATCAGTCATTCATCTGGTACCCTGAATGTTAAGTTAGTCAATATCAGTCATCCAGATATAAAACTTCAGCTGGTATCCTGCACATTAAGTCGGACAGTCTCAGTCATCTAGAGATATATAGATTTAGCAGGTTCACTGCACGTCGTCTATATAAAGACCTTCAGCTGGTACCCTGCATGACATGTTAAGTCAGCCAGTATCAGTCGCCTAGATAAAGACCTTCAGCTGGTAACCTACATGTCAAGTCGGCCAGTATCAGTGATCCTGATCTGGTACCTGAAGCACCTCTCACCGCTACGAGTTTGATTCCCATTCGGAGCTCGACTTGTCAAGTGAGAAAGTATTGATTCTTACTGTTAACGGGAATTATTCGTATCTAGTACTGCTTCTATAGAGGTTGACCAGGTCTCAAACAATCGGCAGTCGTATATGGCATAACATGTGCTAAAAATGACGTAAACCACCATTCAAACAAACAAACCATCTGGTACCCTATGCATTTAGTCGCACCCTTTATATAGAAGAGTATATTATTAAAAACCAGTCAGATTTTGATTTGAAGTTTTGAAAATTATATTAATCAAGCTGGTACCCATTTCTTAACTTCTGTGTGTGGTGGATACACAGGCCTTTTTCTACTATTTTCACGGGTCCGACTATCGGACCCGTTCCCAATGCCAAATATAGGTTTTTTTTCCCAATTCTGAAATAAAATTCCCCATTTTTTTTTTTTAAATTTTTTTTTTTAATTTTTTTTAATTTTTTTTTTTTTACAAAGTCAGGTCAAATATACAAATGTTTACAAGGAAATACTATAAAAATAACAATATTTAAATCATGTATCATGTATTGAAACCAGGCAATTAAAACAACCTGATATTTATGTACAACTACATGTAACTTATGAAAATTCCCAATTTGAGGCGTAAAGCGATTAAATTTGTTCCCAATTGGGCAAAATTTACGGCGTAAATTTTCCCAATTTGTCCAGGGTCTTTTTCCCAAAATGGGCAAAAAAAGGCCTGATATAGGTACCAATAGATGGTAAGCTGGTACCCATTTCTTAACTTCTGTGTGTGGTGGATACAGGTACCAATAGATGGTAAGCTGGTACCCATTTCTTAACTTCTGTGTGTGCTGGATACAAATACCAATAGATGGTAGCATGACTGGGTCAGAATTGCATTCATAACATTAGTGACAACTTTGTTTGACCTTGTAGGTTGTTTGCCTTATTACAGGGGTTAATCCAGGGTGGTTGTAGAGTTATACAAGGGATCAGTGTGGTCAACAAAGATTAATGTCTACATTATTACACAATACCAGCTGTGCTTGACCATCAATTTAAGCAAATAAACAAATTTGAACAGGAGTGCAAAAAGGTAATGGACATTGGATTCAAAAACTGGGAATGTGCTGTTTTAAGAGGCCATGCCAGATATTGTGTAACATTAGTGGCACTTTACTAAGTAAACATGTTTAAATGTTTAAAAATTCAGAAAGTTCAGTTTTATGTTGTTGTCCATTTACATGCCCAAAGTAAAAATCGAGTCATTTTCAGACTAGAAACTAAAGAGGTTAGTTAGACTCTGGAATAATATTAGTAAGTGATCGTAAACCAAACTTCACCAGGGTGTTTATCACGAGTTCAATAAACTGTCAAATTTAATATAAAAAAAAAAAGTAAAAAAAAAGCACTATTTTAATCAAAGAAAAATCGCGCTAAAATTCTTAAAATTGTTACAGTAAGGGTTACAGTACAGCTCCCGCGAGTGTACGCAGAGTTGGTGTTTGGACTCTGAGTATCCACTTTGCGAAAGTATGCCATTGTCGAGTCATTCGGAGTGATCAAACACTCAGAGTTACTCCACGCAGAATCCACTTTGTCATGAGTGAACTCCCCCCCCCCCCCCCCCCCCCCCCCCCCCCCCCCCCCCGACAACTTTTCATGTCCATAGCGTGTTTGAAAAGGCAATCATTCGCCAAGAAAAAATAGTAAAAACTTGTTACAAATAACGATTAAATAAAAATATAATAATAATTTCCAGTATTACTAATTGAATTTTATGTTCAGTCGCCGCAAAGCTGGTAATAGGAACCGCCATATAACTATCGTGACACATTATATATACATAATCCGGGCATTCAAATTTTCCCCTTTCACTTTCTGAAAAACAAAAAAAGGGAAATTGTCTTCTTCTTCGATTTTTCTTAAGGTATTGAATAATTATGCATTAAAATGACTTCAATCAGAAAAAGTTCCACCCTTTGCTTGTGCAGTTTCGACTCGGCGAACTCCGAGTTTGTCTACGCAAAGTATCATGGCGTTCATGGGGTAAGTACGCCGAGAGCTTTTCGCGTAGCTGATTCCCACTCCGAGTAGTTTTATCATCAGAACTCCGCGTAAGTACGCGATTTGTAAATTCATCACTCGGCATGAAAGAGTAAAATGTGGGGTTTGCGTGAGCTGTACTGTATGTTCCCAAAATATAGAAAAACAGCAACACTGAAAGGAGATAAGTCATTTTTAGCTCTACTGATCAGAGATCAGCAGAGCTTATGCCGTGGTGCGGCGTCCGTCGTCCGTCCGTCTGTCTGTCCGTCCGTCTGTCTGTCTGTCCGTTAACTTTTTTTTTGTAGCGACTACTCCTCTGAAACTACTGAATAGATTTTCATGAAACTTTACAGAAATGTTGCCCATGAAGTCTAGTTGATCCTAGCAAAAATTCATGTAGATGTGAAATCCAAGATGGCCGCCAAATCTAAAAATAGGTTTTTAAAAAACAAGTTTGTAGCGACTACTTCTTGAAAACTCTAAGGGATATTGCTATGGGACTTTTTCTAAAATGATCAGCATGACATGATGTTGGTCCTTGTCGAAAATCGTTTTGATTCGACGTTAAACATGGCTGCCAGCGGCCATCTTTGTTTACATAGAGTTATATAATGAAAACTTGTAGCGACTACTCCTCTGAAACTACTTGACGGATTTTCATGAAACTTCACAGGAATGTTGCTCTTGATGTCTAATTAATCCTAGCAAAATTTCAGGTTGGCCGGAAATTCAAGATGGCCGCCACGGCTAAAAATAGATTTTTAAAAAATAAGTTTGTAGCGTCTACTTCTTGAAAACTATAAGAGATATTGATATGGGACTTTTTCTAAAATGATCAGCATGACATGATGTTGGTCCTTGTCGAAAATCGTTTTGATTCGACGTTAAACATGGCTGCCAGTGGCCATCTTTGTTTACATAGAGTTATATAATGAAAACTTGTAGCGACTACTCCTCTGAAACTACTTGACGGATTTTCATGAAACTTCACAGGAATGTTGCTCTTGATGTCTAATTGATCCTAGCAAAATTTCAGGTTGGCCGGAAATTCAAGATGGCCGCCACGGCTAAAAATAGATTTTTAAAAAATAAGTTTGTAGCGACTACTTCTTGAAAACTATAAGAGATATTGATATGGGACTTTTTCTAAAATGATCAGCATGACATGATGGTTATCCGAGTCGAACATTATTTTGATTCGACGTTAAACATGGCTGTCAGTGGCCATCTTTGTTTACATAGAGTTATATAATGATAACTTGTAGCGACTACTCCTCTGAAAATACCTGACGGATTTTCATGAAACTTCACACGAATGTTGCTCTTGATGTCTTATTGATCCTTGCAAAATTTCAGGTCGGCCGGAAATTCAAGATGGCCACCAAGATGGCCAAACTGATTTTCAAAAAAAAAGTTTGTAGCGACTACTTCCTGAAATCAAAATCAATCAGTAGAGCTTCAAGGTCATTGACCTCTTGTTTAAAAACAGCTTTATGGATACTACAGTACAGCTCAAACGAAACCCAGTCATGTAAACTTCGCACCGAAAAGATGCACTCGTCGTCTCATTGTTTATACTTTTTCTGGCGACTGATTACTTTTTGACGTGGGTTCGCCGAGTCCAAACACTGTATTCGTGTAGATCCGTAGAATCGAGTGAAGTGGGTTTCGCTTGAGCTGTACTGTATATGAGCCTGATACAGTCCCTGTTGGGCCGCTTCTTTGTTTACCCTTTCTGATGTGACCTGGTTAGTGTACATTAACATAATATTTATTATACTCTGTAATACTGCTATCTAACCAGGTCAAGTTGTCTTAATAAATGATTGACCACACAATGATATTTATATGAATATTTTCCAAGGGGCGATTCTACTCGGTCACACATTTTGGCCGTTTTTGGGGCCCAAATTCGGCCCCATCCCCTCCCCTTTAAGTATTTTTTTCCCCTTTTTTTCTGTTAAAAATTGCCGTCATTTTTTTGGGGGGATTGGGAGTTTTGACACTCCAATTTGGGAAGAAACCCTTACTTTTGCCATTGAGAATGAAACCCTTTATAATCGGTCTCTTAAATAAAGAAAAACACTGATTAGTGTTTCTTAGAAATTCCCATTTGATTTGAAAATATCCCCCTTCCTGGGGGTTTTGGCTCCGGTAGTCCCCTAACTTGCTGCTTGGTGGACGGACTATAATCCTTAGAAATACACACACACACACACACACGCCCCTCCATGTCAGTTATAATTTCACTTAGTTTCGATCATGGATGATGGGAGGTGTACAGTACTGGCTCTACTTAGGAAAAGTAGATGGTCTGCCTCCACCACAACAAATTGACCGTCATATATATAACTTTACATGTGTTGAAAATGACGTGAAACACCATACAAACAAATATAGATAACTTCTGGGGTTGATTTTCCCTTGCCCCCACCCCCTTTTATTGACTGTTTTGGTCCATGATTTTATATCCCAAGCATGTTTCCCCTAGTATATTAACTACATGTATGCATTTGAGGACCCTTGTTTTGTGTTAGTACAGCCTGGTAACATATCTGACCTCATTCAAAAAACAAATGTCATCATGATTTCTCTTATGAAATAACATTAAAGTGAAGCTTTCATGTCATATTCTCTTAGTATTAAAATAAACTTTAGCATTTAATATGATGTTGACCTTGACCTTGCTTGTCAACTCCACACAATTATCAGTGGAGAAGAAGTTATGCTTTTCTTACAACTTTAATTATCTCACCAAATACCTGATGTGTGCAGGGTCAAAGATAAAACCCTTGAATGGTAAAATCGTTCTTAAAGGAACATAACATGAGTTTTGTTAAACTTTATATTTAGCTTTTCTACATATCAAAGTGATTTTTCACCCTATTGTGAATACGGTACGACTGAACATAAAATTCAATTAGTAATACTGAAAATTATATATATATATATATATAATTATATTTTTAATTAATCGTTATTTGTAACAAGTTGTTACTATTTTGATGTTCATTATTAATACATACGGTAGATGGGTTCTTTGGTCAGAAACAATCAGAAAAAATGTAAAGAATTCCAGGTCTTTAGCCTGTAGTAAGTGCCGCCTTTATATGGCCAAGGATTATGGGTATTTGTGTTGTCGAACAACAGTGACTTTTGGACAGCAAAAATGATTAAAACTTGTGATTAAATGCATTAAACATTTAAAATACGTATTTGTTTCGAAATTGATTCATTGTATTTATCCGTCTTTCAACTTTGCAATGAAAAGATGCACTTGGAGTCTCATTGTTTGTACTTTTTTCTGGCGATTGATTGCCTTTTCAAATGCGCTTTGGACATGAAAAGTTGTCGGAAAAATAAAGATCTTTTTTTATTCCCTATCACCACAGCACACGCATGGCTAATTGGATTCTACGCGGAGTAACTCAGAGTGTTTGATCACTCCGAGTGACTCGACAATGGCTTACTTCCGCGAAGTGGATACTCTGAGTCCAAACACTGACTGTGCGTACATTTGCGCTCGATGCCACCAAACTCTGCGAATCGAGTGAAGTGTGAGGTTCGCGTGAACTGTACTGCAAGAACAAATATATATTGACTGAAAAGTTGAAGTCATTAAGGGGAAATAATTGAAATGTAATACTGTATTAATTTAATATTAAAACAACTAGGAATCTGTCTTTTTACAGGACAAATTATGCGAACGTAGATTATATGGGCATTATTGTTATTTATAATAATAGGTGTATATTTTGAAATGAAGGGTATTAATTATATACTGCAAATATGGATCATCTCAAAATTCCTAAACATTGTGTATAGTGTTTATTTAAAGTCGTATGGGTAGAAAACAACACACTTAAATAGATTAAACAAGCCCTGATGTCTTGCACTTTGAAGTTAAACAAGCCCTGATGTCTTGCACTCTGAGGTTAAACAAGCCCTGATGTCTTGCACTCTGAGGTTAAACAAGCCCTGATGTCTTGCACTCTGAAGTTAAACAAGCCCTGATGTCTTGCACTCTGAAGTTAAACAAGCACTGATGTCTTGCACTCTGAGGTTAAACAAGCCCTGATGTCTTGCACTCTGAAGTTAAACAAGCCTTGATGTATTGCACTCTGAAGTTAAACAAGCCCTGATGTCTTGCACTCTGAGGTTAAACAAGCCCTGATGTCTTGCACTCTGAAGTTAAACAAGCCCTGATGTCTTGCACTCTGAAGAAACCCACAGGCTCCTTTGAGGCTCAGACCTGTTGTTGCAAACACTAATTGGGGAGCAGATCGAAAAGTCCTCTTGCGACTTTACAGATCTCTTATCAGATCCAAGCTGGACTACGGCTCAATAGTATATGGATCAACTCGCAAGTCGTACTTGCAGATGCTCGACCCTATACATAATCAAGGATTACGACTCGCCTTAGGTGCCTTTCGTACATCACCAGCCGAAAGTCTATATGTTGAAGCCAATGAACCATCACTGTCTCACAGACGAGACAAATTAGCTCTTCAATACGCCATTAAATTAAAGTCTAACCCTTCAAACCCAACTTTCGATAATGTTTCTAATCCTAGTTGTGAACCTCTTTTTGATCGAAAACCGAAGGCCATTCGACCATTTGGTCTTCGTATTAAACCAAAATTAAGAGACACTGAAATCGACCTAAATTTGATCGCCAAGTACAAAGTACCACAAATTCCACCGTGGACTTTGGAAACTCCAACAATTATTTTTGATCTTTGTAATAATAACAAATCCAGTACAGACCCTACTGTCTTTCAAAGCAAATTTAATGAAATTAAATCGAAATACAGTAACTTTCAGCATATCTACACAGATGGCTCTTAAGATGGAGATAAGGTAGCTGCAGCAGCTGTTGTTCACAAACACAGCATAAAGAGCCGCCTGCCTGATAAGGCCTCTATCTTTTCAGCTGAACTTAAGGCAATTGAACTTGCCTTAAATTATATTCAGGAATCTGATGATGACCATTTTGTAATATTTTCTGATTCCCTTTCATCTCTTCAAGCACTGGGTAATATGAAACATGATAACCCAGTTGTGCTTCAACTTTTAGAAAAGTACAATTCTCTTATAATTGATAATGTTATTATTTTCTGCTGGCTTCCAAGCCATGTAGGAATACCTGGTAATGATAGAGCTGATAGTGCTGCTAAGGCAGCATTAGATTTACATGTAACACATACCAAATTACCTTATACTGATTTTAAAAGTTGTATTAACACATATATTCGTAACTCTTGGCAAGCCGCTTGGGATTTGTCAGTTAACAATAAACTCCATCCAATTAAACCGTTACTCGGAGAATGGCGTTCTTCTAGTAGACCCATTCGTCGAGAGGAAGTTGTCCTAGCCCGGTGCAGGATAGGGCATACACGTTATACTCATTCATATTTATTACAAGGTGAGCAATTACCGGAATGTATACCCTGCTTTGCACCGTTAACGGTCAAACACATCTTATTGGAATGTGTAGACTTTGATCCTATGCGTCAAAGGTACTACAATGTTAATACTATGAAAGAGTTATTTGATACTGTAGATTTTAGTCTTGTTTTAGATTTCCTGAAAGAGATCAGACTATATAAATCATTGTAATGTGTTCTTATATATATTTACTTGTTTATATACCCGTTGCCGGGCATTTATTGATTTACATACATAGTTTATATTACACCTTATCATCCCTTATTTTTTTTTGATAGTTTTATCTTTATATATTTACATTAATTTTTAATTAATACTTCTTTTTTTTATATTTTTTTTTTTGCGCGCAATATGACCTGTTTATGTGTCGACGTGCCGTAAAACACCATTCATTCATTCTGGCTTTAGAGTCAACTGCAGTATGCATCTGGGCCACTGTGGCCCCTTCTTAATGTCAGTTATCATGGTATTATAGTTACTGCCGTGTGTTACTGTCAGTTATCATGGTATTATAGTTACTGCCGTGTGTTAATGTCAGTTATCATGGTATTATAGTTACTGCCATGTGTTCATGTCAGTTATCATGGTATTATAGTTAATGCCGTGTGTCAATGTCAGTTATCATGGTATTATAGTTACTGCCGTGTGTCAATGTCAGTTATCATGGTATTATAGTTACTGCCGTGTGTCAATGTCAGTTATCATGGTATTATAGTTACTGCCGTGTGTTAATGTCAGTTATCATGGTATTATAGTTACTGCCGTGTGTTAATGTCAGTTATCATGGTATTATAGTTACTGCCATGTGTTAATGTCAGTTATCATGGTATTATAGTTACTGCCATGTGTTAATGGTTCTCATGGTATTATAGTTACTGCCATGTGTTAATGGTTCTCATGGTCTTTTTAACACTGTGGTATATGCTACAAATTAGCTAGTCCTCCCCTCCCCTAATCTCCCCTCCCCCACACACACACAGTCCACTCATACCTAACCCACCAAAACACGCTGTAGTCACTTACTCTTTATCCCTGCCATTATCATGTTATCATTATCATTAAAAAACGTTACCTGGTAGTTAAGAATGACACAAAAATAATACCATCTAATCCATCCGACCCACCCCCCAATCCCAACCCCCACCCAGTTGCCCAACTCTCCTCCCTCTATGCACAAGTTCAACTGCATCAGAATTTATTTTCCCATTCCCCCTGGTAGCCCCTCCTTACAATTATCCTTGGAGTGGAAGGTCAACAATACCAGATTAATATCCATACACCAATCTCCTATATACTTGATCTTAAATGGGGTCAGCCTGTTATCACTTCTGCCTACTGAAGGTTCTCTTCTCATCTGCCTATACACAAATGTTTTAATGTGGCAGTGTTTTGCCAATAAATGTGTTGTGAGAGGTCTTCCCAATTGATCAGTTACATTTTTTTATACAAGGAAAAAACATATAAAATATGGGGGCCAAAAATAGAAAAATGGCAGCCATTTTGTATACTGGCTATCATGACCTGGTCATATGAGGTCAGAGGGGTAAAGCTGTTTGAGCTATGCCATTGGTCAATATTCCAGAATAAAAATAACCAGCTGGCTGACCAATCCCTAGTCAGTAACATCTCTCTGGATCAGATCAGTTCTGCAGTATAGAGAGAGGCGCCCTAGAGGGCAGATTGTATCGTAAGATAAAGAAGCTTGAGAGGTATTGACCGAAATATTTGCTGTAACCTTTCACTGGGCTGTACAGAAAAAGTGTTATTGCTTGTACACGGTGTGGGGCACCTGAGGGGCGTATTTATCTTTTTATGAATGATTCAGAGTGAGGAATTGTAAAGGCCGTGTTCATAAAATGATGTATCATCACCTGAACAATACTGTATTTTTTTTTTATTTCAGATTATTTCTATTGTTTTTGGCTCATGCATGTACAACTGTGGTGATAGAACATGCATGTACAACTGTGGTGATAGAACATATGCATGTACAACTGTGGTGATAGAACATATGCATGTACAACTGTGGTGATAGAACATATTTTAAAAAGTTTAACAAGGGTAATAGGCGCATGCCCATGTTGGTTAGAAAAGAGGTACATGGCATAGTATTGGGAGATTGGAGTTTTGACAAAAGGTCTTTATATGTAACTTACATGACCCTATAAAATAATAGTGTGGCACATAGATACTATAAACAATAATAGGGAGGCACATAGATACTATAAACAATAATAGGGAGGCACATAGATACTATAAACAATAATAGGGAGGCACGTAGATACTATAAACAATAATAGGGAGGCACATAGATACTATAAACAATAATAGGGAGACATGTAGATACTATAAACAATAATAGGGAAGCACATAGATACTATAAACAATAATAGGGAGACACATAGATACTATACACAATAATAGGGAGGCACATGGATACTATACACAATAATAGGGAGGCACATAGATACTATCAACAATAATAGGGAGGCACATAGATACTGTACACAATAAGAGGGAGGCACATAGATACTATACACAATAATAGGGAGGCACGTAGGTACTATAAACAATAATAGGGAGACATGTAGATACTATAAACAATAATAGGGAGGCACATAGATACTATAAACAATAATAGGGAGACACGTAGATACTATAAACAATAATAGGGAGGCACATAGATACTATAAACAATAATAGGGAGACACATAGATACTATACACAATAATAGGGAGGCACATGGATACTATACACAATAATAGAGAGGCACATAGATAATATCAACAATAATAGGGAGGCACATAGATACTGTACACAATAATAGGGAGACACATAGATACTATACACAATAATAGGGAGGCACATGGATACTATACACAATAATAGGGAGGCACATAGATACTATCAACAATAATAGGGAGGCACATAGATACTGTACACAATAATAGGGAGGCACATGGATACTATACACAATAATAGGGAGGCACATAGATACTATCAACAATAATAGGGAGGCACATAGATACTGTACACAATAATAGGGAGGCACATAGATATTATACACAATAATAGGGAGGCACATAGATACTATACACAATAATAGGGAGGCACATAGATACTATACACAATAATAGGGAGGCACATAGATACTATACACAATAATAGGGAGGCACATAGATACTATAAACAATAATAGGGAGGCACATAGATACTATACACAATAATAGGGAGGCACATAGATACTATACACAATAATAGGGAGACACGTAGATACTATAAACAATAATAGGGAGGCACATAGATACTATAAACAATAATAGGGAGACACATAGATACTATACACAATAATAGGGAGGCACATGGATACTATACACAATAATAGGGAGGCACATAGATACTATCAACAATAATAGGGAGGCACATAGATACTGTACACAATAATAGGGAGGCACATAGATACTATACACAATAATAGGGAGGCACGTAGATACTATAAACAATAATAGGGAGACACGTAGATACTATAAACAATAATAGGGAGGCACATAGATACTATAAACAATAATAGGGAGACACGTAGATACTATAAACAATAATAGGGAGACACATAGATACTATACACAATAATAGGGAGGCACATGGATACTATACACAATAATAGAGAGGCACATAGATAATATCAACAATAATAGGGAGGCACATAGACACTGTACACAATAATAGGGAGGCACATAGATATTATACACAATAATAGGGAGGCACATAGATACTATACACAATAATAGGGAGGCACATAGATAATATCAACAATAATAGGGAGGCACAAAGATACTGTACACAATAATAGGGAGGCACATAGATACTATACACAATAATAGGGAGGCACATAGATAATATCAACAATAATAGGGAGGCACATAGACACTGTACACAATAATAGGGAGGCACATAGATACTATAAACAATAATAGGGAGGCACATAGATACTATACACAATAATAGGGAGGCACATAGATACTATACACAATAATAGGGAGGCACATAGATACTATACACAATAATAGGGAGGCACATAGATACTATACACAATAATAGGCAGGCACATAGATACTATACACAATAATAGGCAGGCACATAGATACTATACACAATAATAGGCAGGCACATAGATACTATACACAATAATAGGGAGGCACATAGATACTATAAACAATAATAGGCAGGCACATAGATACTATAAACAATAATAGGCAGGCACATAGATACTATAAACAATAATAGGCAGGCACATAGATACTATACACAATAATAGGCAGGCACATAGATACTATAAACAATAATAGGCAGGCACATAGATACTATAAACAATAATAGGCAGGCACATAGATACTATAAACAATAACATGCAGGCACATAGATACTATACACAATAATAGGCAGGCACATAGATACTATAAACAATAACATGCAGGCACATAGATACTATACACAATAATAGGGAGGCACATAGATACTATAAACAATAACATGCAGGCACATAGATACTATACACAATAATAGGCAGGCACATAGATACTATAAACAATAACATGCAGGGTTCTCAACAGACTTTATATGATTCATATGACCCTTGACTCAAAAATCTCAAGGGTCAAAATTGAAAAAGCAAGAGTCAAATACAAATCGAACAAATCGAAACGCCGTTTTATAAAACATCCTTTAATAACTTTAATTGTAGTGAATTCTGTAAATATTGTATTACAAAGAAAGGTGTGCAAGAATATATATACATTTGAACTTAAAAAACTACTATTCCATTTTACAATAATGTGTCATTATGTCAAAGATTCCAAAGTTATGTAAGGATGTTTTATAAATTGGGGTCCACATTTGTTAATATTATAAGTTATTTGTGTTATTATAACACAATCTCTGTTTGCACCAATTGTATGTATGTATATTTGGAACATTAATCAAGAAAACAAAGGACAGTGTATCTTTAATGTATGTTTAATTCTCAAGAAATCTATTCTCATTTTATTAATTTCATTTATTTCAAAAAATAATTCTGCAGTATAGTGCACTCTATAATATTATATAATAGACGAAAATATACTTCTTTGCGCCATTTATTTGTGAAATTAACATACATGAATTAATAAAGTCCGTTACTCGATAGCACAAACAATGTCCGTAATCGCAAAATATCACAATGCGTAATGTCCGGTAAGTTTTGACTGAATGCCAACCCAGGTTAAAAAACGCTCTTTTTATGTACATTTCGCCGATTTATAAATATTTAAATTATCCTCATTAAAACTATATTTCTTTATTCTTTAAAACGTGCGTAAAACAAAATTAACGAACAACAACACAAATAAACAAACAACAAACACAAATAAAGTCAATTTTATTTTTGCCGATTTTACCTGTTCACACGTTTGACCGCTAGCTTCTGTTTTATCGCAATTCAATTTAATTAACCCCCTAATCAATCAGAAGCCGGTAGCAATCAATTAAACAGTCAATCCAATCAAGTCATAATAGTCTTCACCCCGCGCAAAGCATCGTAAACTTCAAAGATAATCATTAAATTATCAACACAATAGCAGCGATCAGATTACACAGTGACACCATTTACAGACAGGTTATTTCCCCCAAAATGCGACAGCAGCGAATTTGATTGGTCGAGAGGCGATCAAGGTCGTCAGGCAAGGTGTCAATCACTGTTTATGCAGCTGTGATGTAAATAGGTATTGGAATGATGCTTGGAAGCAAATACACGCGCGTCATAAAAACGCACAGGTCGTAAATTAGATGCGTCAGAAATGGGTCAAATTGAAATTTCGTGCGTCAAAACGTGTGTGTACGCGTCTATTGAGAACCCTGATAGGGAGGCACGTAGATACTATACACAATAATAGGGAGGCACATAGATACTATAAACAATAAAAGGGAGGCACATAGATACTATACACAATAGTAGGGAGGCACATAGATACTATACTCAATAATAGGGAGGCACATAGATACTATAAACAATAAAATGGAGGCACGTAGATACTATACACAATAATAGGGAGGCACATAGATACTATACACAATAATAGGGAGACACATAGATACTATACACAATAATAGGGAGGCACATAGATACTGTGCACAATGATAGGGAGGGGAGGCACATAGATACTATACACAATAATAGGGAGGCACGTAGATACTATACACAATAATAGGGAGGCACATAGATACTATACACAATAATAGGGAGACACATAGATACTATACACAATAATAGGGAGACACATAGATACTATACACAATAATAGGGAGGCACATATATACTATACACAATAATAGGGAGGCACATAGATACTATAAACAATAATAGGGATGCACGTAGATACTATACACAATAATAGGGAGGCACATAGATACACAATAATAGGGAGGCATATAGATACTATACACAATAATAGGGAGGCACATATATACTATACACAATAATAGGGAGGCACATAGATACTATAAACAATAATAGGGATGCACGTAGATACTATACACAATAATAGGGAGGCACATAGATACACAATAATAGGGAGGCACATAGATACTATACACAATAATAGGGAGACACATAGATACTATACACAATAATAGGGAGGCACATAGATACTATACACAATAATAGGGAGGCACATAGATACTATAAACAATAATAGGGAGGCACATATATACTATAAACAATAATAGGGAGGCACATAGATACTATAAACAATAATAGGGAGGCATATAGATACTATACACAATAATAGGGAGGCACATAGATACTATAAACAATAATAGGGAGGCACATAGATACAATACACAATAATAGGGAGGCATATAGATACTATACACAATAATAGGGAGGCACATAGATACTATACACAATAATAGGGAGGCACATAGATACTATAAACAATAATAGGGAGGCACATAGATACTATAAACAATAATAGGGAGGCACATATATACTATACACAATAATAGGGAGGCATATAGATACTATACACAATAATAGGGAGGCACATAGATACTATAAACAATAATAGGGAGACACATATATACTATAAACAATAATAGGGAGACACATATATACTATAAACAATAATAGGGAGACACGTAGATACTATAAACAATAATAGGGAGGCACATAGATACTATAAACAATAATAGGGAGGCACATATATACTATAAACAATAATAGGGAGGCACATAGATACTATACACAATAATAGGGAGGCACATATATACTATAAACAATAATAGGGAGACACGTAGATACTATAAACAATAATAGGGAGGCATATAGATACTATAAACAATAATAGGGAGACACGTAGATACTATAAACAATAATAGGGAGGCACGTAGATACTATACACAATAATAGGGAGGCACATAGATACTATAAACAATAATAGGGAGACACGAAGATACTATAAACAATAATAGGGAGGCACATAGATACTATACACAATAATAGGGAGGCACATAGATACTATAAACAATAATAGGGAGACACGTAGATACTATAAACAATAATAGGGAGGCATATAGATACTATAAACAATAATAGGGAGACATGTAGATACTATAAACAATAATAGGGAGGCACATAGATACTATACACAATAATAGGGAGGCACATTGATACTATAAACAATAATAGGGAGACACGTAGATACTATAAACAATAATAGGGAGGCACATAGATACTATACACAATAATAGGGAGGCACGTAGATACTATAAACAATAACAGGGAGACACATAGATACTATAAACAATAATAGGGAGGCACGTAGATACTATAAACAATAATAGGGAGGCATATAGATACTATAAACAATAATAGGGAGACACGTAGATACTATACACAATAATAGGGAGGCACATAGATACTATAAACAATAATAGGGAGGCACATAGATACTATAAACAATAATAGGGAGACACGTAGATACTATACACAATAATAGGGAGGCACATAGATACTATACACAATAATAGGGAGGCACATAGATACTATACACAATAATAGGGGGCACATAGATACTATAAACAATAATAGGGAGGCACATAGATACTATACACAATAATAGGGAGGCACATAGATACTATTAACAATAATAGGGAGGCAAATAGATACTATAAACAATAATAGAGAGGCACGTAGATACTATAAACAATAATATGGAGGCATGTAGATACTATAAACAATAATAGGGAGGCACATAGATACTATAAACAATAATAGGGAGGCACGTAGATACTATAAACAATAATAGGGAGGCACGTAGATACTATAAACAATAATAGGGAGGCACATAGATACTATAAACAATAATAGGGAGGCACGTAGATACTATAAACAATAAAAGGGAGGCATATAGATACTATAAACAATAATAGGGAGGCACGTAGATACTATAAACAATAATAGGGAGGCAAATAGATACTATAAACAATAATAGGGAGGCACGTAGATACTATAAACAATAATAGGGAGGCACATAGATACTATAAACAATAATAGGGAGGCACATAGATACTATAAACAATAATAGGGAGGCACATAGATACTATAAACAATAATAGGAGGTTACATACAGTTGCTGCCACGCGGATTACGACTAATCACACTCAACGCGGGGATTTTATCTCACCGCGGACACACTGATTTTGTCCCCGCTATTTGCGGATAATCCACTCAACGCGGGGACAGTAACTTTTAACCACTGCGGCACAATCACCGCGATTCGCCTTGATCCGTTTGATTCGCACACCGCTTTACCCGGTGTGAAATCGCAGGCCATCGCCGCGATTTACCTTCAGTATCAATGTATAATTTTGCAGTCGGATCTAATGCATTATTACTATTAAAAAATCGAAGCAGAAGACAATTTTATTTTTGTTTTCGGAAAATTCAAATGTCCGGATAATGTATTCACGATAGTTATATGGCAGTTCCTATTACCGACTTCACGGTGACTGAACATAAAATTCAATTGGTAATTCTTATACTGGAAATTAGAATTATATTTTTAATTAATTGTTATTTGTAACACATTTTACTATTCTGTTGTTGATTATTAATACATCGATGGGTTCTTTAATCAGAAATAATCCCAAAAAATTGTAAAGAATTCCGGTTCATAAACCCATTATTAGTGCCGCCTTGTTAATAGGTACACACATCGCAAAGGATTGTGGGTATTCTATTTATGTGCGGTGAAGAGAAATGCGACTTTTGGACAACAAAAACGAAAAACACGTGTTATTAAATGCATTAAAAGTTCGAAATACGTATTGCTTTCGAATTTATTCATTGTATTTATCAGTTCTGTTACTTTTTTTATTGATCCCTGCTCTAATTTCACCCCCGCGTTCCCCTGCAAACCTATCACAGAGAATCGCGGTGATTGCTTTCTTTCGAGACATGATTTTGCAATCGCGGCGATTTTTACGGTCGCGGGGAATCCACGCGATCTTTCGGGTGACAATCCGCGGTACAATTGCGGGGATTTGTGACTTCAATTGAAAAATGGCCGCTGGGATGCTGCGAAAAAGTTGTAATCTGCATGGCAGCAACTGTAAAACAAATAATTAAAATGTTTTACATGTAATCTCTCTTTCGCATGAATGTTGACAACACAAACATTGTGATTTAAGGTGGCATGTATTTGGTGGGCCTGCCATGTCTTCCTACTTACAGAGTGGTAGATTCCCTGTCTTCCCAGCTTAGGCCACATAAAAAAATATGTGTGGTTCAGGTAACCCAATCGACCCTATTTTAAGGGGCCGACCCTAATTTATGCAAAAATTAAAAAAAAAAAAAAAGCCTATTTTTTTGGCAAGTGTTATCTGAACCACACATATTATTTTATTTGGCCTTATAGATTGGCAGGTGGGCCTGTCCTGTATACCCAGCTTGTAGAATGGCAGATATAATGTGGGCCTGTCCTGTCTACCCATCTTGTAGAATGGCAGATGTATGGTGGGCCTGTCCTGTCTACCCATCTTGTAGAATGGCAGATGTATGGTGGGCCTGTCCTGTCTACCCATCTTGTAGAATGGCAGATGTATGGTGGGCCTGTCCTGTCTACCCAGCTTGTAGAATGGCAGATTTATGGTGGGCCTGTCCTGTCTACCCATCTTGTAGAGTGGCAGATGTATGGTGGGCCTGTCCTGTCTACCCAGCTTGTAGAATGGCAGATGTATGGTGGGCCTGTCCTGTCTACCCATCTTGTATAATGGCTGATGTATGGTGGGCCTGTCCTGTCTACCCAGCTTGTAGAATGGCAGATTTATGGTGGGCCTGTCCTGTCTACCCATCTTGTAGAGTGGCAGATGTATGGTGGGCCTGTCCTGTCTACCCATCTTGTAGAGTGGCAGATGTATGGTGGGCCTGTCTTGTCTACCCAGCTTGTAGAGTGACAGATGTATGGTGGGCCTGTCCTGTCTACCCAGCCTGTAGAGTGGCAGATATATGGTGGGCCTGTCCTGTCTACCCAGCCTGTAGATTTGCAGATGTATGGTGGGCATGTCCTGTCTACCCAGCTTGTAGAATGGCAGATGTATGGTGGGCCTGTCCTGTCTACCCAGCTTGTAGAGTGGCAGATGTATGGTGGGCCTGACCTGTCTACCCATCTTGTAGAGTGGCAGATGTATGCTGGGCCTGTCCTGTCTACCCAGCTTGTAGAATGGCAGATGTATGGTGGGCCTGTCCTGTCTACCCAGCTTGTAGAGTGGCAGATGTATGGTGGGCCTGTCCTGTCTACCCAGCCTGTAGAGTGGCAGATGTATGGTGGGCCTGACCTGTCTACCCATCTTGTAGAGTGGCTGATGTATGTTGGGCCTGTCCTGTCCACTCAGCTTGTAGAATGGCAGATGTATGGTGGGCCTGTTCTGTCTACCCAGCTTGTAGAATGGCAGATGTATGGTGGGCCTGTCCTGTCTACCCATCTTGTAGAGTGGCAGATGTATGGTGGGCCTGTCCTGTCTACCCATCTTGTAGAGTGGCAGATGTATGGTGGGCCTGTCTTGTCTACCCAGCTTGTAGAGTGACAGATGTATGGTGGGCCTGTCCTGTCTACCCAGCCTGTAGAGTGGCAGATGTATGGTGGGCCTGTCCTGTCTACCCAGCCTGTAGATTTGCAGATGTATGGTGGGCATGTCCTGTCTACCCAGCTTGTAGAATGGCAGATGTATGGTGGGCCTGTCCTGTCTTCCCAGCTTGTAGAGTGGCAGATGTATGGTGGGCCTGACCTGTCTACCCATCTTGTAGAGTGGCAGATGTATGCTGGGCCTGTCCTGTCTACCCAGCTTGTAGAATGGCAGATGTATGGTGGGCCTGTCCTGTCTACCCAGCTTGTAGAGTGGCAGATGTATGGTGGGCCTGTCCTGTCTACCCAGCCTGTAGAGTGGCAGATGTATGGTGGGCCTGACCTGTCTACCCATCTTGTAGAGTGGCAGATGTATGGTGGGCCTGTTCTGTCTACCCAGCTTGTAGAATGGCAGATGTATGGTGGGCCTGTCCTGTCTACCCAGCTTGTAGAATGGCAGATGTATGGTGGGCCTGTCCTGTCTACCCAGCTTGTAGAGTGGCAGATGTATGGTGGGCCTGTCCTGTCTACCCAGCTTGTAGAGTGGCAGATGTATGGTGGGCCTGACCTGTCTACCCATCTTGTAGAGTGGCAGATGTATGCTGGGCCTGTCCTGTCTACCCAGCTTGTAGAATGGCAGATGTATGGTGGGCCTGTCCTGTCTACCCAGCTTGTAGAGTGGCAGATGTATGGTGGGCCTGTCCTGTCTACCCAGCCTGTAGAGTGGCAGATGTATGGTGGGCCTGACCTGTCTACCCATCTTGTAGAGTGGTAGATGTATGGTGGGCCTGTCCTGTCGACTCATCTTGTAGAGTGGTAGATGTATGGTGGGCCTGTCCTGTCTACCCAGCTTGTAGAATGGCAGATGTATGGTGGGCCTGTCCTGTCTACCCAGCTTGTAGAATGGCAGATGTATGGTGGGCCTGTTCTGTCTACCCAGCTTGTAGAGTGTCAGATGTATGGTGGGCCTGTCCTGTCTACCCAGCTTGTAGAATGGCAGATGTATGGTGGGCCTGTCCTGTCTACCCAGCTTGTAGAATGGCAGATGTATGGTGGGCCTGTTCTGTCTACCCAGCTTGTAGATGGCAGATGTATGGTGGGCCTGTTCTGTCTACCCAGCTTGTAGAATGGCAGATGTATGGTGGGCCTGTCCTGTCTACCCAGCCTGTAGAATGGCAGATGTATGGTGGGCCTGTTCTGTCTACCCAGCTTGTAGAATGGCAGATGTATGGTGGGCCTGTCCTGTCTACCCAGCTTGTAGATGGCAGATGTATGGTGGGCCTGTCCTGTCTACCCTGCTTGTAAAATGGCAGATTATGGTGGGCCTGTCCGGTCTACCCATCTTATAGAGTGACAAATGTATGGTGGGCCTGTCCTGTCTACCCATCTTGTAGAGTGGCAGATGTATGGTGGGCCTGTCCTGTCTACCCATCTTGTAGAGTGGCAGATGTATGGTGGGCCTGTCCTGTCTACCCAGCTTGTAGGGTGGCAGATGTATGGTGGGCATGTCCTGTCTACCCATCTTGTAGAGTGGCAGATGTATGGTGGGCCTGTCCTGTCTACCAATCTTGTAGAATGGCAGATGTATGGTGGGCCTGTCCTGTCCACCCAGCTTGTAGAGTGACAGATGTATGGTGGGCATGTCCTGTCTACCCATCTTGTAGAGTGGCAGATGTATGGTGGGCCTGTTCTGTCGAGTGGCAGTTGTATGGTGGGCCTGTCCTGTCTACCCAGCTTGTAGAATGGCAGATGTATGGTGGGCCTGTCCTGTCTACCCTGCCTGTAGAGTGGCAGATGTATGGTGGGCCTGTCCTGTCTACCCAGCTTGTAGAATGGCAGATGTATGGTGGGCCTGTCCTGTCTACCGAGCCTGTAGAGTGGCAGATGTATGGTGGGCCTGTCCTATCTACCCAGCTTGTAGAGTGGCAGATGTATGGTGGGCCTGTCCTGTCTACCCAGCCTGTAGAGTGGCAGATGTATGGTGGGCCTGTCCTGTCTACCCAGCTTGTAGAATGGCAGATGTATGGTGGGCCTGTCCTGTCTACCGAGCCTGTAGAGTGGCAGATGTATGGTGGGCCTGTCCTATCCACCCAGCTTGTAGAGTGGCAGATGTATGGTGGCCTGTCCTGTCTACCCAGCCTGTAGAATGGCAGATGTATGATGGGCCTGTCCTGTCTACCCAGCTTGTAGAATGGCAGATGTATGGTGGGCCTGTCCTGTCTACCGAGCCTGTAGAGTGGCAGATGTATGGTGGGCCTGTCCTGTCTACCGAGCCTGTAGAGTGGCAGATGTATGGTGGGCCTGTCCTGTCTACCGAGCCTGTAGAATGGCAGATGTATGGTGGGCCTGTCCTGTATACCCAGCTTGTAGAGTGGCAGATGTATGGTGGGCCTGTCCTGTCTACCCATCTTGTAGAGTGGCAGATGTATGGTTGGCCTGTCCTGTCTACCCAGCTTGTAGAGTGGCAGATGTATGGTGGGCCTGTCCTGTCTACCCAGCTTGTAGAGTGGCAGATGTATGGTGGGCCTGTCCTGTCTACCCAGCTTGTAGAGTGGCAGATGTATGGTGGGCCTGTCCTGTCTACCCAGCTTGTAGAGTGGCAGATGTATGGTGGGCCTGTCCTGTCTACCCATCTTGTAGAGTGGCAGATGTATGGTGGGCCTGTCCTGTCTACCCAGCTTGTAGAGTGGCAGATGTATGGTGGGCCTGTCCTGTCTACCCAGCTTGTAGGGTGGCAGATGTATGGTGCGCCTGTCCTGTCTACCCAGCTTGTAGAGTGGCAGATGTATGGTGGGCCTGTCCTGTCTACCCAGCTTGTAGAGTGGCAGATGTATGGTGGGCCTGTCCTGTCTACCCAGCTTGTAGAGTGGCAGATGTATGGTGGGCCTGTCGTGTCTAACGAGCTATGGTGGAACTGTGCTGTCTACCTATCTATGGTGGAGATGCTCTGTCTTCCCAGCTGATCCACATTGGTTGGATGTAGGGTGAATGATCCACATTGGTTGGATGTAGGGAGAATGTAGGGTGAAACTTTAAAGTTGCCTATTGATAATGTGCATAAACCACTCATACTTCAGTGGCCCTCATATTGGTGTTTAGCCCACAGTGACATTGGTTGCCCTGGTGATGCTGTATGTTGACTTCTTCGACCTTGGTTGTGCTAATGACGTTGTGTGTAGCCCACAGTGACCTTGATTGCCCTGGTGATGGTGTATATTGGTCACAGTGACCTTGGTTGTCCTGGTGATGGTGTGTGTAGGCCACAGTGACCTTGGTTGCCCTGGTGATGCTGTATGTTGACTTCTTTGACCTTGGTTTTGCTAATGATGTTATGTGTAGCCCACAGTGACCTTGGTTGCCCTGGTGATGGTGTATATAGGTCACAGTGACCTTGGTTGTCCTGGTGATGGTGTGTGTAGGCCACAGTGACCTTGGTTGCCCTGGTGATGGTGTATGTAAGCCACAGTGATACTGGTTGCCCTGGTGATGGTGAATATAGGCCACAGTAACCTTGGTTGCCCTGGTGATGATGTATGTAGGCCACAACGACATTGGTTGCCATTTTGATGGTGTATCATCATCAACGTCATCAATTGTCAATTTTCATCATCGCCATAATCAACACCATCATAATCATCATTCAGTTTATCTCTATATTCCTCATCATTATTTATTAGCATGATCAGCATCATCACCATAATCTACACCATCTTCATCATACCATCATCATCATCATCATCATCAATATCATCACCATAATCTACACCATCTTCATCATACCATCATCATCATCATCATCATCACCATAATCTACACCATCATCATCATCACCATAATCTACACCATCACCATAATCTACACCATCACCATCATCATCATCATCGTCGTCGTCGTCGTCGTCGTCGTCCTGATGGTGTGTGTAGGCCACAGTGACCTTGGTTGCCCTGGTGATGGTGTATGTCACCAGGGCACCGCCGCCGTCGTCGTCGTCGTCGTCGTCGTCGTCGTCGTCGTCTTCATCATCGTCGTCATCGTCATAACCATCATCGTCATCATCATCATCGTCATCATCATCATAACAGTCATAACCATCATCAGAATCATCATCATCATCATCATAACCAACATCATCATCATCATAACCAACATCATCATAACCATCATCATCATAACCATTATTATCATCATAACCATCATCATAACCATCATCATCATAACCAACATCATAACCAATATCATAACCAACATCATCATAACCAAATCATCATATCCATCATCATCATCATCATCATCATCATCATCATCATCATCACCATCATCATAACCATTATCATCATCATCATAACCATCATCATAACCATCATCATAACCATCATCATTATCATGACCATCATCATAACCATCATCATCATAACAACATCATCATAACCAAATCATCATAACCATCATCATCATCATCATCACCATCATCATAACCATTATCATCATAACCAACATCATCATAACCAACATAATCATCATCAACATCATCATAACCCATAACCAAACATCATCATCATCATAATCGTCATCACAATTAACATCATCAGCATCATCATAATCCATAACCAACATCATCATCATAATCATCATCATCATCCCAATCAACATCATCAACATCATCATCGTCATAACCAACATCATCATCATAATCATCACAATCAACATCATCTTCATAACCAACATCATCATCATCATCGTCATCATAACCAACATCATCATCATCATAATCATCAGCATCACAATCAGCATCATCGCAATCAACATCATCATCATCATCATCATCATAACCATCATTATCATCATCATCATAATCATCACAATCAACATATTTAACCATCATAATCATCATCATCACAATAAACGTCATCAACAACATCATCATCATCATAACCAACAACATCATCATCATCATCATCATCATCATCATCATCATCATCATCATCATCATCATCACCACCGACATCATCATCATATCAGCATCATCAAGAACAACAGGAACACAATAATTATTTACTGTCCTTTTTCCTTCCATATATGAATAAATAATTTTGTTTCAGTCGGTTAAGTATTTCTTTGCATTAGGACTGGAATAAGAAGTATGTTGCCTGAGTTGCCAGATATGACAGATTGACATCAGATTAACACACTCATCTTTTCTCTGGCTGAAATTTGAATGATGTTGGCTGTTCCAGCATCTTCCCGCAGAGAGAGCTATTCCAGAAACCTCCCTCCTAGTCAATTAGATGCCTTGTAGGAAAAAATCAATGTATAAAATAGGCTGAATAATGATTTTTCCGCGAACTCGGAGGAGGTGCCCAGCGGGGTTCGTGTTGATATATATATATATATATTTGAGGTTTGTTTATAAATATGATTCACTGTATGACTGTACGGAGGCGGAGTTGAATAGTTTGTATGTTTAATTATTGAAGCTGCATTAGCTGTAACTTTTAGCTTATGAATACAAAATAATAACGTTGACAGACATTGTACAACTACCATTATTAAATATTTACTTAATAGAAACAAGATATTTTAATGGAATTCAATAGCTTACAAAAAAGAAGGAGTACCACATTGTGGGATAGAACTCCAAGCATTTTACTTGTGGCATTATGCACACGTCTTAATTACATTAACCGGAAAGCTTATATTAGCAGGATTTTATAAAGTTTATTTCGACACTTCAACACGTTTAAAAACACTTTTTTACTGAAAAGGTGGCAGCAAACCTACCTATTTAAAATTACCTATTAAATGTTTTATATTTACAATATGCAAACCTTTTAACTGAAATTAAGGTTTTATTTCATACCTCAGCCAACTCCGTTTTCGCTTCTTAAAGAAGGGGTTGGATGGGGTTTGAAAGTTAATACTTGGATCACGTAATGGGTAAACTCGGACCACGTAATGGGTAAACTCGGACCACATAATGGGTAAGACAAACGCGCTTGGAGTGAGCTACACAGGACAGTTATGTGATGCAAGGCATGCTGTAGTCGAAAACCTAATGCGTTTATGGATGGATATCTTGTGAGCAAATGTAAATATTGCGGTCCCAGCTTTTTTCCCTTCATAAGCAGGGGCTGATATTCGGGCCCCTAATATCGGCCCCTTCCCCTAGCAAAACAGACTACTTTTTCCCCTCTTTGGAATTCCCCTAAGAAAATCTTTTTTTTTTATTCTTTTTTTTTGCCTTACATTATTTCCCCCTCTGAATTCAACATTGTTATGTTTGGGATACATTTATAGAAGACAGTTTATCTAAAATTTACCTCTTTTGAATATCTGCACACCCAAATCTTCGATTTCTGCCTAATACACTGTTCCCCTGTATCTTGAAATTGCATTATTTTTTCCCCTATGCCTCGAAAATTGCGCCTTTTCCGGTTTCCCCCCTGTTGAAGGGCCTGGGCTCCTTCCTCTATTTCGAAAATAAGCTCTGCAAACAATAAATAAAATCTTTTTGTTTCATTACTACATACTTATTTGAGTCTAGGCTCATGTTTTCATGTTAGGATTCAGACCAGTCAGGAAGTACTTCCGGGTCGTAGGGTGCTAGCCAAATGTGTTAAATTCACAGAATGAAAGTGTATTTAAGTGAACGAATGTTGTGGAACTTGTGACTGATCTCCAAATATAGCCTATATAATCATATTGCATTGTGTTCAATGGGCTGATTTTCACCGGTCTGACACCGTACACATTTTGCTGAATAAAAATCAGACGTTTATTTCCTTATGCTCGATATGTGACTTATGGACAGTGTCCGTTTGAATTTTTGTTTTTGTTTGGGCCAGTATGAACAAAATAATGTTTTGTTGGGTAATTCATGATTTATTTATTTTTATAAATTTTCCATTAAAAGGTCTAACTCTCACTTATAGTATGTTCTAAAAATAAAACGAAAACTGCTTATGGTTTAATTACACTAAATCAGCCGGATCTTGCTCTGGTGGCAGCAAACCTACAGGGTTAACTATCCAGGTTGTTTGAGGGTGATCTCGCTCTGGTGGCAGCAAACCTACAGGGTTAACTGTCCAGGTTGTTTGAGGGTGATCTCGCTCTGGTGGCAGCAAAACTACAGGGTTAACTGTCTAGGTTGTTTGAGGATGATCTAGTGAATCTCAACTCCCTGTGAGGTTGCTTCCCCATGTTGACCTTGCATGATGGTGTTCTGATTGGGACGTGAAACCCCTTTATTACATTTGTTAAAGACCTTTCATTATAGCGTGTGACCTTAACATTTCAGATTCTACAGATTAGGCAATAAAAATATAAATCTGTGTCGTAGGGAAGTGTTTGTGTTTTTTTGCTGTAAAATTTTGACTCAGATCAGCAGAAATTACACAGTAAATTGTTGTTTGTTTGGCCTTACAAACATTGATCTAAACCTGCCACCTTGTAAAATATTGTTTGGATAAATTTTACAGGTGGTGGGAGATAATTACTGATGGCTTACACAGATGTTACAGAATAGCCTAGAGCTTTAACAGTACAAACATGTCCTGTCTATTTTCAGGTATCGAGCGCAAGTTTGACATAGAGCCTCAACCTCAGACTGTCCCACTTGGGGGCGTTGCGAGATTTCAGTGTCAAATCCCGGCAGTTCCCTCAGCGATGTATATTTGGGAACTCAACAAAACTAAACTACCTCAGACAGATAACAGGTATAGTGTTCCCTTGAAGTGTATTTTACTGTTTTTATAGCCGTTATTGGGCTATATTCCCAATGCCAAAACATCTTTTTTTCTTTTTTTCCCAATTTTGAGACAAAAATTCTCAATTTAAATAAAATAAAAATAAAAATAAAAATTAAAAGAAGAAGCGGTTGTGTGACGAGTACTGAGAACAAAAGGCTTTTAAATGCCTCTACTCAAACAATTATTAAATGAATGTTTTACTGTATTTTTTCCCAATTTTTTGAAAAAATTCGCTAAATTTCCCAGTATAGTATAGAAAAAAGGCACTGTTTCTTCATTTGAAAAGTGGTCTCGACCATTGTTATGCCCCCATCAAATTTGGTACTGTTTTGACCTCAAAGTTTATAATTGAATTGGGGTTTTAAGGCGCCCCAACACATGAAAAGGTTATATGGTGCCTAACAGGCATGAACATGCCAGGCTCATCTTCCATGTACATCGAGATGAAATATGGAAAATGGGCCTAGAACCTTCTCACCCTGAACTGCAGAGTTGCTGCAAATTCTATCGTAGAAACTCCATTTACGCTGGAGCCACGTTTATTGTTTTTCTGCCACTGCTCTTTTGATGCGAGCGAGATAACACCTGAAACAATGCAGGGATCATGATGAAGACCTTTAATGAACATGAACAAAAAATGATAAAATGAACATGAATTTGGGGGGATTCTACCCCTCTGCCTACCCCTCCAAAGGGATCTGCAGTGGCCCTATTCTTTGCCCCGTGCCCCCGGGAACCACAAGGGGTCTCAGGTTTATATCTTTGCACATAAGCATGTAAGGCAAGTACTCACAACCGTGTTCCAGCCAACCGTGTATTGTAATAGTACTCACAACCGTGTTCCAGCCAACCGTGTATTGTAATAGTACTCACAAATGTGTTCCAGCCAACCGTGTATTGTAATAGTACTCACAACCGTGTTCCAGCCAACCATGTTCCAGCCAACCGTGTATTGTAATAGTACTCGCACCGTGTTCCAGCCAACCGTGTATTTTTATAGTACTCACAACCATGTTCCAGCCAACCGTGTATTGTAATAGTACTCACACTGTGTTCCAGCCAACCGTGTATTGTAATAGTACTCACAACCGTGTTCCAGCCAACCGTGTATTGTAATAGTACTCACAACCATGTTGCAGCCAACTGTGTATTGTAATAGTACTCGCACCGTGTTCCAGCCAACCGTGTATTGTAATAGTACTCACGACCGTGTTCCAGCCAACCGTATATTGTATTTAGGGCCAAACTGAAGACCTAACGGAGCGATATTTAGAGATGGGTGACAAGCCAAGAAGTGCAAAGGTCGTACGATAGAAAAAATGGCACCGGTGCTTTTCCTAGAAGTGCCAAGGGCCAAATAATGGCAAAAATCATTATTCCCCACAATTTTCGCAATCATTTTTAGCTCGACTGATCAGAGATCAGCAGAGCTTATGCTGTGGTGCGGCGTCCGTCGTCCGTCCGTCTGTCTGTCCGTAAACTTTTTTTTGTAGCGACTTCTTCTCTGAAACTACTGAATGGATTTTCATGAAACTTTACAGAAATGTTGCCCATGAAGTCTAGTTGATCCTAGCAAAAATTCATGTTGATGTGAAATCCAAGATGGCCGCCACATCTAAAAATAGGTTTTTAAAAAACAAGTTTGTAGCGACTACTTCTTGAAAACTCTAAGTGATATTGATATGGGACTTTTTCTAAAAGGATCAGCATGACATGATGTTGATCCGAGTCGAAAATCGTTTTGATTCGACGTTAAACATGGCTGTCAGTGGCCATCTTTGTTTACATAGAGTTATATAGTAACAATTTGTAGCGACTACTCCTCTGAAACTACTTGACGAAAGTTCATGAAACTTCACAGGAATGTTGCTCTTGATGTCTAGTTGATTCTAGCAAAATTTCAGGCTAGCCGGAAATTCAAAATGGCCACCACGGCTAAATAAATTTGTAGCTACTACTTCTTGAAAACTGTAAGTGATATTGATATGGGACATTTTCTAAAATGATCAGCATGACATGATGTTGGTCCTTGTCAAAAATCGTTTTGATTCGACGTTAAACATGGCTGCCAGCGGCCATCTTTGTTTACATAGACTTATATAGTAAAAACTTGTAGCGACTACTCCTCTGAAACTACTTGGCAGATTTTCATGAAACTTTACAGGAATGTTGCTCTTGATGTCTAATTGATCCTAGCAAAATTTCAGGTCGGCCAGAAATTGAAGATGGCCGCCACAGCTAAAAATAGATTTTTAAAAAATAAGTTTGTAGCGACTACTTCTTGAAAACTATAAGTGATATTGATATGAGACTTTTTCTAAAATGATCAGCATGACATGATGTTGATCCGAGTCGAAATTATTATGATTCGACATTAAACATGGCTGCCAGTGGCCATCTTTGTTTACATAGAGTTATATAATGAAAACTTTTTGCGACTACTTCTCTGAAACTACTTGACGGATTTTCATGAAACTTCACATGAATGTTGCTCTTGATGTCTAATTGATCCTAGCAAGACTTCAGGTCGGCCGGAAATTCAAGATGGCCGCCACGTCTAAAAATAGATTTTCAAAAAAACAAGTTTATGGCGACTACTTCTTGAAAACTATAAGTGATATTGATATGGGACTTTTTCTAAAATGATCAGCCTGTCATGATGTTGGTCCTTGTCGAAAATCATTTTGATTCGATGTTAAATATGGCTGTCAGCGACCATCTTTGTTTACATAGAGTTATCTAGTAAAAACTTGTAACGACTACTCCTGTAACTACTTGACGGATTTTCATGAAGCTTTACAGGAATGTTGCTCTTGATGTCTAATTGATCCTAGCAAAATTTCTTCCGGAAATTCAAGATGGCCGCCATGGCTAAAAATAGATTTTCAAAATTCAAGTTAGCGACTACTTCTTGAAAACTATAAGTGATATTGATATGGGACTTTTTCTAAAATGATCAGTATGACATGATGTTGATCCTTGTCAAAAATTAGTTTTATTTGACATTAAACATGACCGCCAGCGGCCATCTTTGTTTACATAGAGTTATATAATGAAAACTTGTAGCCACTACTCCTATGGAATTACTTCATGGATTTTCATGAAACTTCACAGGAATGTTGACCTAGCTATCAAAAATCTATCGGTAGAGCTTCAAGGTCATTGACCTTGTTTAATTTTTATTTTTTAATTATTTAAGACATTTGCTATTGTGTTGGTGTCACTCCACACACTCATTTCAGTAACTGATTGTTGTTAACCACTCTTACAGGTTCAAATCACTATTTAAATGATAATTGTTTATAATGCACTATTTTCCCAATTATTTTGAAAATTTGTCGATAACAAATCCCAATTCGATCTAGGGGCCTTTTTCCCAAAATGCCTAGGAGAAGCCCTGCAAATACTACTAAAGGTCAAGGTTGCCATGACCCAGTCATGATAAACCGTCATCTGCAGGGTAACCCTTCAACCTCTATAGCCATGTTCATCAGATTTCACAGATGGACTATGTTGAGTGGATGACCCCTATTAATTTTGGTGTCAGTAGGTCAAAAGTCAAGGTCACCATGACCTGTTTATAAAAAACATTGTATATTTTTTACCACATAAATGGACCAATTATTGATTTCACGGAGCCCCTCATCGTAATTTTTTCTGGTATTTTTATTGCCATTCAAAGTCTATTATTATATATTAAAAACTAGAAAAAGTTCATATAGTTGCCTTCAAATCAAAGTTCATATAGTTGCCTTCAAATCAAAGTTCATATAGTTGCCTTCAAATCAATTTCATTGGACCACCAAGCTTGAGAAATGTATTAGTACTAATTTCTATTTAAGTCGGGGTTCGAATTTAACTTAATTTCTGACTTGCAAAATTTTATCATCTTTTATTTTACTAAAACATGGCAGTGACCACACGCGGCCGATACATTAGAGTTACCTTCATCAGCACATGGTGCTGGCTGATTGCCTAAGACAGCCAGCAATTCATCGCTAGTCTTCTTTCTTGAAAAAAATCAGAAATACGCTTCATTATTGATTCACCTATCAGCAAAACGCTTTCAGTTGGCTAGAAGAGCGATTACGATAACGTCTAAAACGCGGGCCGTGCCGTAAGGTACCGTACATTGTACGGAATGGCTTATTTCCCTATTTTCGACCAGATATTTTAATGATTTCAATTTTATTAATTACTTCAAATAGACTTGATACAATGTGTTTTTATTTAAAAAATGAAAGTGTCTAACTAATTTAAACAGTTCTTCGGTTAATTTTTACAGTTATAAACTTATAAAGTCAAGTTACAGAACGGTTACAGTACGACTCGCGTTTTATCCATAACCGTCCCTGGACTAACATCACAAAGTACCTGCAGGAGATCTTTTTTCACAAATCATTTTGACCGGTTATCTAAGTTAGTCAGGAAAGCATAGTTTTATCAAAATACACTAACAACCATTCTATTTATTTATAGCACTTCGATTTATTTATAGAATTTCGGGGAAAGCCAATATGTTTCACAAAAATTAACAAAATGAATTGATCACTTATATGTTTCATATTGCCCCCGCTCGGCCTAGACAAGTGTAGTCAGTGTGCCATGTGTGTTTTAATTGATGTAAATAGAACACGGTATATCTGATATTTTCCACTCACCAAATTTTGCGAGTTCATGAAAAAGTAACTCGCAATCTGCAAAACTAACTCGCAATTTGCGAGTTTGCAAGCTTAAATTCGAACCCTGTAAGTCTAGTGGCCTCAGACCTACAGTCGATCTCCACCGTTTTCTCTGTGTATCAGAGTATTTCATCTGGGGTTTTCAACGTAGTATTTCATCTGTGGTTTTCAATTGAGTATTTCATCTGTGGTTTTCAACTGAGTATTTCAACAGAGTATTTCGATAAGAGTATTTCATCTGGGGTTTTCAACTGAGTAAATTTCTACGGGCTATATTTCGGCTAAGTATGTCATCTGGGATTTTCAACTGATTAATTTCTACGGGCTATATTTCGGCTAAGTATGTCATCTGGGGTTTTCAACTGATTAATTTCTACGGGCTATATTTCGGCTAAGTATGTCATCTGGGGTTTTCAACTGATTAATTTCCACGGGCTATATTTCGGTTAAGTATTTCATCTGGGGTTTTCAACTGATTAAATTTCCACGGGCTATATTTCTGCTAGAAGTATTTCATCTGGGTTTGTTAACTGTGTTGATAAGTGACAAAAATGTCCCCCAATATTGAAAGTTTTAATGCACAAGTTTTGAATATCTAGTTTAGCTACAAATGAACTGAATCAATATTAAAACTCATTACAAGTATGCTCGAGCGCCCTCAATGAGAGTAAGAGCCTCACAAACAAGGCCTTTTCTTTCAAAAAATGACATTTTTGTTCATTTTCAGCAGTTTTCTATCAGTTTTTGGTCTTGCAACAGGTACTTGATAGGGATCAGTCAAAAAACTGCTTGTACTCGGAGGTGCGCTTTATATTTTTGGGATCAAAATCTTGCCCAGAAAGGTCCAAAATCTATAAAAGCTATAAAATCGTAACATAATTCTTCTAGATAAATAAAATAAATAAAAATATATTTTGAAGAATTTACTTGAACATGCACAACAGATAATATGTAAAATTAGTTTTTGCATTTTGAACATATTAGTGTCCAACTGATTATACCTTGTCCTTTCTACAGGCTATATTTTGGCTAAGTATTTCATCTGAGGTTTTCCACTGTGTTTCGCCTGGGTATTTCCACTGTGTATCATCTGGGTATTTCAGTGGTACAAATTAGCACTCGCCCAGTCGCCATTGGCGAGTAAAAAATGGTCTGGGCGACCAAAATTTGACTTTCACACGCCCATGTGGAAACTCTAAGTAATATTGATATGGGACTTTTTCTAAAATGATCAGCATGACATGATGTTGGTCCTTGTCGAAAATTGTTTTGATTCAACATTAAACATGGCTGCCAGCGGCCATCTTTGTTTACATAGAGTTATATAATGAAAACTAATAGCGACTACTCCTCTGAAACTACTTGATGGATTTTCATGAAACTTCACAGGAATGTTGCTCTTGATGTCTAATTGATCCTAGCAAAATTTCAGATCGGCCGGAAATTCAAGATGGCCGCCACGGCTAAAAATAAATTTTCAAAATACAAGTTTGTAGCGACTACTTCTTGAAAACTATAAGTGATATTGATATGGGACTTTTTCTAAAATGATCAGCATGACATGATGTGGGTCCTTGTCAAAAATCGTTTTGATTCGACGTTAAACATGGCTGCCAGTGGCCATCTTTGTTTACATAGAGTTATATAGTAAAAACTTGTAGCGACTACTCCTCTGAAACTACTTGGCGGATTTTCATGAAACTTTACAGGAATGTTGCTCTTAATGCCTAATTGATCCTAGCAACATTTCGGGTCGGCCGGAAATTCGAGAAGGCCGCTATGGCTAAAAATAGATTTTCAAAATACAAGTTTGTAGCGACTACTTCTTGAAAACTATAAGTGATATTGATATGGGACTTTTTCTAAAATGATCAGCATGACATGATGTTGGTCCATGTCAAAAATTGCTTTGATTCGACGTTAAACATGGCTGCCAGCGGCCATCTTTGTTTACATAGAGTTATATAATGAAAACTTGTAGCAACTACTCCTCTGAAACTACTTGACGGATTTTCATGTTGCTCTTGATGTCTAATTAATCCTAGCAAAATTTCAGGTCGGCCGGAAATTCAAGATGGTCGCCACGGCTAAAAATACATTTTCAAAAAACAAGTTTGTAGCGACTACTTCCTGAAATCAAAATCAATCAGTAGAGCTTCAAGGTCATTGACCTCTTGTTTGGATATTCTAAAACGCGGCGCTTTTGATTAATAAAATGTGGTGCTTTTAGAAATCATCAATAATAATTATATGGCAGAGAATCATGTTGATAGAAAAGGTCTCATACATTAATTTTTAAACTGTATGTCAGCATAAAATATTTATAACAAAATAAAACATTAATTTAATAATATCTAATCTTTTTTAATCTTTTATTACAATTATTTACATATTCTAGTTGTGATCATTTATAACAAAACTCATTAACAATACTATTTATAATTAAGTAGATAACTTGGACTTGTAATGATCAGTAACGTTGTTTATAATATTCAATAAACACAGAGTAATGGCATGTAATTGTTCATAAATTATGCACCAGAGTGGTAAAATAAAATAATATTTTGTTGGGCCCCTAACTTTTGGGCTGGGCCCCTAAAAACTCTAAGTCAGAAGCCCAGCTGGCTCCTAGCTGAATATAGTTAGTCTGTGTCCCTGTATTTCCACTGTGTTCATCTGAGTATTTCCACTGTGTATCATCCGGGTATTTCCACTGTGCATCATCTGGGTATTTCCACTGATTGCTTTTCTCTTTGCAGGTATTTATTGCTTAACTCAGGAATATTACAAATAACGGGTGTTCGGGCGTCGGACAAGGGTTTATACAGATGTTATGCTACTCAGGGACTGCATGATCTACCAGGTGTTGTGTCAGATATTGACGGCAAATACAGCGAACAGGCGATGCTGGATGTTCTTACAGGTATGGTGGCAGTTGCTAAAAATGTCAACACCTGTCCCTTTGTTATGTTATTTTAAAATTTCCATGTGCATTTTAATATTTCCATGTGCGTCTGTCCGTTTGTTAGCTCGACTATTCGAAGAATAAGAGAGCATATGTAATCACGCCGGCGTGGTCGTCCCACATCAAGGTTTGAGTGTAAGCTGTGTTTACAAGTCTATTTCTCTTACATTGCTTATCCTAGCACAACAAAATTTGCCCATGAGCTTCCTCATTATCTTAAGGGCTGCTTTAGTAATTTTGGTTCCTGTAACCCAAATTCTGATAATATAAAAATGTAAAATGTGTCTATTTCACATCAAATTGTGCGTGTAAGCTGTGTTTACAGGTCTATCTCTCATATTTCACACATATTAGGGCATGAACTCCCACGCAAACAAAATTGGTCTGACCAACTTGACGACTCGGTTGGTTTTAGTCTGACCAACTTGATGACTGCTGGTTATGGTCTGAACAACTCGTTGACTGCTGGTTATGGTCTGACCAACTCAATGACTGCTGGTTTTGGTCTGACCAGCTTGATGACTGCTTGTTTTGACCTGACCAACTTGAGGACTGCTGGTTTTGGTCTGAACAACTCGATGACTGCTAGTTATGGTCTGACCAACATGAGGACTGCTGGTTTTGGTCTGAACAACTTGATGACTGCTGGTTTTGATCAGACCAACTTGATGATTGCTGGTTAAGGTCTGACCAACTCAATGACTCATTTAAAAATGTTCGATATTAATTCAAATAGAGTTTATATCACTAACAGTTATTTATATAATTAAAATAAAATGTATTTCCATCATCACAAAATTTGATAAGTGCCTTGAAGTGGAGTCGGCTAGTTTTCCAGACAAACTAGTTCAGTGCATAATTATGCACATTAACGCAGTATGATGGATTGGGAACCAGTTGATCAACCCTGGTTTCCTGTGATCCAGCTGGGAACCATGCAAGGATTTAAATGCTTCATTATATATGTTTTTGCTGCTGTGGTATTTTAATATTTCTGCATCGATTGTTACAGGTCCAGTTCCGAACCAGGTGAAGATTGTGTCCAGTTCCCAAAATGTTACAGCACATGCGGGCACGTCTGCGGTTTTGGAGTGCCTAGTGCAGGGCTATACGGGTCAGGTGGAGTGGAGGAAAGAGGGACAGAGTGAGTACCGTATTTTACCTTGTATAGTACGCACTTTTTTGACCACTTTTACGGTTCTCGAAAGGGGGGTGCGTACAATATAAGGAAACAATAAAAATAACTTTTTTTTCTCTTGCAGAAAATCGAAATCTCGGAAGAAAAACCTTGACGACGAACAGACGTCGAGACAGAAAATTGTGAATACCGATAATACACATTTTTTTCGTAAATTACTCGCTTCATATAACTAATATATTGACTTAATTCGAATTAAAAATGAATAAAGTGTATTAAGATGCTTGTTTTTGTGTAAATGTTTGTAAATGTGTGCATGTTTGTTGTAAAACTTCAATAAATTGCGTGAAAAATCGTCCTTCCATTTTGTTGTTTATATCGCGTGACGTAATATCACGTGACTTCCAGCTGTTTAGACATTAGACTGGTACATGGAATATTGTTACAGTTCTATTCTATTCTTATATTTATAGGATTTTATTTAATATTTTATAAAAAATTAATGAAGTTTTTGCTTTATTTTGAAATACATATATTTTAGATGGCGTAGAAAGGCAGAATCACCCTACTTTGAAATGGCAATTATTCAATAATGCTTGTGAAAACATGCTTACCGGTACACATTTGATGATTGATAATTGGGTCAAACAATATCGCACCTCGGCTGCAGTTTTGACACATTATAAACATGGGTAGAATGTGTTATTCTATTTTTATAATCCTTTGAAGTTGCCGCGAGTATCGACTATTTCTGAGGATGCACTTTGACACGCCGTGTGACCTTTACCAGATTTAGCCATGTGGTACAGGTAACTGATCACGCGTTACCCATCTGATTCACTTATGATAAACTCTGGTTCCCGTGAATACACAATGTTAGTATAATCGGCGTAATGGATTACGGTAACCAGGGCTTTTTATGTCATATAAAGCCCTGCGGTAACCAACGACTTTGTTGCGTTTTAGTAGATGTAATTATCGGATTACGGACAATTATCTGCGGCATTATAATTGGCTTTTTGATGAGATGATACAAGATAGGTACTCCCCTGAAGATTGGCAATTAATGATTGAAGTAATTATATTTTCTTTTGTACGCTAATTATCTCGATCGTGATTTTTTTTTTTTTTTTTTTTTTTTTTTTTTTTTTTTCTTCGTTGAATGGTTCATCTAGGAAAACTACTGTCAACACAAATAAATAAACACACCCACACCCCTCCCACTAGTTTATTTTACCACTATTACTACAATACATCACAGTCTGAATATGCGTTAAATACAAATGAAAATGAAAAGCTTCTTCTGTTCATGTTTCTTAACAAATGACTTCACCTTTATCTGAAATAGAAAGCATAATATTTTGATGCGTACTATACACGGAAACAACTTTTTTACCCCAGTTTTGACCTCCGAGAGGGGGGTGCGTATTATACACGGGTGCGTACTATACAAGGTAAAATACGGTAGAGAGAAAATTGAGCAGCATTAAGTTACCGAGTCAAGCAGACCAAACCTGGGACTGAGTGTTTAATGTCACGCACAGGTCATGGTCGTTCAATTTTTCCTCTTTGATCCATAGCTCAGAAATTGCTAGAGTTAATGGAATGAAACTACTGTATCCTCGATAGTGTGTTGCACGTGCATTTAAGTTATGAAATGCTAACCTTAATACTGGTGTCTCTGTCACAGTGTGAGACCTTGACTTTCTTGTACTACTTTCTGGTGTCTGTGTCATGGTGCAAGACCTTGACTTTCTTGTACTACTTTCTGGTGTCTGTGTCATGGTGCAAGACCTTGACTTTCTTGTACTACTTTCTGGTGTCTGTGTCATGGTGCAAGACCTTGACTTTCTTGTACTACTTTCTGGTGTCTGTGTCATGGTGCAAGACCTTGACTTTCTTGTACTACTTTCTGGTGTCTGTGTCATGGTGCAAGACCTTGACTTTCTTGTACTACTTTCTGGTGTCTGTGTCATGGTGCAAGACCTTGACTTTCTTGTACTACTTTCTGGTGTCTGTGTCATGGTGCCAGAGCTTGACTTTCTTGTACTACTTTCTGGTGTCTGTCATGGTGCAAGACCTTGACTTTCTTGTACTACTTTCTGGTGTCTGTGTCATGGTGCAAGACCTTGACTTTCTTGTACTACTTTCTGGTGTCTGTGTCATGGTGCAAGACCTTGACTTTCTTGTACTACTTTCTGGTGTCTGTGTCATGGTGCAAGACCTTGACTTTCTTGTACTACTTTCTGGTGTCTGTGTCATGGTGCCAGACCTTGACTTTCTTGTACTACTTTCTGGTGTCTGTGTCATGGTGCCAGACCTTGACTTTCTTGTACTACTTTCTGGTGTCTGTGTCATGGTGCAAGACCTTGACTTTCTTGTACTACTTTCTGGTGTCTGTGTCATGGTGCCAGACCTTGACTTTCTTGTACTACTTTCTGGTGTCTGTCATGGTGCAAGACCTTGACTTTCTTGTACTACTTTCTGGTGTCTGTGTCATGGTGCCAGACCTTGACTTTCTTGTACTACTTTCTGGTGTCTGTGTCATGGTGCCAGACCTTGACTTTCTTGTACTACTTTCTGGTGTCTGTGTCATGGTGCAAGACCTTGACTTTCTTGTACTACTTTCTGGTGTCTGTGTCATGGTGCCAGACCTTGACTTTCTTGTACTACTTTCTGGTGTCTGTCATGGTGCAAGACCTTGACTTTCTTGTACTACTTTCTGGTGTCTGTGTCATGGTGCAAGACCTTGACTTTCTTGTACTACTTTCTGGTGTCTGTGTCGTGGTGCGAGTCATTGACTTTCTTGTACTGTTGTGAAATCAGCACATGGCCTTGCTCTCTGGTATTTATAAATAAACATAGTAAATGTGAAACGTGTGAAAATAAAATAAAAACTAAAAACAAAGAGAACGCTTTGACATGAAGTCTGAATAAAGGATCCATTTACCCAGAAAACAACTTGAAATAAAACATGTACTGAAAACTGAGTTGTTGCTACTAAAAAAATAAATAACTTGTTTGCACCAAAAATGTTGGTAGATTACTGAATGCCGGATGGACAGCGGGCGTCAGACTATAGTTTTCATTCCCAGTAACATGTTAAAGGGTTCTTGTATCACAGAACATTTTGTCCCTAAATTGGGAAGGGACCAATGACTTTGAAGTGAGAAAATTAAACACAGCTTTCTTTGAAATTGGGCCTGATATTTTGCTATTTCTTGGTGAATGTTTTGAAAGATAAAAAACCCTTCATTTTAACGTATGATGTTAGGTAAAACATCAGTCACTTATTGAATTGAGCATTTATTTTAACTCACAAATGGGAAAACTGAAGGCTTAATTGTTTTACTGTTATAAAAAAAAAAAAAGAAGTGTTTTGCAAGATTTTTTTGCAGAAAATATAGACGTTTTTATACGTCCATTTGAAAAACGGGATGTATTATGGTATGGGATTGTTCACCTGTCTGTCCGTCCGTCCGTAAACAATTGCATATTCTGGACGATAACTCCGAAACCATTACACCTACACTCATGAAACTTCACAGGTACATTGCCCTAGGTGAGAGAAAATATTGTGTTTCAGTAGGGTTAGCAGGTCAATGGTCAAGGTTGCTATGACCGTATGTGGTAATATGCATTCGTGTGATAACATCAAAACCATAACACCTCCACTGATGAAACTTCATATGTGCATGGAGGCAAGAGAAAGAACCTTGTTGTCTTTGGGGTCAGTAGGCCAAGTGTCAAGGTTACTATGACCCTATATGGAAACACACATTCCACCAAATAACTGTGAAACCACAACACTCACACTCATGAAACTTCATAGATACATTGCATTTGGTCAGAGGAGAAACCCTGTTGGTTTTGGGGTCACTAGGTCAAAGTTCAAGGTCACCAGTACATATTCCATGTGATAACTCCAGGAGTATAATACCTACACTCATACACTCATGAAAATGTAGATACATTGCCCTTGGTGAGAGGAGGAACCCCATCACTTTTGGGCTTTGTAGGTCAAAGGTCAAGGTCACGATGTCTTCATATGGACATACACTTTGCAAATGACAATCTCAGAAATGATACCGACACTTACTAAACTTCATATGTGCATTGTCCTTGGTCAGAGGAGGAAGCCTATTACTTTTGGGTTCAGTAGGTCATCAAGGTCACATTGAACTGACTATGACTGAATCCCACGACATTTTCCTCACTGTAACTTGTAACTATTAGACCTACAATTTTGAAACTACAGAAATAGTACCCATGTTAAAACAACAACCTCTATCAATTTTAAGCTTAGTAGGTCAGATGTCAAGGTCACTGACCTGATCATGACAAATTCCTTCCCAGCTGTTATTCACAAATATTTGATCTACAGTCTTGAAACTTTGTACAAATAGTGCTCTCGGTTGAACAACATCCCCTATCAGTTATTTTTTGGTTAGAAGGTCAAAGGTAAGGGTTACATTGACCTGACACCTAGGAAATGTTTTTAAGTTAAAAACTTTAGGAAACGGGCGTATAATGCCCCGTTAGGCGACGCTCTTGTAATTGAGAAAAGGCCAAAACTGAGTCTCGCCTATGATGGTTAAAAAGGGCCCTGTTAAGATGCATTTCAATGATAAATTCCTCGTGGTCATATACAACCACTGCAAACACACCGTCACATGCAGAGGGGTATCACCCTCCCATTCATATTCATTTTGTAAATTTTTTGTTCATGCTCATTAAAGATCATCATGACCCCTGCATTGTTTCAGGAGCCATCTCGCTCACATCACTAAGAGCATTGGCAGAAAAACAATAAACGTGGCTCCAGCGTAAATGGAGTGTCTACAGTAGAATTTGCAGCAACTCTGCAGTTCAGGGTGAGAAGGTCCTAGGCCCATTCTCCATATTTTATCTCGATGTACATGGAGGATGAGCCTGGCATGTGCCATATAACCTTTCTTGTGTTGGTGCGCCTTAAAACCCAATTCAATTCAATTCGTAGTCATATTAAAATGGAAGTTCTTAATTGTGTTTTAGATTACTTGGTTCAAGGTCACTGGGTTACTCGGGTCAAGGTCACTGGGTTAATCAGGTCAAGGTCACTGGGTTACTTGGGTCAAGGTCACTGGGTTACTTGGGTCAAGGTCATTGTTACTATAGATGGAAAAATGGTTACCACTCGATATAAGTTTGTTCCAAGATATCAAGATGAAATTTCCTATATCGATTCCTCATTCCAAAGGGAAGTTTTTTCAGGCTACTTGGTTCAACGTCAAGTCATTTTCATGATGAAATGAATGTAAAGTCATTAATTCATCATGTAATATATTATATCATTTGAATATAATTATTTTTCATTCAGTAGCTATGATTTTCTTAAACACCTATAAAACTGTACTTTCATATTTATAAATTCCATAAATGGTTATTTAGAACTAAGATGTCGTAGTTGTCAAAATGGCAGCTTCCATTGTTTTTTAAGAACCTTCAAACATTGTCAAATGGTCATGAATATGATTAAATGTCTTCCTTGTTTATTGTACCTTTTTCACCTTTTTCCAATTTATCCGAGCTTAAGATTGTTTTAATACAGTCTGCAGCTCTATTTGTTTATGCCTCTGAAAGGTATACTGAAAGGTATAAAAGGTATACTGAAAGGTATAAATGGTATACTGAAAGGTATAAAAGGTAGTATAAAAGGTATACTGAAAGATATAAAAGGTATACTGAAAGGTATAAAAGGTATACTGAAAGGTATAAAAGGTATACTGAAAGGTATAAATGGTATACTGAAAGGTATAAAAGGTATACTGAAAGGTATAAAAGGTATACTGAAAGGTATAAATGGTATACTGAAAGGTATAAAAGGTATACTGAAAGGTATAAATGGTATACTGAAAGGTATAAAAGGTATACTGAAAGGTATAAAAGGTATACTGAAAGGTATAAATGGTATACTGAAAGGTATAAAAGGTATACTGAAAGGTATAAATGGTATACTGAAAGGTATAAATGGTATACTGAAAGGTATAAAAGGTATACTGAAAGGTATAAATGGTATACTGAAAGGTATAAAAGGTATACTGAAAGGTATAAAAGGTATACTGAAAGGTATAAATGGTATACTGAAAGGTATAAAAGGTATACTGAAAGGTATAAAGGTATACTGAAAGGTATAAAAGGTATACTGAAAGGTATAAAGGTATACTGAAAGGAAAAAGAAACCCATAATCAAAAACTTGCATAATAGACTACACTATTATATACACCTGATGTCATGTAATATTCCAGATATATCTCACTATTACATACACCTGATGTCATGTAATATTCCAGATATATCTCACTATTACATACACCTGATGTCATGTAATATTCCAGATATATCTCACTATTATATACACCTGATGTCATGTAATATTCCAGATATATCTCACTATTACATACACCTGATGTCATGTAATATTCCAGATATATCTCACTATTACATACACCTGATGTCATGTAATATTCCAGATATATCTCACTATTACATACACCTGATGTCATGTAATATTCCAGATATATCTCACTATTACATACACCTGATGTCATGTAATATTCCAGATATATCTCACTATTACATACACCTAATGTCATGTAATATTCCAGATATATCTCACTATTACATACACCTAATGTCATGTAATATTCCAGATATATCTCACTATTACATACACCTAATGTCATGTAATATTCCAGATATATCTCACTATTACATACACCTAATGTCATGTAATATTCCAGATATATCTCAACTCATTTTGTACAAAAAGGGGCTACAACTAATTACAGAAAGGACAACTCTGTCATGTAGTAGATGTTTTAATCAAAGCATACTTTGTTACACGAAATTCATAAATGTTAAAGTTTCGCTTGAAAAAGTCAAGCCATTTCAGTAGTGTACCTAGTGTTAAGAGATTGCAACATTTAAAGCCTAAGTTTGCTCACCCGATTGATGCAAATGCGCATTCTGTCTATAATGAAGCTTAAAGCGGTAATCAGTGGTGTGTTCGGTGCTGTTTAAACCTTCTTTCCGAAAGGACAGGCCTAATGTTGCCGTATTCCATTCGATTAGCAGTAGCATATTTAACAACATGTAGCGGAAATAACCAATATGCGTTTCTTTTTCCTTTCAGTATATAATATAGTAATCGCACCATCAGCTCAACTGTCCTTTCGTTCATCTGTCCGTCCGAAAATCCTTTTTTAGCTGTATGTGTCACCGTGACATGTCTTGTTTAATTTTCAAAGCTCCCCACTTCTCAGACTGGCTTTTTTCTGATGTTGTAAATGAGGTTTTCAAACATAAATACCTGTTCGGAATTAATTCAAACATTCTATTGTAGAGTTGTCTGTGCAGTCGACAGGTCGGATTGAGTGGCTGGGCAACAACCTTCATTTCCTGGAGACGGTGCCGTCAGACGACGGCAAATATCAATGTGTGGCCGGCAATACCATCTCCAGTATGATGCTCAACATAATCAGTAAGTGGTAATGAGCATAATCAGTGAGTTGTAGTGAGCATAATCAGTAAGTTGTAGTGAGCATAACCAGTAAGTTGTAGTGAGCATACTCAGTAAGTTGTAGTGAGCATAATCAGTAAGTTGTAGTGAGCATAATCAGTTAGTTGTAGTGAGCATAATCAGTAAGTTGTAGTGAGCATAATCAGTTAATTGTAGTGAGCATACTCAGTAAGTTGTAGTGAGCATACTCAGTAAGTTATAGTGAGCATAATCAGTAAGTTGCAGTGAGCATACTCAGTAAATTGTAGTGAGGCCAGAAAAAAAAATACCTGTGTTTCTGGTTACTCTGCTGAAAAAATTGGGGTAGGTAGGTCGGTAAAATTTTTCTTTTTTTTTTTTTTTTTTTTTTTTTGGCCCATGTTTATGGACGATGTTAAAGCTATCTTTAACTTTGTCAAGCAGTTAATTTGTAGTGATTTTGCAAGGAGAGAAGGTAAACAACCTCATGATATCTTCTTAATTTGTTTGTTTTGAATAAAATAAATTGAAAACACATATTTTCTGCCATTACGAGTTTACATACGATTAAATTTTATAATTTTCCTGAGGCTGGGTGGTAATGGAAGAACAAATCTGCTGGCAGCATATCATGATTAATGTTTTTCATAACTTCTGCTCTGTCCCATGGCTGCATTTTCCAATACGAATAGCCAAAACGGGTTTTAGCGCATGTTTCATACTCAATATTTTCGTACATTACCGTTTCGTACCCAGCTTTTTCGTACTATTATTTATTTATTTATTTATTTTTTGATAAAAAACTGTAGGGTCGGCGCCAAAAAATAGGGACGGTCGGGTAACCAGAAACACAGGTATTTTTTTTTCTGGCCTGAGCATAATCAGTAAGTTGGTAGTGAGCATACTCGGTAAGTTTTAGTGAGCATACTCAGTAAGTTGTAGTGAGCATACTCAGTAAGTTGTAGTGAGCATAATCAGTAAGTTGTAGTGAGCATAATCAGTAAGTTGTAGTGAGCATAATCAGTAAGTTGTAGTGCACTATTTCGAATAGTTCTTTAAGAACCTATTTCCCAACGCTAAATGATCATTGAAAAGGAATGGAAAGTTTGCTTATTTACTGCTAACATGCTACATGACCAATTAGCTCAGGTATATAAACTGAGGCCCGAGTAAAGTTTTCTCTATGAAAAGCATTGGTACATTGAACAGTATCTAGGGTATAGCAGATATATACACGGCAAAAAAAGTTTTGGACCAGGGTATATAAAGTCATATAAAAATAAAATTAGTGGACAAAATTTAAGTATCTTTTTTTAGTAACCAAGGACTACCCTACCCGGTTAATTTGGTATCAGAAACATTAAATTCCAAACAAGATTTGATTTTAAAAAAATATCGCGAACACACAAAGGGTCTGTAAAAAATGTTGCAAAGTCCATACAAAGTAACAGTTACGACGGACACATTCGAGTAACCAATAAAAATATTATTATTTTTTCGCAAACTTTCATTGTAAATGATAATTATTGTTGATTGTTGATCTATTGTGAATTATCAACTGAGATAATAAGGGTTACGGTCGAATGTCATGGTTCAACGATCATTGTACGGGTTCCAACACTGCCATGGTCCAAAACTTCTTTTACAGAGTATATAATACTTGAAACTTTACTTTTATAAAGAAGAAAAAAAGCAAATTAACAAGTAAGCTGTACATACCAAGTAAGCTGTACATACCAAGTAAGCTGTACATACTAAGTAAGCTGTACATACTAAGTACAAAACTTTGTTAATAATTCATACAACTAATGGAACACCTGCTTTTGTCTAGCCCAAGATAGCAGTCACTTTTCCGGCGGCGGCCACATTTTAAATCAACTATATCTCGGCAACCACTGCTCGATTTTTTTCTTAGACTTTGTCAGATGCTTTATTGGGTCAAGGAATATCACATAATGCCAAATTTACCAAGGTCAAGGTCATATTTTGCGTTATTTTCCCAAAACAACTTTGGTTGGGTAATAACCTTGGTTAGGTAATTTAACCTCAGTTAACTGTATGTAACTGCCTCATTTTCTTTGTTTGATACTTGGTCATATGTATTGTTGGCATTGGTGGACATCACTGAACAAAATTACCATGGTCAAGGTCATATTTTGCGTTATTTTCCCAAAACAACTTTGGTTGGGTAATAACCTTGGTTAGGTAATTTAACCTCAGTTAACTGTATGTAACTGCCTCATTTTCTTTGTTTGATACTTGGTCATATGTATTGTTAGCATTGGTGGACATCACTGAACAAAAATACCAAGGTCAAGGTCAAATTTTGGGTTATTTTTCCTTGGTTAGATAACTTAACCTAAGTTAACTGTATGTGATTTCCTCACTTTATGTCTTTGATACTTGGTCATTTGTATTGTTGGCCATATGTATTGTTGGCATTGGTGGACATCAGTGAACAACCAAAAATATTTTGCTTTATTTTCTCGAAATTACACCCTGTCTAAACCACTTAACCTCAGTAACTTATCTTGTTATGATTACCTCGCTTTTTGTTTGATACTTGGTCATTTGAATCGTTGTCTTTGGTGGACATCATTTAAGCACAAATATAATAAAACATTTCTTATGCCGTTTGCCGCGTTGGCGAGACACCCTCAGGCCGAGTTCTTGTGTTTTAATGTTGGCTTCATACAAAAGCTGTATTGGGAGGGCCTCATCAACTGAAACAAAAGTGAATACTACCATTTGTTTATGCAATTGTATGTCTATACCTATACAAGTTTTCTCCTCCCCAAATACAATAGGCTGGAGTAGGTCCTTAATCGTGACCTTAAAGGGACGCTGTAATTTTCAAGTATTCGTTAAAGGGACAATCGGCAATTTTTAAGTATTCAGTTAAGCATTTAACTTAGTACTGCAATATTTTATTCATTTTCCTGCTTCCAGTTTGAGGTTTTCTGTTTTTCTTCGTTTAAACATATATTGAGGGATTTAGCAAGTTTTTAAGATGAAATAATACTGTATACAAGATATACTGACATTTTGGGACTTTATGGGCTTGACCCCTACGTTCATTTATTCGTTACGTCATTAACGTAACGTTACTTAAGATGTTCGACTGTTAGTGATGTGTGTTTAATAAAATATTGTGTCTTTTGAACTAGTTTCTTAATTTTACAACCAAAAATGTATTATTTCCAGGTTGCAACAAAAACTCACTGAACTTTTTCCCCTCAGTATATTATTAGGGTAAAATGTAATGAAGAGTTATAGATGCAAACCAATATTGTTTACTATTCAAATAATTACAGTGAAACTTTTGTGGCTCGAACTTGGAGAAGTAGAACACAATCGAAGGCTGGAACTAAAACTTCGGTCCAAGCCAAAACCTCAATGTAATGATTGACTTGACAATAATAATATAAGTCTGGAGAATGTTATAACCCACTACATATATATACTGGACTGTTCTTTCTTTAAATTAAGACTATTCCATTTATGTGACAAAGGGGTGTTTTTGGGAAAATGACTGATCAGCAGCTGGACATTGTAAACCCTGATCAGCCTGCGAGTTGCTGGCAGGTTGATTTATAGTCTTGCTGAGTGGTTTACGGGTTAAAGTATGATTTTTTATTACCTTTCATTAATAGACTTGATGAAACTAATTGGGCTGCTTTTCTCTCTTGTTTGTGTTCATTGTTCCAAGGAATCTCCTTTCAGTATTTATTTTATTAATTCCTTAGGAAAACCAGTATTCTACAGTAATATCGGGTCTAGTGTGGGAGGAAAACCAGTAATCTACAGTAATAGCGGGTCTAGTGTGGGTAATTGGTTGATAATTCACTGTCGATAATTGGTTGCACACAAGTAACTGATTATCAATAGTTCTTTCGTTGATAATTTGACATTCATGTTTATAGTTCTTTCGTTGATAATTTGTTATTCAATTCTTACTTTTAATTATGCATGCATGTTTCCGTTTGGAAATTTCTTATTACAGTTTGCCTGCATGAATTAATCTTCCAGTTGTATTTTATAATGTTTATTTAATATCTTCGTAATGCTCATAATGTTTATTTAATATCTACTGCAGCAATGGTCTCGTTTAAACATTTTAAGATTTATAAGTTTGACTGAGCAGGCCCAAATTGAATTTAAACAGACATTTTCCCTTCTTTTTTGTCATGAATATTTGATAATAATGTCCGATTTAAATGTTAAAGTTGCAATATCCAAAATAAGACAAAAGTTGTGAAAAAAATCTAAATGAGTTTCCCTATAAAATGCTCAACCAGTATAAACTATATTCCAAATGAAGCATCCTAACCATTTAGTACGCCATGGGCTCTAGTTTATGAAATACAAATAATTATTTAAATGTTTTAGGGTAGTTAGTAATTAAGTGAGCTTCATTCGTTTATTAATTCTTCAGGTCAGCCAGTAATCTCGGAAGAGCCAGAGAGCGTGTCTACCCCAAAGGCGCAATGGATCTACCTCAAATGTTTGGCCGATGGTCATCCAAAACCTACAATCTCTTGGCTAAAAGACGGTGAACCGATAGACTATGACAAATATAATTACAAAGTAAGTGTTGTAGTAATAATGGTGTTTCAACGATATACGATCAGTGGTGTAGGAACATCTCAAGTATTGTGGGAGCTCCCCCACTCCCCCACCAAAATTGAAATAAAAATAAAAAGCATTTAACCAATGGAGTTTTCTTTTTACCAACATATATATACTCAGTTGCAATAGAAACTGGACTCTTTAAACATTTTACTTTACACCCTGTCCTCTTTATCAAGCGACAGTCCCTTAATGATTCGACCTATTGAAAAACAAATGACAACATGATATTGGCAATGGAATGATGAAAACCTTGGTACCAAACATGGCATATTCATTTTGGAATTTGTCAATTTAATTCTAAAAAAACTTTATACAATTAAATCTAAAAAAAACTCAGTGTCCACTTTCTTTTGCAACTGAGTATAGTATTCATTGACATACATAATATGTGGCTTACAGAATCATATATGATATGAGTTGATAGTTCAGAGTGAGCCATACAACTTTGGTTACTGATCAATGAAAAAACGTAACAGTTATACTGCCCAGTGAAGTGTATTATAACAGACATATTATCCAATGAAATTGCTGTTTACAGAAACATAAAGGAGATAAGTTGGTGATATTTCAGAGTGAGCCATACAACTTTGGTTTCTGACCAATGAAAAACTTGAAAGAATTACACCGCCCAGTAAATAATATTTATCTAATGAAATTGCTGCTTACAGAAAAGTAAAGGGGATAAGTTGATAATATTTCAGAGTGAGCCATACAACTTTGGTTACTGACCAATGAAAAAACGTAACAAAAGACTGTCCAATAAATTGTATTGTAACAAATATATTATCCAATGAAATTGCTGTTTACAGAAACGTAAAGGAGATGAGTTGGTGATAGTGCAGAGTGAGCCATACAACTCGGGTTTCTATCAGTGTGTTGCCACCAATGACGCGGGTTCCACGATGGCTATAACCAGGATCGATGTCTACATGCAGCGTAAGTCACACACAATACTGATTATAATCCTCGATATCTACATGCAGCGTAAGTCACACGCAATACTGATTATAATCCTCAGGTACTATGGAGATTGTAACTCATATGGCTTTATATTTTGTATCCCACTGGGAGATCGACTTTTCACGTGAGAAAGTGTTGATTCTTACGGATGGCGGGAGGTATGCAGTACAGGTTCTACTCAGGAAAAATGTGTCGTCTGCCTCCACCACAAAAAAAAAATGACCATCATATATGGCCTTACATGTGCTAATGTGTTAAAAATGGCGTAAAACATCGTCCAAACAAACAAATAGTGAGTACCTACCATAGAGCTAGGAATCTCCTTGTTTAAAACCCCTTCCGTATTTTGTGTTTTTTGGCATAACCATTGCCAAAAACTATGCTTTTCCACCTTCAAAAAAAAAAAAAAAAAAATCTATAGTGGACCTCCTATAGCATGTCCATGAAACATATTCTTCATGTAAATTATAGGGTTGATTGTATTTTTCTAGTTAACCCGTTTCTAATGCATTTTAATGTTTCTGACAGTTTAACTGACAAACGCCTTGAAATAAAACTAAATGATGTCATACTTTTGATGGTTAACGTCACATAAGTGGATTTACAAGTGCGTTAGAAATTGTATTAATGCAAGACTTTTAGTTGGAAATATTCCCAATTTTATGTTTACGGTGCGTGTCCTAAAACCAGTCACCTAAAATCTAATTTAAAGAAACTAACCCGCCAAATAATGTCAAAATTACAAAACCAATTATCAAAACTTTATCCATGTGTTCAGTTCATATAATAATGCATATGTGCCGATTAAAAATACAGGTTTTTTCATGGGTTCTTAAAATACCCATGATTAAATCTGCGTAAAATGAATTATGAGTTGGTAACTCTCGATTCGACGCTCAAGTTTTGGGATTTTGGTCTGGCTGGTTAAAGCCATTTATATTGTTTCTATAGAGTTTGGAATCTCAAAATATGGATGTCGTCAGAAGTCATTGAAATGTTTTCCCATTACGCAAGATTGGGTTTGACTGTGCTAGTGGGGTCTGGGGGCAAGCCCCCCGTAAATTTTTTAAACATAAAAGACGCCAAATTGTGCGTTTTGGCGTATGTTGGTAGCAAAACTACACAGATTTTCTTACAGATTTTTATATTTTTACTCCACAATAGTAAATTAGTTGAAGGCATGACTGCCATCAAGCTCCATATGTCAACTAGGTTCAAATAATGGATAACATACGTTAAATAAAGTTTGCATCTCAGATTTTCATTACGCAGCTGCGTATCTGCATATAGGCAGGTACGTGCCTGGCTGTTGTTTGCAGGATAGTAAGTAATAAAAGGTGGTATTCTGAATTATTTCCCACTTTAATGCCATGCTTTTTAACGTTTTCTGCAGCCAACGTACCAGGCAGCCCCACAAACCTACGTGCGCTCAACGTGTCCAAAACTGACATCATCCTAGCATGGGATCCAGCAATGGCAGCTGTGGGGTACCCCGTGGTGGCGTATTCGGTTCATTACAAGGAGGTTGGAGGTAAGAAAACAAAACCATACAAAACCATACCATACAATGCTGGCAAAAAGCAATGTGATTTGTTTGCCCATTTAACGAATTTGGTTGAGATAGTTGAGAAAACAAGAAGAGAATCTCCCCATAAAGAGATCCCTGCTTTTCTGCAAATTTTATTTAGCTTGTAAAAAGCAAGGTACATGTAAGCGTTTATCAACATTGTCAGTACCTACATCCATGCCATTTCAGTGAAATCAAGCAGAAATAACTGGCCATACAATAAAACTTTGCTTTGCAGCATATGAAGGGAAGGATCATGTGATTCCGCAACCGCAGATAGAGTTGAAGGAGTTGTCTCCCTTTTCCGAGTACGCCATCTACATAGCGGCATACTCCCAGGCAGGGGCCGGACCAAAATCTGACCGTCTTCTTGTCCGCACCAAAGAGTCTGGTAAGTAGTCTTTCTTGCACAAGTTATACACGTTTGTCAACGAAAAGCATAAAAAAAGCATCACAAAGGCATCGAAATGAAGCAAATTATGAGCCATGTGTTCTGTATCCCGATACGTATCATATCTTGAGCCCATGTTGCGATATGTATTGTTATCATGAGACCTGTATCATGATACATAATGTACGGTGAGACCTGTATCATGATATGTAATGTATGGTGATACTTGTATCATGATACGTAATGTATGGTGAGACCTGTATCATGATACTTAATGTATGGTGAGACCTGTATCATGATATGTAATGTATGGTGAGACCTGTATCATGATACGTAATGTATGGTGAGACCTGTATCATGATACGTAATGTATGGTGAGACCTGTATCATGATACATAATATATGGTGAGACTTGTATCATGATATGTAATGTATGGTGAGACCTGTATCATGATACGTAATGTATGGTGAGACCTGTATCATGATATGTAATGTATGGTGAGACCTGTATCATGATACTTAATGTATGGTGAGACCTGTATCATGATACGTAATATATGGTGAGACTTGTATCATGATATGTAATGTATGGTGAGACCTGTATCATGATACGTAATGTATGGTGAGACCTGTATCATGATATGTAATGTATGGTGAGACCTGTATCATGATATGTAATGTATGGTGAGACCTGTATCATGATATGTAATGTATGGTGAGACCTGTATCATGATACATAATGTATGGTGAGACCTGTATCATGATATGAAATGTATGGTGAGACCTGTATCATGATACGTAATGTATGGTGAGACTTGTATCATGATACTTAATGTATGGTGATACGTAATGTATGGTGAGACCTGTATCATGATACGTAATGTATGGTGAGACCTGTATCATGATACATAATGTATGGTGAGACCTGTGTCATGATACGTAATGTATGGTGAGACTTGTATCATGATACGTAATGTATGGTGAGACCTGTGTCATGATATGTAATGTATGGTGAGACTTGTATCATGATACGTAATGTATGGTGAGACTTGTATGAGACTTGTATATACGTAATGTATGGTGAGACCTGTATCATAATACGTAATGTATGGTGAGACTTGTATCATGATACGTAATGTATGGTGAGACTTGTATCATGATACGTAATGTATGGTGAGACTTGTATTGTGATACATTATGTATGGTGAGACCTGTATCATGATACTAATGTATGGTGAAGCCTGTATCATGATGCATTATGTATGGTGAGACTTGTATGAGACTTGTATATACGTAATGTATGGTGAGACTTGTATCATGATACGTAATGTATGGTGAAACTTGTATCATGATACATAATGTATGGTGAGACCTGTATCATGATACGTAATGTATGGTGAGACCTGTATCATGATACGTAATGTATGGTGAAGCCTGTATCATGATGCATTATGTATGGTGAGACCTGTATCATGATGCGTAATGTATATTGAGACCTGTATCATGATACGTAATGTATGGTGAGACTTTATCATGATAAGTAATGTATGGTGAGACCTGTATCATGATACGTAATGTATGGTGAGACTTGTATCATGATGCATTATGTATAGTGAGACCTGTATCATGATGCGTAATGTATGTTGAGACCTGTATCATGATACGTAATGTATGGTGAGACTTTATCATGATAAGTAATGTATGGTGAGACCTGTATCATGATACGTAATGTATGGTGAGACTTGTATCATTGGTGAGACTTGTATCATGATACGTAATGTATGGTGAGACTTGTATCATGATACGTAATGTATGGTGAGACCTGTATCATGATACGTAATGTATGGTGAGACTTGTATCATGATACGTAATGTATGGTGAGACCTGTATCATGATACATAATGTATGGTGAGACCTGTATCATGATACATAATGTATGGTGAGACTTGTATCATGATACGTAATGTATGGTGAGACTTGTATCGTGATACGTAATGTATGGTGAGACTTGTATCATGATACGTAATGTATGGTGAGACCTGTATCATGATACGTAATGTATGGTGAGACTTGTATCATTGGTGAGACTTGTATCATGATACGTAATGTATGGTGAGACTTGTATCATGATACGTAATGTATGGTGAGACCTGTATCATGATACGTAATGTATGGTGAGACTTGTATCATGATACGTAATGTATGGTGAGACTTGTATCATGATATGTAATGTATGGTGAGACCTGTATCATGATACGTAATGTATGGTGAGACTTGTATCATGATACGTAATGTATGGTGAGACCTGTATCATGATACGTAATGTATGGTGAGACTTGTATCATGATACGTAATGTATGGTGAGACCTGTATCATGATACGTAATGTATGGTGAGACTTGTATCATGATACGTAATGTATGGTGAGACCTGTATCATGATACGTAATGTATGGTGAGACCTGTATAATGATACGTAATGTATGGTGAGACTTGTATCATGATACGTAATGTATGGTGAGACTTGTATCATGATACATAATGTATGGTGAGACCTGTATCATGATACATAATGTATGGTGAGACTTGTATCATGATACGTAATGTATGGTGAGACTTGTATCGTGATACGTAATGTATGGTGAGACTTGTATCATGATACGTAATGTATGGTGAGACTTGTATCATGATACGTAATGTATGGTGAGACTTGTATCATGATACGTAATGTATGGTGAGACCTGTATCATGATACGTAATGTATGGTGAGACTTGTATCATGATACGTAATGTATGGTGAGACCTGTATCATGATACGTAATGTATGGTGAGACTTGTATCATGATACGTAATGTATGGTGAGACCTGTATCATGATACATAATGTATGGTGAGACCTGTATAATGATACGTAATGTATGGTGAGACTTGTATCATGATACGTAATGTATGGTGAGACTTGTATCATGATACATAATGTATGGTGAGACCTGTATCATGATACGTAATGTATGGTGAGACTTGTATCATGGTACGTAATGTATGGTGAGACCTGTATCATGATACGTAATGTATGGTGAGACTTGTATCATGGTACGTAATGTATGGTGAGACTTGTATCACGTAATGTATGGTGAGACCTGTATAATGATACGTAATGTATGGTGAGACTTGTATCATGATACGTAATGTATGGTGAGACTTGTATCATGATACATAATGTATGGTGAGACCTGTATCATGATACATAATGTATGGTGAGACTTGTATCATGATACGTAATGTATGGTGAGACTTGTATCGTGATACGTAATGTATGGTGAGACTTGTATCATGATACGTAATGTATGGTGAGACTTGTATCACGTAATGTATGGTGAGACTTGTATCATGATACGTAATGTATGGTGAGACTTGTATCATGATACGTAATGTATGGTGAGACTTGTATCATGGTACGTAATGTATGGTGAGACCTGTATCATGATACGTAATGTATGGTGAGACTTGTATCATGGTACGTAATGTATGGTGAGACTTGTATAATGATACATATTGTATTGTGAACCATGTGTCGTGGTACGTATTCTATCTTGAGACCTGTTTCGCAATATGTGTCTAATGGTGAACCCTGTATTGTGATACATATTTTCGCATCGTGTATCGCAGTATGTATCGTATGATGAACACTGTATGGCGACACATGTATCGTAAGCTATTCAATGGGAAAATTTGCGGGGTTTTGCCTTAAATTGGGAATTTTTTCTATCAGACAAAAGCAATATTGTATGTTTAAATACTTTGCAAACATTGAGATTTTGAGATTGGGAATTTTTCCACTCCAATTGGGAAAAAAACATACTTTTTGCCATTGGGAATGGTACCGATTTCCGGTACCACTTTTATAAGGAAAAATAACACTGTCCTAATTACCCTAGATATAACTGTTCATTGGAAAAGTATGTGAGTAACCATCATGTTCATGTATAACATATTTCAGTCCCGAGCAAGGCACCCACCATAACGTTAGAGCCACGTGCGAGAACGATACAGGTGAACTGGGAGCCCCTGGCAGAGAAGGACAGTTACGGTATCATTACACAATACAAGATATTCTATAGACGTACGGATGATAGCCTGTCCATGAAGGTGGAGCAGAACATACTGGGCACAGCCACGTCCTACGTTATCAGAGGTGAGTCTTCATTTATACATCGGAGCACTGAGCTGTAACATATATCAGCAGGGCTTTGTTCCCTTCATAAAGACCTAGCAAAACAGACTACTTTTTCCCCCTCTTTGGCTGAGAAAATTCCCCTTAAAACTTTTTTTGTTTGCTTGAAAGTTATTTGCCCCTCTAACTTTCTCAACATTATTATGTTAGGGATACATTTATAGAAGACTGAGTTCCGTCAGTGTGTTCTTGGGCAAGACACTTTCCCTTAGCCTCGTCCATCGGATGGGGACGTAAACTGGGCGGTCCCGTGTATCGGTCTATCCTACGAGCACGTTAAAGAACCATAGGAATCTATTCGATAATAAGGGTAGGGCACGGTTCCCAGAATCCTATGTATCCTTCCCCTGGGACGGCTCTAAATAACCTATACTGTGTTGATGAGCCGTTAAACAACATCCAAACCCTCGTCAGGTATCCCAAACCCTCGTCAGGTATCCCAAACCCCTCGTCAGGTATCCAAAACCCCTTGTCAGGTATCCCAAACCCCTCGTCAGGTATCCCAAACCCTCATGTATCCCAAACCCTCGTCAGGTATCCCAAACCCCTCGTCAGGTATCCCAAACCCCTCGTCAGGTATCCCAAACCCTCGTCAGGTATCCCAAACCCTCGTCAGGTATCCCAAACCCTGGTCAGGTATCCCAAACCCTCGTCAGGTATCCCAAAACCTCGTCAGGTATCCCAAACCCTCGTCAGGTATCCCAAACCCTCGTCAGGTATCCCAAAACCTCGTCAGGTATCCCAAACCCTCGTCAGGTATCCCAAAATGACGTGGATCTTTTCCTTCATCATGTTGCTTTTTCTTTCTTAAAGTGTTTGTTTTTGTTCTCTGAACAGCGGCAATAATAAAATACTGCTTGTCTCGGTAACCTTCCTGGTCTTAGAGAAACCACAAAGACATTCCCGAAAAGAAATACTCCATGAGTTTAAAAATGAAAAAAATAAAGACTGCCAAGTGTCAGTTTAATGTGTGTATTTTATCAACACAGACTTTGATCCTGTGGGACAAGGTCACTACCAAGTTACTAGTGTGAAGAAATTGTTGGACATAATTGATAAAGTGTCTCCATGGTCGTCGTGGTCGAATGGTTAATGACGCGTTGTAAGCCTGCACCTCTCACCGCTGCAGGTTCCAATCCCACTGGGAGCTCGACTTGTGGGGAAGTGTCGATCCTTACGGATGGCGGGAGGTGTACAGTACTGGTTTACCCCCGGAAAAGTGGGTGGTCTGCCTCCACCACAAAAATTCGACCGTCATATATAACCTTACATGTGTTTAAAATGATGGAAAACAAAATACAATGACGGAAAACACCATACAAACAAACAAAAAATAATATTTTTACCGTATCATCCCTATTTTGTGCATAGATTTACCCTATACATTTTAGTGTAATTTTTATTTTTTGACTATTTCATTGTTCATTTTCATCAATTTTCACGTGCAATATTTCCTGTTTGTGTCAAGCATGTAAAATGCAATTCATTCATTCATTTATCAACGTAGATCTGGAGCCTGAGACCGATTATGAAGTGCGCCTACTGGCAGGAACATCTGTTGGCTACAAAACATTCTCCGACGATCAGTGGCCTTGGGTGCTTGTCAAGACTGGAATTGATCAGGGTAAGTGAGCAGCTTTATTATCTTGAGTTGTTTCTTCTTTTTTCGGTTGTATTAGTTTGTTTGGTGAGGGAAAGCCTGTGGCCGAGCAGGTCGATTCTCTGAATTGAAACCCTCATGGCTTTTCGGTTGTATTCGGCCGAGCAGGTCGATTCTCTGAATTGAAATCGCTTGCCCCTCATCGATTGAGTTCAAGCCCTCATGGGACCAGGAATCTTGGAATGTGAGAAAGCTATCCAGCTGGGTTGCGGAATGTAGGTAGTTATACCCAGGTGCAAGCAAATTGCCCGGAGGGACACCTGAAGTCTTCCTCCAATGGAAGCTGGAAAGTTGACATTTTAGGTGTCGGCGCAAATATAAAATCTAATTCAGCTGTTTAGTGGAATTACTTTTTCCTTCGTATTGTCTCGTCTGTTGACAGTCTGCATTCAATATTTTAAGAGATTTTTATAAATGAAATCTGGATGATTTATCATTGAAGTGAAAAATGGTGTTACAAATAAAATAAATACTGGAAAGGGGATCCCTTGGAAACAACAATCACAAACGAGAGAAAAGTAGCAGACTCGGTTTCCTTGCATCTGTTGATGAGTTCTGTTCATTTCTTAACTGAATCTTTCGTCCTATTCTCCTTTTCTAGACATGGTTGCCCCCGAGATCCAGGTCGTGATCATCAATGAGACAGTTGTCAATGTGACTTGGTTCTATACGGTCACCACGGATGTAAGGTTGTTCTCACTCGAGCTGAAGTCATTACCAAGTGGAGACGTAGTCAACACAACCATACTTACCCCAGACAAGAGATATCACGTACTGCAAAATCTAGGTGAGTGCAAAGCATGAAAGAGAAAAAAACCAGCTGTTGATGAAGACCCGTTTTGTATCTTATCTTTGTTTAAAGTGTCCAAGAAATTAACCAGTTTGTTAGTGTCTTTACACCCCAGGCTTTTAAGCGACGATTTACTCACGAGAACAAACTAAAAAGTGCCCTTATGTAAAATTTGAAGCTTTGGAATAAATACAAGAGATAAAAGATTGTCACTGTAATTAATTGTATTTTAAATATTTATACATATGTGCTGACATGCTTTAAAACATCTCACTACACTGCGAACAGTGCATCACTACACTGCGAACAGTGCATGCATCTCACTACACTGCAAACAGTGCATGCATCTCACTACACTGCAAACAGTGCATCACTACACTGCGAACAGTGCATACATCTCACTACACTGCAAACAGTGCATCACTACACTGCGAACAGTGCATACATCTCACTACACTGCAAACAGTGCATCACTACACTGCGAACAGTGCATGCATCTCACTACACTGCAAACAGTGCATCACTACACTGCGAACAGTGCATACATCTCACTACACTGCAAACAGTGCATCACTACACTGCGAACAGTGCATGCATCTCACTACACTGCAAACAGTGCATCACTACACTGCGAACAGTGCATGCATCTCACTACACTGCAAACAGTGCATCACTACACTGCGAACAGTGCATACATCTCACTACACTGCAAACAGTGCATCACTACACTGCGAACAGTGCATACATCTCACTACACTGCGAACAGTGCATCACTACACTGCGAACAGTGCATACATCTCGCTTCACTGCGAACATCTCACTACACTGCGAACATCTCACTACACTGCGAACAGTGCATGCATATTTACTGCAGTTGCTGGATTCATGTGACCTTGAATTACATAGTTCACGTATTTATACCCTCACTTTCACAAAGTGAAGTTGGGGCTATATAGGAACATTGCTGTCTGTAATGTCGCGTTGGGTAACACATTTTAGTTACGTTGCGTCGCGTAACACGTTCTTTTTACTTGCATTCCTCAAACAGTTTTGAATGTTTTTTTCCCAAAATTTATATACACATAACTGATCAAAAAGCAGGAGTATTCATTACCTGAAGTGATGGGTCTAGTTTGATTAAAGCCAAGTTTAATCACAATTAATTTTAACAAAAAATGGATGAGTGTCCGGGTAGCACATTTGGAAATGCCCTCGCTTCTCAGGGTTTGATTGTCGGTGTGATGTTATAAGTGGGAGGGTATGGTACAGTGGTTGCTACTGGAACACATGGGTTTGGTTCCCGGTGTGATGTTATAAGTGGGAGGGTATGGTACAGTGGTTGCTACTGGAACACATGGGTTTGGTTCCCGGTGTGATGTTATAAGTGGGAGGGTATGGTACAGTGGTTGCTACTGGAACACATGGGTTTGGTTCCCGGTGTGATGTTATAAGTGGGAGGGTATAGTACAGTGGTTGCTACTGGAACACATGGGTTTGGTTCCCGGTGTGATGTTATAAGTGGGAGGGTATGGTACAGTGGTTGCTACTGGAACACATGGGTTTGGTTCCCGGTGTGATGTTATAAGTGGGAGGGTATGGTACAGTGGTTGCTACTTGAACACATGGGTTTGGTTCCCGGTGTGATGTTATAAGTGGGAGGGTATGGTACAGTGGTAGACACTGGAACACATGGGTTTGGTTCCCGGTGTGAAGTTATAAGTGGGAGGGTATGGTACAGTGGTAGACACTGGAACACATGGGTTTGGTTCCCGGTGTGATGTTATAAGTGGGAGGGTATGGTACAGTGGTAGACACTGGAACACATGGGTTTGGTTCCCGGTGTGATGTTATAAGTGGGAGGGTATGGTACAGTGGTAGACACTGGAACACATGGGTTTGGTTCCCGGTGTGATGTTATAAGTGGGAGGGTATGGTACAGTGGTAGACACTGGAACACATGGGTTTGGTTCCCGGTGTGATGTTATAAGTGGGAGGGTATGGTACAGTGGTTGCTACTGGAACACATGGGTTTGGTTCCCGGTGTGATGTTATAAGTGGGAGGGTATGGTACAGTGGTTGCTACTGGAACACATGCGTTTGGTTCCCGGTGTGATGTTATAAGTGGGAGGGTATGGTACAGTGGTTGCTACTGGAACACATGGGTTTGGTTCCCGGTGTGATGTTATAAGTGGGAGGGTATGGTACAGTGGTTGCTACTGGAACACATGGGTTTCTCCGGTTCCTCCAGTTTCCTTCCACTCGCCAGTCAATGGCTTCTGCATCATTGAGAGTTTCGTAATCAATGTTAAATACAGTTTATGATAAAAACCAAACCTTTGTATAGTTGCTTGATTAGTAGTGTTGTTTCGATTAATCGATTTGATTGATCGTCGATCAGTTACGCCTTTGATCAGATTAATCAATTACAATTTTTCATGATCGACTTCACTCGGTTGTTGAAAATTATGGTTTATTTCATTCTCTTGTACTAAAATATACAAGAAATTAAAATGAGCTCATCTTTTTTTAAATTTTTTTTTATGTTGGTCAGTTTCATTCAGTTCCTTTATTACCAGAACATACTTGAAATGTGATTCTTTTCTTCATTATAGTTTGAAAAAGGCTTACACTTGTCTTTATAGCAGCTATGTTTAATCGATTAATGATCGATCATCGGTCGGTTAAATATTCTGATGATCGATCATGAATTTTCAGCCAATTCCCAACACTTGATTAGTACGGGGAGGTTATGAATAAGAATTATATGGTTAGTAACTTAGAATCTCAGCTATATCTTGTAAGTGTTACATGGTCTGAGCAGGGCACGGAAATTCCACTCGTCCGCTCACTATGACGAGTGCTCATTGATGCAGGACGAGTAGAAATTCAGATAAATTCTTTAACAATTTATCAATTTGGCCATTCAGATATTGCGTAGGACAAGTAACTCTGAAGCGTAGGACAAGTAACTCAGAAACAAATGTTCTTGCCCTGCTGAGTATTAACTTGCATACCCCATCCAACCCCTTCTTCAGGAAGTGAAAACGGGGTTGGATCAGGTATGAAATAAAACCTAAATTTCAGCTTAAAAAGTTCCCAAAATTAGAACATGTAATAGGTAATTTTAAACAGGTTATCAAATTTTTTCATTAATTTTTTTTTAGTATTTAAACATGTTTTTTTGTCAAAATATCTGTTATAAAATCCTGCTAGTATAGGCTTTTCCATGGCTTAATGGAATTAAGGCGTGACCACTTAAAGAAAAGTGGTAAAGGTATAAAAGCCAAAATGTGCTGGTATTATAAATGACTAATGATGTTCAGTTTTCTTAACCAAATCTAATCTTGTTTTCTGTCTTTTTCTTCTCAGATGTGAACACTGTGTATGAGGTTAGCCTCGTGGCGGAAAATACTGATGGCACAAGCTCTGAGGCCGTGGAAGAAGTTCGCACCTCCGATGTGCTGCTACCTCCCACACCGAAGAACCTGCAAGTGACGCTGCGCACGTATGACAGTATTGCTGTGTCATGGTTCCAGGTGGCATCAGCGCTGGAGATAACCCACTTTACTGTGAGGTACTCTCAGTGGTCTGGTGGGCGCACAAGCGGACCGGTAAAATACCTGAACAGGTGAGCGAGGAAGCACCATCACAAGCAATCGTTCTCTTGTTTGCAATGCTGAGAAATTTATTACTATGCAACCTTTGAGGAATAAATTTAACTGGAGCATTAGATTTGGGCGAGCAGATATGCTGCCAGATACGCTGCCCTTTTTCTCAAAAGATTTTCTCAGTAGAGCAGCTCTAAAACCCTAATACCAGATATCAGCAGATTTTTGTAAAACTTTCCGGACAGAAACAGTATGAATTAGAGATGCACTTATTGTGGTGCATACATGTGATATTTTCAGGAGGGTTACCAGGGAGATTTGACTTTTTTTTCAGGGAGATTTGACAAAATTCCGGGAGGTTTTTATACTCAAATTTTTAACGCGTACCGGTATATTTTTTTTCTGATATAAACCTTAATAAAGGGGGTAAATCAGCATAAAAACATGATATTTTATACATACAATAGTTGAATACTGTTTATTTCATGTTAGCATAGCATATAATCAAGTATAGCATGTAATTAAACACTTTATATAGACTCTGTCCACTTTTTAACCACTAATTACAACAAGACTTGGCTGCTGCCAGCATCACCTTTTAGTTAATGATGATCATTAATCTGCTTTCATAAACATACCATAAAATAACATCATTTAAATCTGCTAGGGTATATATCTTGAGACTCTGTCCACTTTTTAACCACTAATTACAACAAGACTTGGCTGCTGCCAGCATCACCTTTGTCGGTTGAAAGTCTACACAATTGTTCACATTATTAAACTTGGCACTCATCAATATTATATACAAAATATCAATCGATGCCGAATTCGCTAATTACCACCCCACTTACAGTCGGTGTATTCCTTAATCCTATCATAATCAACCTCCCATGGACATTACAGGTATCGCCGCCACGTGTCATAAACAAACAATCCAATCATTATTTTCACACAACCAATTACCTGACATGCTAATCCTTTTAATTACCCGCCCAGGGGCAATGTTTTCACAGATATAGATAAGACGGCAAGTGTTTATTCTAGATCATTCGGAAAACTCGGTCTTGATCCAATAAATCATAGCAATTACCCAAAAGGATTCGAAAATAGCAAAATTTTGTAACTCGGCGGAAAATACCGGGAGAAATGGAGCTCCCGGCGGGAGGCCGGGAGATCCCATGAAATTCCGGGAGAAATTAGCTCCCGGCGGGAGATATCACATGTATGGTGGTGTTTCAGTTTGATATTTGTTCACGTAGTTTAGTGAATGGAGATAAGCATACTGTCAACTTTCACATAGTTTAGTGAATGGAGATAAACATACTGTCAGCTTTCACATAGTTTAGTGAATGGAGATATGCATACTGTCAGCTTTCACATAGTTTAGCAAATGGAGATAAGCATACTGTCAGCTTTCACATAGTTTAGTGAATGGATATAAGCATACTGTTGCTTTCACATAGTTTAGTGAATGGAGATAAGATACTGTGAGCTTTCACATAGTTTAGTGAATAGAGAAAAGCATACTGGAGATAAGCATACTGTCACAGCTTTCACATAGTTTAGTGAATGGAGATAAGCATACTGTCACAGCTTTCACATAGTTTAGTGGTTTAGTGAATGGAGATAAGCATACTGTCACAGCTTTCACATAGTTTAGTGGTTTAGTGAATGGAGATGAGCATACTGTCACAGCTTTCACATAGTTTAGTGAATGGAGATAAGCATACTGTCACAGCTTTCACATAGTTTAGTGGTTTAGTGAATGGAGATGAGCATACTGTCACAGCTTTCACATAGTTTAGTGGTTTAGTGAATGGAGATGAGCATACTGTCAAAGCGTTCCGATTGCATGATTTTTGTACTGCCATTGACAAAAATAAACGTCTAGTGTTTACATTTTCCAGCGACACCAGCAGTGCGCTACTAGAGGGTTTGCTGCCATTCACTCAGTACCAGATTTCTGTGAGAGCTCACTCCGAGAATGTTTTCAGCAAGGACAGTAACCCAATCATAGAGAAAACACTGGAGGGAGGTAAGTTTATACATGTTAATTGTGAGTGTTCCTTTTTGTCCCCCATTTTTTCATGCACCATATATACAAGATAGCATAATAAAGAGTGAAACTTTTTAACATCTGTAAACTTTGTTATTTCCTCTATATTATAAAGTGAAAATTGTGGTGAAACTGACATTTTTAAAAATCGGTCTAACAGTGATATTACCCAAGTTTTAAATAATGCCACTGTTTTATTTTGTTTACTATATGACAATGAAAACGAATTTCTCAAATCTGCTATATTATGATATTCACACTTTTATCGATGTCCTTTAATATTATATCCGTTGCCAAATGGTTAACGACGTTGCGTTGTAAACCTTCGCCTCTCACCGCTGCACGTTCGAATCCAACTGGGAGCTCGACGAGTGAGAAAGTGTCGATTCTAACGAATGGCGGGAGGTGTACTGGTTCTACCCAGGATAAGTGGGTGGTCTGCTTCCAACACAAAGCTCGACCGTCGTATATAACCTTGCATGTGTTGAAAATGGCGTAAAACAAAATACACAAATGATGTCCTTTATAACCAATATCTCTTTTAAGATCTTTCGAAGAAAAGTTAAGTTCTTTGGATATTTTTTCTTATGAAGCATTCAAAGTTTAATGACCGGTGAATTTCATAAACTACAGATACCCAGGCATGGTCCTACTAAAGAATAATAGAGAAAATATTTTTGAAAATTGGACCAAGCAAATGACATCACATGAACAGTCTCGGCGTACATTTGCCTACTGACAGATTTGAATGAAACAGCAGGGTTATAGGGCATCGCGCCAAGATGCGCATACCATTACTGTATTATCGGTTCATTTGCCCCGCAGACGGGATATCCATTCACTGAATTTGCTTGTTTTTCTTACAGTTCCCTCGGAACCTCAGAACATCCACATCCAGCCTGTAGAGGATGGAAGTGTGAACATTGAGTGGTCGCCGCCCGCCGAGCCCAATGGCAACATTAAGTCCTACATCATCATGTATTCCAACTCACTGGACAAGAAGGATGACATGTGGGTGCGCGTGACAAAGAACGGCTCGGAACTCTCGGCCACCATAACAATCGGCGACACCTCTGGCAAGATTTACTACTTCAAGCTGTTAGCGAGTACTGAAACAGGGCCTGGCAAACCTACAAGTCCAATAAAAGTGACTGCATACTCCGTTGGAGGTAGGTCATACAGATATAAATATCGTTGTCTTGCCTTCAAAGAAGGTGGTGGTATGTTCGTATCCCTTTGTGGTCGCAGTGGCGGCGATGGCAACATTATTAATACAGTTTTGCCTTGCAAACCTCCAAATCGCCTATAAAGCTTTTGTGCAGGCAACACTAGCTTTGATACAGGATTTCATTTCGCAGTTATTGGATATGAACTTGTATAGGTTAAAGTAGGTTACATGTTTTGACATTGTTTGAAGGCTGGCGTGGCCCAGTGGAAAGCACGATCGACTAGAAATCCTGAGGACCCATTTCAAGCATTGGTGTGTTCTTGGCAAGACATTTTCCCTTTGTTGTGTCCTTCGGATGGGTGGTGTAAACAGGGCATACATATCTGAGTCTGTCCTTCCGGGACATTGAACAACCTCAGGAATCCATTCTTCAGTAAGATTAGGACAGGTTGCCAGATTCCTATATTACATATTTGTCTGTGATTTGAATAGGAAATACTGGCAACTGGGAATAGAAAAGCTAAATCTACTCATTTGCTCTACTGCGAAATATCTCCCAGTGGGAGTTATTTCGCAGTATGAGGGAATACCGATTATGGAAATTAACGAAGAGTTTGGTTCCACTTGTATTGTTTGTATCACGTAACGTTGTCTTGGCGTTCTCGTGCAAACTGGTGTAAAAAGGCATGAATCATTAGAAATATTAATAAAATATCATTTTAAATTATATAATATATAGTTAAATAGCCAGTGTTTTTGTGATACTGAAAATATCTCCCTTGGTAGAGAAATGGCTCCTGATGATCTATAGGGGACATTTCTCTACCTCAGGAGATATTTCCCGTATCTCAAAAGCACTGGTTATTAAACTCTATGTATTGCGTAGATGAGCTGTTAAACAACATTCGATTGACGTTGTATATTTTCAGAACCGTTAGACATTGAAAGTAAGCCGAGCACCGAGGACGACCAGAGACTGGGGATTATTATTGGGATCAGTATTGGTGTGTTCTGTATCATCATCTGTGTGGTGATCATTCTGCTGCGACACAAGTAAGTTACATTGGTGTGTTCTGTATCATCATCTGTGTGGTGATCATTCTGCTGCGACACAAGTAAGTTACATTGGTGTGTTCTGTATCATCATCTGTGTGGTGATCATTCTGCTGCGACACAAGTAAGTTACTTCACACCAACCTCACTACGCTTCAACCAAATAATCTCCATGTCATACCAACCACACTACGCTTCAACCAAATAATCTCCCTCCATGTCACACCAACCTCACTACGCTTCAACCAAATAATCTCCCTCCATGTCACACCAACCTCACTACGCTTCAACCAAATAATCTCCCTCCAGGTCACACCAACCCCACTACGCTTCAACCAAATAATCTCCCTCCATGTCACACCAACCTCACTACGCTTCAACCAAATAATCTCCCTCCAGGTCACACCAACCTCACTACGCTTCAACCAAATAATCTCCCTCCATGTCACACCAACCTCACTACGCTTCAACCAAATAATCTCCCTCCAGGTCACACCAACCTCACTACGCTTCAACCAAATAATCTCCCTCCATGTCACACCAACCTCACTAAGCTTCAACCAAATAATCTCCCTCCATGTCACACCAACCTTACTACGCTTCAACCAAACAATCTCCCTTCATGTCACACTAACCCCACTACGCTTCAACCAAATAATCTCCCTTCATGTCACACTAACCCCACTACGCTTCAACCAAATAATCTCCCTTCATGTCACACTAACCCCACTAGGCTTCAACCAAATAATCTCCCTCCATGTCACACCAACCCCACTATGCTTCAACCAAATAATCTCCCTCCATGTCGCACCAACCCCACTATGCTTCAACCAAATAATCTCCCTCCATTTTGTCACGGACACTGCATTGCTGAGTATTTATTGTTTTGTGTGTATATAACATATACTTAGAGGATACCGGCAGTTTACTCCGTTAATTGTCTAAATTTCTAGCAATTTTTTGCAATCCGTAGCTTGGAAACTACTTTCTGGCACCAACTAAAAGTCAACCACTGCATGGTGGTTACTAGTGCTGGATATCGCTTCAAAAAACCTAACGCTATAAATTGCGATACAAGAGACTGTATAGCGATACATATCATATATTTTCTTGTACAATGGCGTTAATATTTCAATACACCTTGCCGATTTCCTGGTGTACTTCGATGCAGATGACATAACGTGATGCAATGTTGGTTGTGCTTGTGAATGAGAAACATTGCGCATGGCAGTTCTGAGGTTGACAATGTCTACTTCCTGTTCTGTATTCAACGTCGAGTAATGTCTTCACAAATGAGTTACCAAATGTGTTGTGCTGCCGGAGCACTTGACCGTAACCTTGCATATTTTACAAAATGCAATTGCCTAGATCTAGACTAGACTACTATTGTAGCGCCCTTTTAAGCCCGAAGTGATCTCAAACACGCCATTTTGCTCGTTTTTAACATATCTCAATCATGCTCGTCTGAGTGCATGGTACCCAGCACTACATATGCGCACATTACGATAAGCGAACACCAGATATTATTGGAAGTGCGTCTATTTTTAACTATGATGGTACCCACTTCCCAATATGTTTATTTACGATTGTATTACAAACAAGGGAACCATAACAAGTTAAAAAATAGATCTTAGTCGCAGATACGATTTACTTCCATAATTTGTCACCACTAGTGCTGTGCGGTATTATCGGTTTATCGGTGTATTGTGATACGGACCTCAAAATAATATGTACCGTGACATTTTTTTAGCATACCGGTTCATACCGGTTTTCTACACACGTGTGTTTTGATTACGAAAGTAAATATTAATACACATATTATACTTTAAGTATTTCTATAAATAGATGCCTGACCAGCAACTACAACCAACAACCGCAGACACAGCCTGCTCGTTTCCATGGTAATGGTCACATCCCTGGCAATGGGAACGGGCACGCCGTATCAATGCCGGAGAATCGTCTGTCGATGGGACTGTATGAGATGGACGCCTACACGCCAATGTTGGATCACCTGCCAGAAAACGAGGACTCTGACTCTAAGGTAAACAACAATTTATTCCCCGCTTCAGAGAGGGGTAATCAGATGAATGGTGAGATTGGCTTATCCAAACTCGGGATGGATTATTAGTTTTAAATAACTGACATTGGGGATCTTTCCCTCATTAGAGTCTGAGCCTTAGTCTTAACAGAATAATAATTAAAGTGAAACAAATCTGGCACACAGTTTAACCCGTGATAATTACTGCGATCATGAATGCCATGTGTCCATTTAAAGGTGAGTTGCTGTAGAAATCATCAAATGTAGACATTCTTTCTTGGTGTAAATTACAAAATTAAGGTAAAGACATTTTCTCTGAAAAAAAAAGATTTTTTTAACCACCGTTCAACATTATAGCATCGTAAGACAAACTAACACCTAACTGCTTTCATAAATTGGACATTTTCCATTAATGCCACTTATGGTTGCAGGGTGGAGGTGGTGGAAACGTGATTCTCACTCCAAACGGAGCAAAACTAAACGGGTTTGTCCCTCTACAGAAAAACGGAGTGAAGAAAAATGGTCAGGTGCACAACGGCCACATGCCTAGTCATATTACCACATTTCTACCTAATCAGTATAAAGGCGAGGTGTTGGATGTGGAGGTGAGTGAAGATTATTTTACTTTGCCATGGCTTTCCTTGTTTTCATACTGACTCCAGTTTATCAAACACTTTTGGGATCCAGATGTATACAAGTTAATGAAAATGTGTTTTTACTTGTTAATTTGATAGAAAGAATGAGTTCTCTTGCACTTTAATATCTATGTAGACCTTAACGAATGTGAATTGGTAACTAAAAAAAGATATGAATGTTTAAGTGTATCTGTTGCAGGAGACCCGTGGACTGATCGCTGCCATGCTTGGTGGTGCCCCTGAACAGTGTATAACATCGCAGGTGGGTGAGGAGAGTTTCACAACAAGTCGCTATGAAGACCTCGGTTCGCTCGATGACATCGATCACAGTAGTTGCGAGGATGTTGTTCACAAATCTCAGGTTACGGGCAGGGAGGATAGCGCAGGTTCGGGGGATAGTGGCAAATGTTCAGGGGATAGTGATATGTGTGTTTGTGACAGTGGGGAGGGGAGTATAAGTGCCAGTGACAGTCGGAACTCGGGCGTTTACAGTGCCGGTTCTATACCTCGATCTGATACCACGGACACGGGCGATACTGTTGTGTTTTGCGGGTCGGCTGCGTGTCGGAAAGCCTCGTCTGCCGGGAATGACTGTAGGGGCAATGTGTTGCCTGAAGGGACAAGTGAATTACCTCTATCACCGTCGTCACGGTTCTCGTCATCGTCATGGGAGGACACGTGTCATGACGGGGGAACAACGCCCGGTCAGGAGTCACCGCAGTTACCTCATATTCAACTTTCTACCTCAGAAAATTCTCAGGCTCCCGGTTCGGACGCGGTTGTCGAAAGCGACAACTGCACTAACACGGTCACTTGCAGCAGCTGTAGCAGTACACCACCATTGTTGGCCAGTGTCTTGGTCGCCAACGGTGCACCGTCAGCAACAAGTTGCTACAGTAACAATGGAGATCCAGCGCCGCATATGCGTAGCAACATAGATGTTCCACCTCAGATGTATAGTAACGGTGGTTTACGGTGGCCTCAGGGAGACTATAGAGTCGGTTCAGTAGAAAACAATCCCAATTTACCTCATTCTCCCTTACCAAGGGAGATCATTCTATCTCATGGGACAAGGGAAACTACTCTTGGAACTCTTTCACAAATACCTCAGGATGCTGTTCCATCAGCAGCGGTAAATTCATCACCACGGAAAGATCATTATCTAGCGTAACTATGGCAACGGATTTACTTCAAAACTGACCTAGTGATGTTTTCTATTTTTTAGTTTGTGAACAAAAAAGTTTCGTTTGACACGTGTACCTCATTATTATTCTTCAGTACCTCAGTGAGTTGTGTTACCATGGTTATATGTTGCCAAGGTAACATATATATATATGACACTGATTTTATTTTTGTGAAACTTCAAGCATGCGGGTATTCTTTGGAAACTGTGTTTTTATTATTATTATTGCAACTTTTTTATGTGTGTCGAAGGCATTTGATGATTCACCGTATCGTGTTTTAGTAGTACAGGGATGTATTTTCATTTATTTTGCGTCAAAAAGTGCTATCTACTATTAATCCTGTAAGTGAAGCAGAGAAAAGACTGCAAGTGTCAACTGTGTTTTCCCCTGCCCCATCTGTAATCCCCTATCGCCGTGATTAATGTTCTGTGTCGAGGGTTTATACGCCCTCTGTGTTTGTCCAGGGTTGAATAGTGAAGTATCGAGGGTACACATCCGTGTACCTCCGAGCGTTTGTTACTGTGTGTGAATTAGTCTTAACTGTTGGATGTTGGATTTAAGAGATAGAAGAGTATTATTTTGTATTGATCGTGTATTTTTATTATGTTATAATATTAGATCGTGTTGTGTATTGAGAAGTTGGAGGGGTCGTCATGGAGGCTTTTGTTTTACAATAAATCGTCATGGAGATTTTGTAGTACAATAAATCGTCATGGAGATTTTGTAGTACAATAAATCGTCATGGAGATTTTGTAGTACAAATAGGGATGTTCTTCTCTGTTGGCATTTAAAACAAGGTTAAGTTGACATTATAATAACAGACAGAATAAATTTCTTCTGAGCAAAACACACAATTCATAATAAAAAATATATCGATCGTTTAGAGTAACGTTGATGTGAAAATGGGCCGTCGCTTTTTAAACAATAACTTCAAATGTAATCACAGAAGTCTCCTGCTGACATCCTTCTAATTTTCTTATAAATCAGCAAAAAACCTTGTCTGAGCAAGTGTTGCATGTTATGTGAATTATGCACGTGACTGAACAGGTATTTGCGAAAGAATGTATCAAACATTTCTTCCGTATGTGTTGTGTAACAAAACCATGTTGCTGCTTGCTTACGCAGGGTTTGTTGTTGATAAAGGGAGTTAATAAACATAGCAACATACTATTGTTGATAATGAGAGATGAGCACATTTCTGTCTCGATTATCTCCCCTTGTAAAGGAGGAATCGCGCAGTGTTCAGATTATCTCTATTTGTGAATAAAGCAAATACAGTCCACACTCGGTAACATCAAACGCGCTTAATTCAAAATTCCGCTTATGTCGAATTTTAGTCTCGGTCCCAATTTGGTTCCTATTATGTTTATGTAATTTGACCTCTTTCAAGTCAAATTTCACCAAGTCGAATTATTCACTGTCAAACTATGTTTTTAGTCCCTAACATACATTTTAAAAAATGGCTATATTTTACTCGCGTTTATTCGAAGTTCAATTGAATTCATAACTTGCATGTGACGTCATCAAAGTAATTTGACCAATCAGTGATCAATGAAATAAAACACCACATTCTTGTAGGGGGCAGAGATTGAGGATAAAGTCCGAGAAAACCCCTTTATTTTCACCTACTGAATATCTCAACCTACTGGAAGTTGATCGGATGTGAAAGTTATGAATTGTCAAAGGCAAGTTCGATCAATTGCAAGCCATGTCATAGTTGAGTGTAAAGCAAACAATTGGTGATAATTGCTGAGATGATTTGAATATGTGGCACTTTTAAAGCATTGTTTATGAATTATAAGTTAAATTTTTTATCTAACTGAGCATGGTAAACTTACAAAAAAGTTTGTTTTCGTAAATTAAAAACAAGTTTGGATTTTGGGTTAACTTAGAATAGAATAGAATAATTTTTATTTCCACTCATAGGCCATAAAACATTAATAGTAACTATGGTATGTTTGTATCTTAAGTTGTCCTTCTTAATAAAGTGTAACAACGTAAATATTGTATGCCAATCTTGGAAGATATTGCTGATATAACTTAATATTAAATGACCCGGATGTACATTTTACAAAACGAAAGCACAATTACAGGCATCTGCAAACTGATCCAGAAACGGCTCGATAAAATGAGTTTAATTAAGTATTTTTTTTTCCTTCTATCTGAATGAAGTTTATAGTTACAAAATGATAAAAAGCATAACAAATAAATGTAGAAGACTTGTATTTTATTAAAAATCGGTAAATATCAACAATATAAACACCGTGTAAATAAAAACTGGTGGATGGGGTAATGAATAAGAAGAAGGCAAGTCTGCAGAAATCCGAGATCTTTTAATTCGAATTTCGGATAGGTCAAACTTTTCTTCCGGACCCTTGAACTTTGAGTAATTGAGTATGGACTGTAATTGAATTGAATAGTTATGTTGATAGTTAATTGTCTCCCCTTGTTGCTTGTGACTTCTAAAACCGGTGGTAGTTTACAATGATAAACGTTGATATTTAGAACTAAACACTGATTTAATATTCAAAACTGAACACATTTACTGATGTGTGTTGACATAAGGTTTCAACCAAAACACCTACAGGGGAGGTGACTCTTGCTTTGACATGTTACAGGGGAGGTGACTCTTGCTTTGACATGTTGCAGGGGAGGTGACTCTTGCTTTGACATGTTACAGGGGGAGGTGACTTGCTTTGAATGTTACAGGGGAGGTGACTCTTGCTTTGACATGTTACAGGGGAGGTGACTTGCTTTGACATATAAAGGGGAGGTGACTCTTGCTTTGACATGTTACGGGGAGGTGACTCTTGCTTTGACATGTTACAGGGGAGGTGACTCTTGCTTTGACATGTTACAGATGTTGTTAAAGAAAGAGACTGGAGGCTTTTTGGAAAAATTAATGAATTCTTCCATAAATTGTTGCTATAAAAGAACATTATGAAATATAAAAAACAGTTTAGTTATTCAGATTGCTCTGTTATTGCCATGTATTCCTTTACTATTGAGACGACAAAAACTTTTCATAATTAAGCTGGCCGAAACATTGAGCCACAATTGATTGTACGTGTTACGAAAACCTGAAGCCTATTATGTTTTTTACTAATATTGGGATCTTCGTTCAGAATGACTTCAGTCCCTTTAACATAGTTTGTGACAGATCTAGCTCTTCAGAAATATTGTGAGGATTTCAACTGCTCAAAATACCATTTGTCTTGATTTTCAGAAATCGCGTAAAAACCTCAAAACATGTATATAATCAGGTTGGAGTAGAGTCCCTTTGAGGTGTTGGGAGCTACCTTAATATGTCTGGAGCCAGCAGGACTAGGTGTGTTCAGGCTTTTAGGTTTTAAATTAGTGTTTAATTCAACTCTATATTTTACTCATCGTGAGATAAGTTCAGTTGTGCCGTATTTCATGATTTATGTACTTTTAATTTTAAGTCGTTACTCCGTGTTTTAACACTGTAGCGACGACATATTGCTGCTTTTATTATACGGAATGACAGTAGCGGATAAATAGATGATGAAATTGTTGACAATGAACAGGGAATACAAATTGGGAGTTTTTGAAGCCTTTTGACAAGTCATCTTTATTTTATAAAATAGTACAATTATTTTCAAATTGCTGAATTGTATTGCACTGCTGCAAATAATCTGTTTTTTGTTGTTACTTGGTTAATTATTGTTTTAAAGTCTTGAGAAGAAAACTGTGAATTTTATGGTGTTGTGTATTTTAACTTTTCAAACAATTTTAAGGCATTTTACATTGTGTATCAGTGTGCCAAAGAAGTTTTTAATTTTAATAAGAAAACCGTATTATTTAAGAAATGATCATTTCAACTCTGAGGAACATTTTAATTTTATTTTTTTTCCATTTTGGGTAAAATACCTCCGTTGATTGCGAAAACCTCATATTTGTATTACCCCGTGTCCAAGGTAATGAGAAAACCTCATATTTGTGTAACTTCTTTTTGTCTCTGTGGATGTGAAAACCTTGCATTTTTATCACCTCCCTTGTCATTTTCTCCTCTAGATCTGTATGGAAGTGATCTTGATTTTATATATTTTACTTTTACACACACACATACACTCACACTAAACCATTACCTTTTAATTGTTTTGTGTTTATAGCAATTGTCATGAAAATAAATGCATTCAGACAATATAGTCGAGACTACTGCGTCCCAACTACAACCTTTTGGAGTACACTCACGCAAAGTAAACGTGAAGTTGGCCAAAGTCTGGATAATCACTTTCGCAGTTTGATCTCCCATATAGACCAATATTGACAATGTTTAAATATCAAAACTGGTACATGTGCCTCAAGTATTAATTCATTGTGAATTCTACTTAAAAGCATTTTTCTAGAATTGAAGCACCTCGATTTATTAATCTAGTATTATTTTGATTTGAAACCTGCTTACCTACACATATAGTTTGCGTTGAACTTTTCAAATTGCAATAACGTGGCTCCAGCGTAAATGGAGTTTCTACGATAGAATTTGCAGCAACTCTGCAGTTCAGGGTGAGAAGGTTCTAGGCCCATTTCCATATTTTATCTCGATGTACATGGAAGATGAGCCTGGCATGTTCATGCCTTTTAGGCGCCATATAACCTTTTCATGTGTTGGTGCGCCCTAAAACCCCAATTCAATTCAATTCAATTCAACTAATTGTAAATGATGATTTGCAGATTTTCAAGGTCGGGAAGGTGCAAGTTTAAAAAAAAATGAAGATTGGCCTGTGTCCCGTCAGTATCTCTGAATGCATTATATTTCACGACACCGCACCTTCTTACAACTCTTGAAAAAAAGCTCTGGAAAACTTGAATACCTCTTATTAGGAATTTTATATTTTACAGATTCACGAAATCATGTTGTACATACTGCAGGAACATTTCAATAACAATTATTCATTTGGTTCATACAGTTTTATATAATTATATTTTAAGATTATTTTAGAATTATTTTAATGATTTTAAACCCTTTACATCTGAGTCAATATGGGCAGGTAATTATTTTGAGATTGTGTCATATAATGTTGAAGATAGGTAACTCGGACTGGAATCTATCGTTTGTGTTATATGTGTTGTAAATGGATTGCGTTGTGGGTCATTATTGACTTTTTAGCTCGACTATTCGAAGAATAAGAGAGCTTATGTAATCACCCCGGCGTCGGCGTCCCACATCAAGGTTTGCGTGTAAGCTGTGTTTACAAGTCAATATCTTTTACATTTCTTATCCTAGCACAACCTGTATTTGGCCATGGGCTTCTTATCTTAAGGGCTGCATAAGTGTATCCTCTGTGCTCCCATGGAACCCGGATTATGATCAAATTTTGTGTGCAAGCTGTGTGCAAGTCTATATCTCTTACATTTCTTACCCTAGCACAATCAAATTTGGCCATGAGCTTCTTTATAGCATTATCTTAAGGGCTGCAAAAGTAATTTTGGTTCCTGTAACCCCTGGGCTCCCATGGAACCCAAATTGTGATAGCCCTTAAAATTTGTCTCATTTCGCATCAAATTTTGCATGCCCTTAAAATTTGTCTCATTTCGCATCAAATGTTGCATGTCAGTTGTGTTAACAGGTCTATATCTCTTACATTTCTTGTCCTAGCTCAACTAAATTTGAGAATTCGGGTTTGCTTATAGTTAGTATGTTGTAAAGGGTTGCATAAGTAAATTGTCGTCTACAAATTCTGGGCTCCCATGGAACCCAAATTGTGAAGGCCAATAAAATGTGCAATAAAGGCAGATCAAGGTTTGCATGTAAGCTGTTGTACATATCTATATCTTTGAAAATATTCGTCTTAGGTCACCGAAATTTTGGTTTGGCCTTTCTTATCGGATTATCTTAATGGATGCAAACCTAATTTAGGTATAAATGAATCATGGGCTTCCAGGCCACCCATAGAGCCCAATTTAACATAGCCTATGAAATGTGCAATAATTTTGGTCAAGATAAACATCCAATCTGTTGTTACTGACCATATTAATTATTTTTAGCTCTACTGATCAGAGATCAGCAGAGCTTATGCCGTGGTGCGGCGTCCGTCGTCCGTCTGTCCGTCCGTCCGTCCGTCTGTCCGTCCGTCCGTTAACTTTTATTTGTAGCGACTACTCCTCTGAAACTACTGGATGGATATTCATTAAACTTTACAGAAATGTTGCCCATGAAGTCTAGTTGATCCTAGCAAAAATTCATGTTGATGTGAAATCCAAGATGGCCCCCAAAGCTAGAAATAGATTTTTTAAATTCAAGTTTGTAGCGACTACTTCTTGAAAACTATAAGTGATATTGATATGGGAAGTTTTCTAAAATGATCAGCATGACTTGATGTTGGTCCTTGTCGAAAATCGTTTTGATTTGACGTTAAACATGGCTGCCAGCGGCCATCTTTGTTTACATAGAGTTATATAATGAAAACTTGTAGCGACTACTCCTCTGAAACTACTTGACGGATTTTCATGAAACTTCACAGGAATGTTGCTCTTGATGTCTAAATGATCCTAGCAAAATTTCAGGTTGGCCGGAAATTCAAGATGGCCGCCACGGCTAAAAATAAATTTTCAAAATACAAGTTTGTAGCGACTACTTCTTGAAAACTATAAGTGATATTGATATGGGACTTTTTCTAAAATGATCAGCATGAGATGATGTTGGTCCTTATCAAAAATCGTTTTGATTCGACGTTAAACGTGGCTGCCAGCGGCCATCTTTGTTTACATAGAGTTATATAGTAAAAACTTGTAGCGACTACTCCTCTGAAACTACTTGGCGGATTTTCATGAAACTTTACAGGAATGTTGCTCTTAATGTCTAATTGATCCTAGCAAAATTTTAGATCGGCCAGAAATTCAAGATGGCTGCCACAGTTAAAAATAGATTTTTAAAAAATAAGTTTGTAGCGACTACTTCTTGAAAACTATAAGTGATATTGATATGGGACTTTTTCTAAAATGATCAGCATGACATGATGGTTATCCGAGTCGAACATTATGTTGATTCGACATTAAACATGGCTGCCAGTGGCCATCTTTGTTTACATAGAGTTATATAATGAAAACTTGTAGCGACTACTCCTCTGAAACTACTTGACGGATTTTCATGAAACTTCACAGAAATGTTGCTCTTGATGTCTAATTGATCCTAGCAAAATTTCAGGTCGGCCGGAAATTCAAGATGGCCGCCATGGCTAAAAATAGATTTTCAAAATACAAGTTTGTAGCGACTACTTCTTGAAAACTATAAGTGATATTGACATGGGACTTTTTCTAAAATGATCAGCATGACATGATGTTGGTCCTTGTCGAAAATCGTTTTGATTCGACGTTAAACATGGCTGCCAGTGGCCATCTTTGTTTACATAGAGTTATATTATGAAAACTTGTAGAGACTACCACTCTGAAACTACTTTACGGATTTTCATAAAACTTCACAGGAATATTGCTCTTGATGTCTTATTGATCCTAGCAAAATTTCAGGTCGGCCGGAAAATCAAGATGGCCGCCACGGCTAAAAATAGATTTAAAAAAAATAAGATTGTAGCGACGACTTCTTGAAAACTTTAAGAGATATTGATATGGGACTTTTTCTAAAATGATCAGCATGACATGATGGTTATCCGAGTTGAACATTATTTTGATTCGACGTTAAACATGGCTGCCAGTGGCCATCTTTGTTTACATAGAGTTATATAATGAAAACTTGTAGCGACTACTCCTCTGAAAGTACTTTACGGATTTTCATGAAACTTCACAGAAATGTTGCTCTTGATGTCTAATTGATCCTAGCAAAATTTCAGGTCTGCCGGAAATTCAAGATGGCCGCCACGGCTAAAAATAGATTTTCAAAAATCAAGTTTGTAGTCACTACTTCCTGAAATCAAAATCAATCAGTAGAGCTTCAAGGTCATTGACCTCTTGTTTACAATTCTTATTCATAGTTCAACCATATTGGGGCATGGGCCCCAACCCCCAACCCCCAACCCCCAACCCACCCCATCCACCCACACCCACCCAAAAGCAGATATTTTTATTTTTATTTTTTTTACATATTTCTTTGTTGTCTTGGTCAATTCTGTTGCGCATCCACTAACCCCCATCTATGTGCTGTTTTGTTTATCAATTCTTACACTTATAGCTATTTTGCATCACTCCCCCCCCCCCCCCCCCCCCCCCCCCCCCCTTTTTTTCTAGATACTTTGTGTTGTTTTATTTATTTAATATTACACTTTTAACAATGTTCCATGCTGCCCACCAAAAACCCAACTTCCCACCAATCCATGATCAAAAATCAGCAGAGCTTATGCTGTGTTACGGCGTTCGTCCGTCTATCCGTCCCTAAACATTTTTTGTGGCGACTACTCCTCTGAAACTACTAGACAGATTTTCATAACACCTCACAGGAATGTTGCTCTTGATGTCTAGTTGATCCGAGAAAAATTCAGGTCGGTCGGAAATTCAAGATAGCAAATAATTCAATAAGGCTAAAAATAGATTTTGAAATGCGATTTTATTGTGACTACTTCTCAAAAACCATAAGCGATATTGATTTGGAACCTTTACCAAAATGACTAGCACGACATGTAGTTGGTCCTAACCAAAGTTCATTTTGATTGGATGTCAAACATGGCTGCCAGCGGCCATCTTTTTTTACATCAAGCTATATAGGAAAAACTTGTGGCGACTAGTCCTCTGAAACTTCTTGAAGGATTTTCATAAAACTCGACAGGAATGTTGCTAGTCTAGTCTAGTTGATCCTAGCAAAATTTCAGGTTGGCCGGAAATTCAAGATAGCTAAAAATAGAAAAAAAATATAATTGTAACGACTACTTCTTGACAACTATACTATGTAAAATAAGTTTAGCAACACGTAATGAATTTTTAAATAATTACCATTTTTCAAAGCGTAATAACACAAGCACAGCATAGAACATTTAATTCAATCCCATTTTAATATTTAACACACAATTTATTGTTAATTGGTAAATAGGGATTGAATTAAATGTTCTATGTTGTGCTTGTGATTTCATGCTTTGAAAAATGGTAAAGTATTTCAAAATTCCCTAAGTGTTGCTAAACTTATTTTACATAGTATATAAGTGATATTGATATGGGACTTTTTCTAAAATGATCAGCATGACATGATGTTGGTCCTTGTTGAAAATTATTTTGATTCAACTTTAAACATGGCTGCCAGCATCTATCTTTGTTTATATAGAGTTATATAGTAAGAACTTGTAGCGATTACTCCTCTGAAAATACTTGACAGATTTTCATGAAAGTTCACATGAATGCTGATCTAGCTATCAAAATCTATCAGTAGATCTTCAAGGTCATTGACCTCTTGTTGTATTTGTTAGCTTAACTATTTGATGACATATAAAACAATTTACATTAAATTCAGATACACAGATGAAATATCAAATAAATAAAAAAAGAAATAAGGCTGCAATAAAAAAATTCTAGAATCTCATCTCCTCCATCCCCGAGTTGCCTTTCGGCCACAAATGTCTTTAAAATGACAGCAATTTTAATATAAAACTGATAAAAAAGAAAACTGATTAAAAAGAAAACTTGATAAAAAGTACAATTTCACACTGCTCCGAATTTTACTATAATTTGAATGAGATTCTAACAATTATTTTATATCGGCCCGAGTTTCGATACTCCCGCCCCGCACCCCCCCCAGTCCCACCCCCAGGTTGTTTTATCCTTGTTTTCTGATGTGGTATAGATCGGCTATATAATTTATTATTCTCTGAAAAATCGAATAGTCTAGCTGCGCTGTTCTCTGACAGCTCTTGTTATAATATGCACTGCATGTTAAGTCATCTCTCGATACGGTCTAGAACCTACTTAAAATCCCACTGTCAAACCTCGATACTGAAATTTCTTCCATCACAGGATGGATTTTGTGTGATGTGGACCGTCTAATGGCATTCAGGTGATCATTCAAGTTGATACATTTAACTCATAAATAATTGAAGGCATTATTTTGAGAACATTCAGAATTATTTGTAAAGCGGGTTTTCATTTGTGAAGATTTTGTGGAGCATGCAGTTCTGATTACAGCATAATGGTGGCCCGTGAATGTATATATTTAATGAAATGTTATTCAACCAAAGTATGTGTTTATACATAGACCTGTCATTTGTATCAGTTATTTCATTTCATTTTAAGCATTTGCATGTTCATCATTTTATATCACATGTTTTACACTTCTTATTAAGTTGGTTCCAGAGATTTCTGAATGGGTGGCAACTCTGGAAATGTCGCATGTTACTGTGATTCTGATTGGAAGACTACTGCCTGATGGCATGACCATCGACACCATTGTCCAATCAGACTACTCTTAACAGACAGATAACCATTTCTAGAGTAACCTCCCATGGATGTGTCTCTAGAAGCAAGTTGTCTTTATCGATATTAACCTCTGCTGGTAGGAACTGTTATACATCATTTTACAGCTGAACACAACATATTCTCTGATATTTTTTACAAATTGTTTCATTTCATACCTAGAATATCTGTTGGTGTTCATGTTTACTATTTTTTGCTTTTTAAGAATGTTTTTTATCGGGGTACCATTTTAACAATGTGTATTAATGAGTTTAAAACTTTTCTTTATGAAGTGGAACAGTATCAGCATTTATAATTGTTTGCGGTTGTATGACATGGCCACGTGAACACGTTCTTTACTCGGCATCTCTTTTTCTGGTCAGCATCGAACCGTGATCAGTCGCGTTCAAAGTTAAAATTGAGACTTCACAAAAACTACATTTGAAACAGGAAAAGGAAGTATATTGACCAATTATAACTACCTCGCGGTCGACTCTTGTTCTGTCTTAACTCAGGGAGGGTCATTATTTTTTGTGGAACAAGGTCGACTTTGCTGAATTCCGCAGTCGACATTGGAGCATGTGCCTGTATTTGTTATCTTGTATAACGTAACTTACAGTAGGCTCAGTCTGAAATGCGCTGTTACCAGTATAGACTATTTCTGTTACAGACGTGGCCTTAAGGCTAACGGCAATTTGAAATATTTGCATTCGACAAGAGATGGTGCCAAGTTTTCCTTATAGTTCAATGGAGATTGATATTTCTGCCTCCATCGAAAACGAATATGGCAAAATGCTGTAGTAACTTAGGGAACAAGTTCTGTAGTTATCCACTAAAGGAATGAACAGAAAGAAACAATTCAACATGATGTTAGCGTGTTATCACCATTGCCATAGCAACGTTATTGCGTGAGATTGTATAACTTAATATGTAACTACTATGAAGTCACTAGAAATGAATATAACTATCATTCATGTGTTTGTTTACAACATTAATGTTCATCCGTGCGTACACTACTTTGTTCAGGGACTAATATATGGACTGTTTAGAACCAGGATGTGCTTAGTGACATGTTTTTATAATGTACTTAGCTGCTAAGCACAGTTCAGCTGTTTATCATCTGTATATACGATTCTCATCCGTACCAAGCATTCTGGTTGGTGTCCGTTTCTTTCCGTACTGGTTCAACCCTTGCCTGATCGTAAGAGGTGACTACTAATACGGGTTTTACAGTCGAGGGTCCAGGAAAATTAATATCCGTCTTGGCGCCATATAACCTATATTGTGTTGGGATGATGCAAAACCCAATTCAGTTCAATAACATGTTGAGTAAGTTGAAACTATTCGAAATAAGTTTAAAAGTTTACCCAGAGACAGATATACTTGTACAGAACGAGACGGAAAAAAGACATGAATGATTCCCCTCCCACCATCTATATAGGTACATATGTGAACTGTTTACATCCAACACACATAGAGGCTCGGTTGAATATAACGCTTTTTGGAATACGTCGAAAGTTGTATTCTGGCACCTTGCAGTGCAATCAGTGAGGACGATCATATCCAAGTTCGTCGTACAAATTTTTGTTTAATGCCCTTAGGGTGTGTGTTGGGTGTATATATATTACATATTCTGTGATGAATTATAGAAATGTTCCAGTTTGAGAAAATCCATAACATATCCCTTCCTCTACTGTGCTATCTCGCTTAGTGTGCAAGATAGCAGAGTAGCCAAATGTTAGGAACTGAACGATAGACGTCACGATATTACCTCACGAATTGACGTCATGATATTACTCTGCGCTGTCGCCAAAGAGTGACAGAAGAAGAATACTTGTGTCAAAAGACGATTGGAAAGAAATTCATCACAGAATATATATTATACAGTTTAATTAACATTGTTGTCGTGATACAGAAAATAATTCACTCGTGAGAAATATTCTTGCGATATAGAAACTGGTGCGAAAACGCACTCGTTTCTATATCGCAAGAATCTTTCTCACTCGGGAATTATTTCCCGTATCACTTCAACAATGTTAATTAAACTCTATATAATTGACTTAATTTGTGTTCATATCTCAATAATTATATACCTTCATTTCTGTTTGAGCCATACACAGGGAAATGGCCATTCAAGCTTTGAGAGTAATACATCTACCCTTGAATGGATATTTTTCTAAAGACTCATTTTCTGTTTAAGGTGGTTCCTTACATTTCAAGGTGTATAACTCCTGATATAATTGTGGCTACCCGTGCTGGCAGTCAGAGTTATTGCTCTTTGAATGGTCAGGAGTGGCCTTAATATCATCACACAATATCTACCTCAATGCTGCATGATACATGGTCACTAGAAACTGTGGATAGTTCAGGAAAGGCACGTTCGTTAACAACTAGATATCAGATATAACCATTTCGACTTGGGATTCAAATACATTTTATGTAGGAATGATTTTCGACTTTTGTAACTGTATGTACATAAAAGAGTCATTTTTAGCTCTAATGATCAAAGATCAGCAGAGTTTATGCTGTGGTGCGGTGTCCGTCTGTCTGTCCGTCCATAAACATTGTTTTGGAGCGACTACTTCTCTGAAACTACTGGATGGATTTTCATGAAACTTTATAGGAATGTAACCCATGATGTCGAGTTGATCCTAGCAAAAATTCACGTTGATGTGAAATCCAGAGGTGGCCGACATATAATACTCCTCTGAAACTAGTTGATGGATTTTCATGAAGCTTCGCAGGAATGTTGCACTTGATGTCCAATTGATCCTAGCAAAATTTCAGGTCGACGGAAAATTCGGGATGGCCACCAGGGCTAAAATTGGATTTTTAAAAAAACAAATTTGTAGAAACTACTTCTTGAAGCCTATAAGTGATATTGATATGGGACTTTTTCTAAAATGATCAGCATGACATGATGTTGGTCCTTGTTGAAAACTATTTGATTCGACATTAAACATGGCTGCCAGCGCCCATCTTTGTTTACATTGAGTTATATAGTAAAAACTTGTAGCGACTACTCCTGAAACTACTTGACAGATTTTCCTGAAACTTCACAGGAATGCTGATCTAGCTATCAAATCCTATCAGTAGAGCTTCAAGGTCATATCCTCTTGTAATATGGCTTAAAAGACAGTTAAACGTGTGCTTTTTTGAAAACACTCCAAGTATTATTTTTTATTGTATAAGGACTTAATCAAGAAATGTCATTCGTTTGACGTGGTCAACATTTGGTATAAATAACTCAGTTTGGCATTTGCGCGTTTTGTGCATGAAGTACTGTTTGGCATTACTGCTAGGGAATTCCAATGTACGTCTTTCGCATTCGATCGAGAATTAATACCAGAAACTCATTACCTTGGCATTCGACCGAATGCATGTACATGCGGTAAAATCAGGAATTGAAATGTTTAAGATATTATAAGTGAACTCTCAGGGGGTCATCTTAAATTTCAGGTTCAGAACCTAGCAAGGTTTCAAAACATCTGGGTTATTATGAAATATTGTTGTTAATTTTACTGTTAAATTAATTATAGTGCCCAATCTGTTACAGCAGATTCCACCTTTGTGGTGCGTTTATAATATATTTAAATTTTAAGTTATAATTCAATTCAAAATGGCACCAAGGAAGAAGGTAACAAGTACCGATATCTTGCTAAGGCTTATTTAGCCATTTTATAAACTGTGCATATTATCAACACCTGTTGTTAATTAATGTTGGTTTAGGCAGGGTGTTAAGATTGTGCAGTTAAGCGACAACTACGTGCAACTTTCAAAAAGTTTATCCTCTGGCTGCTTGATTTATTGATAAACCATCAGATGACACTTATCAGGCATGTTTACTGAGCAGGAAGGAAAAGATTTAATGGGCATATTTATGAGTTCTGTACTTCAGTTCATTCGCCTTGAAGGTAGGTAGGCCGCATGTTTTGACATTGCCTCGATTTTTGTCTGCTAAAAACACTAAAAGATGAACTCTAAACTAAAAAATACTTTGAAAACCATTGGTCCGGACCCCCACATGAACAGTGTCAAAACAAAGGTGCACATGTCCTCTTCATGAATATATTAGATTTATTACAATCAAGGGTCGCGCAAAAGACTGCAAGGGGGTTAAAAGACCCCAAGGGTGGGCAGAATTCATTTTATTATTATTATTTTTTTTTTTTTTTTTTTTGCAACAATTTTTTTAAAAATATTTTTTCTTACTGAACATCTGATGAAAACAATGTATCTTTCTAATGAAATAAATTCTACTTTGATTTTTTGAAAATTTGAGAAACATGCGACCTACCTATTGAGGGATAGGCAACTATAATGATTACTTTATAAAAGGTCAAGTAATTGAATTGTTCAATGTGCCACTTGTGGAAATAATTTCGCTAAGTTCAAAACGTCAAATAAATTGCATCGAAAAAAGAAATTTTGACGAAGCTCTTGTAACATTACAGTCTGTGACGCAGAATTTTTATTACATTGGAAATAGTCGATGCAACTATTTTTGCTTGTGAATTTTTACCATGAAATTTTACTTCTGTACATTTGATGACGGTGATTCTGTGACTCCATTGTTATATTTCATACATTACATTCACTAGCCCAGCACAGATGTGTAGCCTGGTACCGTGTAGCCATATTTTATACATGTACAGATCAGAGATATACCTCAAGGTGCAAGGTACCAGGCCACCTCTGCTGGGGGTGTGACATCATTTCCTGTATTAAAGGAATACTCACATGTATCATGGTGTTGTGTTTTTATTTACAGTTTGAACTGTTTCCAGTATCCTCTGAACTATATATTTTTAATTCAACGAATCAAATATTTTCACTTTATACTGAATTTGAAGTAAATTCTCAATCCAAATGCTGAACCAGATACTCAACTCTAAATACTGAATACTGAAACGTCACAACAACCCTAAAAGGCTGTATTTATACTGTCATAGAATGTCGTAGAATTTAAAATATTCCAATAAGATAACCATATTAGCTCTACTGATCAAATATCAGCAGAGCTTATGCCATGGTGCGGTGTACATCCGTAAACTTTTATTTGTAGCAACTACTCTGAAACCACTGGATGGATTTTCATGAAACTTTACAGAAATGTTGCCCATGAAGTCTAGTTGATCCTAGCAAAAATTCATGTTGATGTGAAATCCAAGATGGCCGCCAAAGCTAAAAATAGGTTTTTAAAAAACAAGTTAGTAGCGACTACTTCTTGAAAACTATAGGTGATATTGATATGGGACTTTTTCTGAAATGATCAGCTTGACATGATGTTGGTCCTTGTCGAAAATCGTTTTGATTTGACGTTAAACATGGCTGCCAGCGGCCATCTTTGCTTACATAGAGTTGTATAGTAAAAACTTGTAGCGACTACTCCTCTGAAACTTCTTGACAGATTTTCATAAAACGTCACAGGAATGTTGCTCTTGATGTCTAATTGATCCTAGCAAAATTTCAGGTCGGCCGGAAATTCAAGATGGCCGCCACGGCTAAAAATAGATTTTTAAAAAACTAGTGTAGCGACTACTTTTTGAAAAGTGATATGGATATGGGTCTTTTTTTAAAATGATCAGTATGACATCCTTGTCGAAAATTATTTTGATTCGACATTAAGATGGCCACCACCAGCCATCTTTGGTTACATGGAGCTATATAATGAAACGTATAGCGACTACTCTGAAACTGTGATGGATTTTCATGAAACATCACAGGAATGTTGCTCATGATGTCTAGTTGCATGATCCTAGCAAAATTTCAGGCCAGCCGGAAATTCAAGATGGCCGCCACGGCTAAAAATTGATTTTTAAAAAAGTTTGTAGCGACTACTTCTTGAAAACCAAGTGATATTGATATGATGATCAGCATGACATGATGTTGGTCCTTGTCGAAAATCGTTTTGATTTGACGTTTATTATGTTTCAACATTATACATGATTGCCCGTTGCCATCTTTGTTAACATAGAGTTAAATAATAAAAACTTGTATTGCCTACTCCTCTGAGTTATTCCGAAAATTATTTTGATTCAACCTTAAACATGGCTGCGAAGGCCATCTTTGTTTGCATTGAGTTATATATACTCGGTAAAAAAAGTTTTGGACCAGGGTATATAAAGTCATATAAAACTAAAACTATTAAGTATCTTTTTTTAGTAACCAAGGTCTACCCTACCCAATTAATTTGGTATCAGAAAAATTAAATTCCAAACAAGATTTGATTTTAAAATAAAATCACAAACACACAAAGGGTCTAAAAAATGTTGCAAAGTCCAAAAAAAGTAACAGTTACGGACACATTCCAGTAACCAATGAAAAGATTATTATGTTTTCGCAAACTTTCATTGTAAACGATAATTATTGTTGATTGTTGATCTATTGTGATTTATCAACTGAGATAATAAGGGTTATGGTCGAATGTCAAGGTTCAGCGATCATTGTACGGGTTCGAACACTGCCATGGTCCAAAACTTGTTTTACAGAGTATAGTAAAAACGTGTAGCGACTACTCCTCTGAAACTACTTGACATAATATCATAAAACTTCACAGGTCATTGACCTCTTGATTTTAAATAATCTTGACGTCATATGATGCCTCCTAGAAGGTAATGAAAGCTTTAGAATTTGTGTTACTCGGTTTTTATCCTTAGGTTCTATAGTAAAATAAAAATCTTTGGCAGAGTAAAAATACCATAATGTTCAAGATTTTGATTTTAAAAAATATATATATTGAATTAATTTGCATGAATGTGCATTAAATAGGAAGGGTTTTAAAAGAATCACACTGTAGATACCTTAATTTTAACAGTAAACTTGGTTGAACATCAAGGATAAAGACCTAGTAACACAAATTCTAAAGCTTTCATTACCTTCTAGGAGGTATCATATGACGTCAAGATTATTTAAAATCAAGAGGTCAATGACCTGTGAAGTTTTATGATATTATGTCAAGTAGTTTCAGAGGAGTAGTCGTTACACGTTTTCTATCACCTACCAGAATGTATTGGTTATGTCTTATTTCTGGTCACTGATTGGTCAGTTCTTTTGATGATGCTCTATCAAAATTATGAATCAACATGCTTGTTAAACATTTTAGAAAAGAAACAAACTGGATGGTCGATACCATTGTTGTCTTCTTGCAAAAGTACTTCATCAGCACCAGTATGGAAATGACTGATGACATTTTTTCTGTCCAAATAAATCTATTTCTTTTACTTAATAAAGTTGTCAAAGGTTCAGCAATAACAACAATTATGACATTTTCTATATTAACCAACCATACTAATCTCATCGTTACCGATCGTGGATAGAGTTGAAGTAGTCAGACGACATTGAGTGCCAGAGTTCTCCCATCCGTTAACGATCGTGGATATAGTTGAAGTAGTCAGACGACAGTGAGTGCCAGAGTTCTCCCATCCGTTACCGATCGTGGATAGAGTTGAAGTAGTCAGACGACAGTGAGTGCCAGAGTTCTCCCATCCGTTACCGATCGTGGATAGAGTTGAAGTAGTCAGACGACAGTGAGTGCCAGAGTTCTCCCATCCGTTACCGATCGTGGATAGAGTTGAAGTAGTCAGACGACAGTGAGTGCCAGAGTTCTCCCATCCGTTACCGATCGTGGATAGAGTTGAAGTAGTCAAACGACAGTGAGTGCCAGAGTTCTCCCACCCGTTACCGATCGAGGATAGAGTTGAAGTAGTCACACCACACGACAGTGAGTGCCAGAGTTCTCTCATCCGTTACCGATCGTGGATAGAGTTGAAGTAGTCAAACAACAGTGAGTGCCAGAGTTCTCCCCATCAGATACCGATGGTGGATAGAGTTGAAGTAGTCAGACGACAGTGAGTGCCAGAGTTCTCCCATCCGTTACCGATCGTGGATAGAGTTGAAGTAGTCAGACGACAGTGAGTGCCAGAGTTCTCCCATCCGTTACCGATCGTGGATAGAGTTGAAGTAGTCAGACGACAGTGAGTGCCAGAGTTCTCCCATCCGTTACCGATCGTGGATAGAGTTGAAGTAGTCAAACGACAGTGAGTGCCAGAGTTCTCCCACCCATTACCGATCGAGGATAGAGTTGAAGTAGTCACACCACACGACAGTGAGTGCCAGAGTTCTCCCATCCGTTACCGATCGTGGATAGAGTTGAAGTAGTCAAACAACAGTGAGTGCCAGAGTTCTCCCATCAGATACCGATGGTGGATAGAGTTGAAGTAGTCAAACGACAGTGAGTGCCAGAGTTCTCCCACCCGTTACCGATCGAGGATAGAGTTGAAGTAGTCACACCACACGACAGTGAGTGCCAGAGTTCTCCCATCCGTTACCGATCGTGGATAGAGTTGAAGTAGTCACACGACAGTGAGTGCCAGAGTTCTCCTATCCGTTACCGATCGTGGATAGAGTTGAAGTAGTCACACGACAGTGTGTGCCAGAGCCCGAGTTCTCCCATACGTTACCGATCGTGGATAGAGTTGAAGTAGTCAGACGACAGTGAGTGCCAGAGTTCTCCCATCCGTTACTGATCGTGGAGAGAGTTGAAGTAGTCAGACGACAGTGAGTGCCAGAGTTCTCCCATCCGTTACCGATCGTGGATAGAGTTGAAGTAGTCAGACGACAGTGAGTGCCAGAGTTCTCCCATCCGTTACCGATCGTGGATAGAGTTGAAGTAGTCACACGACAGTAAGTGCCAGAGTTCTCCCACCCGTTACCGATCGTGGATAGAGTTGAAGTAGTAAGACGACAGTGAGTAACAGAGTTCTCCCATCCGTTACCGATCGTGGATAGAGTTGAAGTAGTCACACGACAGTGAGTGCCAGAGTTATCCCATCCGTTACCGATCGTGGATAGAGTTGAAGTAGTCAGACGACAGTGAGAAACAGAGTTCACCCATCCGTTACCGATCGTGGAAAGAGTTGAAGTAGTCACACGACAGTGAGTGCCAGAGTTCTCCCATCCGTTCCCGATCGTGGATAGAGTTGAAGTAGTCAGACGACAGTGAGTGCCAGAGTTCTCCCATCCGTTAACGATCGTGGATAGAGTTGAAGTAGTCAGACGACAGTGAGTGCCGGAGTTCTCCCATCCGTTACCGATCGTGGATAGAGTTTAAGTAGTCAGACGACAGTGAGTGCCAGAGTTCTCCCATCCGTTACCGATCATGGATAGAGTTGAAGTAGTCAGACGACAGTGAGTGCCAGAGTTCTCCCATCCGTTACCGATCGTGGATAGAATTGAAGTAGTCACACGACAGTGAGTGCCAGAGTTCTCCCATCCGTTACCGATCGTGGATAGAGTTGAAGTAGTCAGACGACAGTGAGTGCCTGAGTTCTCCAATCCGTTACCGATCGTGGATAGAGTTGAAGTAGTCAGACGACAGTGAGTGCCAGAGTTCTCCCATCCGTTACCGATCGTGGATAGAGTTGAAGTAGTCAGACGACAGTGAGTGCCAGAGTTCTCCCATCCGTTAACGATCGTGGATAGAGTTGAAGTAGTCAGACGACAGTGAGTGCCAGAGTTCTCCCATCCGTTAACGATCGTGGATAGAGTTGAAGTAGTCAGACGACAGTGAGTGCCAGAGTTCTCCCATCCGTTACCGATCGTGGATAGAGTTGAAGTAGTCAGACGACAGTGAGTGCCAGAGCTCTCCCATCCGTTACCGATCGTGGATAGAGTTGAAGTAGTCAGACGACAGTGAGTGCCAGAGCTCTCCCATCCGTTACCGATCGTGGATAGAGTTGAAGTAGTCAAACGACAGTGAGTGCCAGAGTTCTCCCACCCGTTACCGATCGAGGATAGGGTTGAAGTAGTCACACCACACGACAGTGAGTGCCAGAGTTCTCCCATCCGTTACCGATCGTGGATAGAGTTGAAGTAGTCAAACAACAGTGAGTGCCAGAGTTCTCCCATCAGATACCGATGGTGGATAGAGTTGAAGTAGTCAGACGACAGTGAGTGCCAGAGTTCTCCCATCCGTTACCGATCGTGGATAGAGTTGAAGTAGTCAGACGACAGTGAGTGCCAGAGTTCTCCCATCCGTTACCGATCGTGGATAGAGTTGAAGTAGTCAGACGACAGTGAGTGCCAGAGTTCTCCCATCCGTTACCGATCGTGGATAGAGTTGAAGTAGTCAGACGACAGTGAGTGCCAGAGTTCTCCCATCCGTTACCGATCGTGAATAGAGTTGAAGTAGTCAGACGACAGTGAGTGCCAGAGTTCTCCCACCCGCTACCGATCGAGGATAGAGTTGAAGTAGTCACACCACACGACAGTGAGTGCCAGAGTTCTCCCATCCGTTACCGATCGTGGATAGAGTTGAAGTAGTCAAACAACAGTGAGTGCCAGAGTTCTCCCATCAGATACCGATGGTGGATAGAGTTGAAGTAGTCAGACGACAGTGAGTGCCAGAGTTCTCCCATCCGTTACCGATCGTGGATAGAGTTGAAGTAGTCAGACGACAGTGAGTGCCAGAGTTCTCCCATCCGTTACCGATCGTGGATAGAGCTGAAGTAGTCACACGACAGTGAGTGCCAGAGTTCTCCCACCCGTTACCGATCGTGGATAGAGCTGAAGTAGTCAGACGACAGTGAGTGCCAGAGTTCTCCCATCCGTTACCGATCGTGGATAGAGTTGAAGTAGTCAAACGACAGTGAGTGCCAGAGTTCTCCCATCCGTTACCGATCGTGGATAGAGTTGAAGTAGTCAAACGACAGTGAGTGCCAGAGTTCTCCCATCCGTTGCCGATCGTGGATAGAGTTGAAGTAGTCAGACGACAGTGAGTGCCAGAGTTCTCCCATCCGTTACCGATCGTGGATAGAGTTGAAGTAGTCAGACGACAGTGAGTGCCAGAGTTCTCCCATCCGTTACCGATCGTGGATAGAGTTGAAGTAGTCACCCGACAGTGAGTGCCAGAGTTCTCCCATCCGTTACCGATCGTGGATAGAATTGAAGTAGTCAGACGACAGTGAGTGTCAGAGTTCTCCCATCCGTTACCGATCGTGGATAGATTTGAAGTAGTCAAACGACAGTGAGTGCCAGAGTTCTCCCACCCGTTACCGATCGAGGATAGAGTTGAAGTAGTCACACCACACGACAGTGAGTGCCAGAGTTCTCCCATCCGTTACCGATCGTGGATAGAGTTGAAGTAGTCAAACAACAGTGAGTGCCAGAGTTCTCCCATCAGATACCGATCGTGGATAGAGTTGAAGTAGTCAGACGACAGTGAGTGCCAGAGTTCTCCCATCCGTTCCCGATCGTGGATAGAGTTGAAGTAGTCAGACGACAGTGAGTGCCAGAGTTCTCCCATCCGTTACCGATCGTGGATAGAGTTGAAGTAGTCAGACGACAGTGAGTGACAGAGTTCTCCCATCCGTTACCGATCGTGGATAGAGTTGAAGTAGTCAGACGACAGTGAGTGACAGAGTTCTCCCATCCGTTACCGATCGTGGTTCAGCGATCATTGTACGGGTTCGAACACTGCCATGGTCCAAAACTTGTTTTACAGAGTATAGTAAAAACGTGTAGCGACTACTCCTCTGAAACTACTTGACATAATATCATAAAACTTCACAGGTCATTGACCTCTTGATTTTAAATAATCTTGACGTCATATGATGCCTCCTAGAAGGTAATGAAAGCTTTAGAATTTGTGTTACTCGGTTTTTATCCTTAGGTTCTATAGTAAAATAAAAATCTTTGGCAGAGTAAAAATACCATAATGTTCAAGATTTTGATTTTAAAAAATATATATATTGAATTAATTTGCATGAATGTGCATTAAATAGGAAGGGTTTTAAAAGAATCACACTGTAGATACCTTAATTTTAACAGTAAACTTGGTTGAACATCAAGGATAAAGACCTAGTAACACAAATTCTAAAGCTTTCATTACCTTCTAGGAGGTATCATATGACGTCAAGATTATTTAAAATCAAGAGGTCAATGACCTGTGAAGTTTTATGATATTATGTCAAGTAGTTTCAGAGGAGTAGTCGTTACACGTTTTCTATCACCTACCAGAATGTATTGGTTATGTCTTATTTCTGGTCACTGATTGGTCAGTTCTTTTGATGATGCTCTATCAAAATTATGAATCAACATGCTTGTTAAACATTTTAGAAAAGAAACAAACTGGATGGTCGATACCATTGTTGTCTTCTTGCAAAAGTACTTCATCAGCACCAGTATGGAAATGACTGATGACATTTTTTCTGTCCAAATAAATCTATTTCTTTTACTTAATAAAGTTGTCAAAGGTTCAGCAATAACAACAATTATGACATTTTCTATATTAACCAACCATACTAATCTCATCGTTACCGATCGTGGATAGAGTTGAAGTAGTCAGACGACATTGAGTGCCAGAGTTCTCCCATCCGTTACCGATCGTGGATAGAGTTGAAGTAGTCAGACGACAGTGAGTGCCAGAGTTCTCCCATCCGTTAACGATCGTGGATATAGTTGAAGTAGTCAGACGACAGTGAGTGCCAGAGTTCTCCCATCCGTTACCGATCGTGGATAGAGTTGAAGTAGTCAGACGACAGTGAGTGCCAGAGTTCTCCCATCCGTTACCGATCGTGGATAGAGTTGAAGTAGTCAGACGACAGTGAGTGCCAGAGTTCTCCCATCCGTTACCGATCGTGGATAGAGTTGAGGTAGTCAGACGACAGTGAGTGCCAGAGTTCTCCCATCCGTTACCGATCGTGGATAGAGTTGAAGTAGTCAAACGACAGTGAGTGCCAGAGTTCTCCCACCCGTTACCGATCGAGGATAGAGTTGAAGTAGTCACACCACACGACAGTGAGTGCCAGAGTTCTCTCATCCGTTACCGATCGTGGATAGAGTTGAAGTAGTCAAACAACAGTGAGTGCCAGAGTTCTCCCCATCAGATACCGATGGTGGATAGAGTTGAAGTAGTCAGACGACAGTGAGTGCCAGAGTTCTCCCATCCGTTACCGATCGTGGATAGAGTTGAAGTAGTCAGACGACAGTGAGTGCCAGAGTTCTCCCATCCGTTACCGATCGTGGATAGAGTTGAAGTAGTCAGACGACAGTGAGTGCCAGAGTTCTCCCATCCGTTACCGATCGTGGATAGAGTTGAAGTAGTCAAACGACAGTGAGTGCCAGAGTTCTCCCACCCATTACCGATCGAGGATAGAGTTGAAGTAGTCACACCACACGACAGTGAGTGCCAGAGTTCTCCCATCCGTTAACGATCGTGGATAGAGTTGAAGTAGTCAAACAACAGTGAGTGCCAGAGTTCTCCCATCAGATACCGATGGTGGATAGAGTTGAAGTAGTCAAACGACAGTGAGTGCCAGAGTTCTCCCACCCGTTACCGATCGAGGATAGAGTTGAAGTAGTCACACCACACGACAGTGAGTGCCAGAGTTCTCCCATCCGTTACCGATCGTGGATAGAGTTGAAGTAGTCACACGACAGTGAGTGCCAGAGTTCTCCTATCCGTTACCGATCGTGGATAGAGTTGAAGTAGTCACACGACAGTGTGTGCCAGAGCCCGAGTTCTCCCATACGTTACCGATCGTGGATAGAGTTGAAGTAGTCAGACGACAGTGAGTGCCAGAGTTCTCCCATCCGTTACCGATCGTGGAGAGAGTTGAAGTAGTCAGACGACAGTGAGTGCCAGAGTTCTCCCATCCGTTACCGATCGTGGATAGAGTTGAAGTAGTCAGACGACAGTGAGTGCCAGAGTTCTCCCATCCGTTACCGATCGTGGATAGAGTTGAAGTAGTCACACGACAGTAAGTGCCAGAGTTCTCCCACCCGTTACCGATCGTGGATAGAGTTGAAGTAGTAAGACGACAGTGAGTAACAGAGTTCTCCCATCCGTTACCGATCGTGGATAGAGTTGAAGTAGTCACACGACAGTGAGTGCCAGAGTTATCCCATCCGTTACCGATCGTGGATAGAGTTGAAGTAGTCAGACGACAGTGAGAAACAGAGTTCACCCATCCGTTACCGATCGTGGAAAGAGTTGAAGTAGTCACACGACAGTGAGTGCCAGAGTTCTCCCATCCGTTCCCGATCGTGGATAGAGTTGAAGTAGTCAGACGACAGTGAGTGCCAGAGTTCTCCCATCCGTTACCGATCGTGGATAGAGTTGAAGTAGTCACACGACAGTGAGTGCCAGAGTTATCCCATCCGTTACCGATCGTGGATAGAGTTGAAGTAGTCAGACGACAGTGAGAAACAGAGTTCACCCATCCGTTACCGATCGTGGAAAGAGTTGAAGTAGTCACACGACAGTGAGTGCCAGAGTTCTCCCATCCGTTCCCGATCGTGGATAGAGTTGAAGTAGTCAGACGACAGTGAGTGCCAGAGTTCTCCCATCCGTTAACGATCGTGGATAGAGTTGAAGTAGTCAGACGACAGTGAGTGCCGGAGTTCTCCCATCCGTTACCGATCGTGGATAGAGTTTAAGTAGTCAGACGACAGTGAGTGCCAGAGTTCTCCCATCCGTTACCGATCATGGATAGAGTTGAAGTAGTCAGACGACAGTGAGTGCCAGAGTTCTCCCATCCGTTACCGATCGTGGATAGAATTGAAGTAGTCACACGACAGTGAGTGCCAGAGTTCTCCCATCCGTTACCGATCGTGGATAGAGTTGAAGTAGTCAGACGACAGTGAGTGCCTGAGTTCTCCAATCCGTTACCGATCGTGGATAGAGTTGAAGTAGTCAGACGACAGTGAGTGCCAGAGTTCTCCCATCCGTTACCGATCGTGGATAGAGTTGAAGTAGTCAGACGACAGTGAGTGCCAGAGTTCTCCCATCCGTTAACGATCGTGGATAGAGTTGAAGTAGTCAGACGACAGTGAGTGCCAGAGTTCTCCCATCCGTTACCGATCGTGGATAGAGTTGAAGTAGTCAGACGACAGTGAGTGCCAGAGTTCTCCCATCCGTTACCGATCGTGGATAGAGTTGAAGTAGTCAGACGACAGTGAGTGCCAGAGTTCTCCCATCCGTTACCGATCGTGGATAGAGTTGAAGTAGTCAAACGACAGTGAGTGCCAGAGTTCTCCCACCCGTTACCGATCGAGGATAGAGTTGAAGTAGTCACACCACACGACAGTGAGTGCCAGAGTTCTCTCATCCGTTACCGATCGTGGATAGAGTTGAAGTAGTCAAACAACAGTGAGTGCCAGAGTTCTCCCCATCAGATACCGATGGTGGATAGAGTTGAAGTAGTCAGACGACAGTGAGTGCCAGAGTTCTCCCATCCGTTACCGATCGTGGATAGAGTTGAAGTAGTCAGACGACAGTGAGTGCCAGAGTTCTCCCATCCGTTACCGATCGTGGATAGAGTTGAAGTAGTCAGACGACAGTGAGTGCCAGAGTTCTCCCATCCGTTACCGATCGTGGATAGAGTTGAAGTAGTCAAACGACAGTGAGTGCCAGAGTTCTCCCACCCATTACCGATCGAGGATAGAGTTGAAGTAGTCACACCACACGACAGTGAGTGCCAGAGTTCTCCCATCCGTTAACGATCGTGGATAGAGTTGAAGTAGTCAAACAACAGTGAGTGCCAGAGTTCTCCCATCAGATACCGATGGTGGATAGAGTTGAAGTAGTCAAACGACAGTGAGTGCCAGAGTTCTCCCACCCGTTACCGATCGAGGATAGAGTTGAAGTAGTCACACCACACGACAGTGAGTGCCAGAGTTCTCCCATCCGTTACCGATCGTGGATAGAGTTGAAGTAGTCACACGACAGTGAGTGCCAGAGTTCTCCTATCCGTTACCGATCGTGGATAGAGTTGAAGTAGTCACACGACAGTGTGTGCCAGAGCCCGAGTTCTCCCATACGTTACCGATCGTGGATAGAGTTGAAGTAGTCAGACGACAGTGAGTGCCAGAGTTCTCCCATCCGTTACCGATCGTGGAGAGAGTTGAAGTAGTCAGACGACAGTGAGTGCCAGAGTTCTCCCATCCGTTACCGATCGTGGATAGAGTTGAAGTAGTCAGACGACAGTGAGTGCCAGAGTTCTCCCATCCGTTACCGATCGTGGATAGAGTTGAAGTAGTCACACGACAGTAAGTGCCAGAGTTCTCCCACCCGTTACCGATCGTGGATAGAGTTGAAGTAGTAAGACGACAGTGAGTAACAGAGTTCTCCCATCCGTTACCGATCGTGGATAGAGTTGAAGTAGTCACACGACAGTGAGTGCCAGAGTTATCCCATCCGTTACCGATCGTGGATAGAGTTGAAGTAGTCAGACGACAGTGAGAAACAGAGTTCACCCATCCGTTACCGATCGTGGAAAGAGTTGAAGTAGTCACACGACAGTGAGTGCCAGAGTTCTCCCATCCGTTCCCGATCGTGGATAGAGTTGAAGTAGTCAGACGACAGTGAGTGCCAGAGTTCTCCCATCCGTTACCGATCGTGGATAGAGTTGAAGTAGTCACACGACAGTGAGTGCCAGAGTTATCCCATCCGTTACCGATCGTGGATAGAGTTGAAGTAGTCAGACGACAGTGAGAAACAGAGTTCACCCATCCGTTACCGATCGTGGAAAGAGTTGAAGTAGTCACACGACAGTGAGTGCCAGAGTTCTCCCATCCGTTCCCGATCGTGGATAGAGTTGAAGTAGTCAGACGACAGTGAGTGCCAGAGTTCTCCCATCCGTTAACGATCGTGGATAGAGTTGAAGTAGTCAGACGACAGTGAGTGCCGGAGTTCTCCCATCCGTTACCGATCGTGGATAGAGTTTAAGTAGTCAGACGACAGTGAGTGCCAGAGTTCTCCCATCCGTTACCGATCATGGATAGAGTTGAAGTAGTCAGACGACAGTGAGTGCCAGAGTTCTCCCATCCGTTACCGATCGTGGATAGAATTGAAGTAGTCACACGACAGTGAGTGCCAGAGTTCTCCCATCCGTTACCGATCGTGGATAGAGTTGAAGTAGTCAGACGACAGTGAGTGCCTGAGTTCTCCAATCCGTTACCGATCGTGGATAGAGTTGAAGTAGTCAGACGACAGTGAGTGCCAGAGTTCTCCCATCCGTTACCGATCGTGGATAGAGTTGAAGTAGTCAGACGACAGTGAGTGCCAGAGTTCTCCCATCCGTTAACGATCGTGGATAGAGTTGAAGTAGTCAGACGACAGTGAGTGCCAGAGTTCTCCCATCCGTTACCGATCGTGGATAGAGTTGAAGTAGTCAGACGACAGTGAGTGCCAGAGTTCTCCCATCCGTTACCGATCGTGGATAGAGTTGAAGTAGTCAGACGACAGTGAGTGCCAGAGCTCTCCCATCCGTTACCGATCGTGGATAGAGTTGAAGTAGTCAGACGACAGTGAGTGCCAGAGCTCTCCCATCCGTTACCGATCGTGGATAGAGTTGAAGTAGTCAAACGACAGTGAGTGCCAGAGTTCTCCCACCCGTTACCGATCGAGGATAGGGTTGAAGTAGTCACACCACACGACAGTGAGTGCCAGAGTTCTCCCATCCGTTACCGATCGTGGATAGAGTTGAAGTAGTCAAACAACAGTGAGTGCCAGAGTTCTCCCATCAGATACCGATGGTGGATAGAGTTGAAGTAGTCAGACGACAGTGAGTGCCAGAGTTCTCCCATCCGTTACCGATCGTGGATAGAGTTGAAGTAGTCAGACGACAGTGAGTGCCAGAGTTCTCCCATCCGTTACCGATCGTGGATAGAGTTGAAGTAGTCAGACGACAGTGAGTGCCAGAGTTCTCCCATCCGTTACCGATCGTGGATAGAGTTGAAGTAGTCAGACGACAGTGAGTGCCAGAGTTCTCCCATCCGTTACCGATCGTGAATAGAGTTGAAGTAGTCAGACGACAGTGAGTGCCAGAGTTCTCCCACCCGCTACCGATCGAGGATAGAGTTGAAGTAGTCACACCACACGACAGTGAGTGCCAGAGTTCTCCCATCCGTTACCGATCGTGGATAGAGTTGAAGTAGTCAAACAACAGTGAGTGCCAGAGTTCTCCCATCAGATACCGATGGTGGATAGAGTTGAAGTAGTCAGACGACAGTGAGTGCCAGAGTTCTCCCATCCGTTACCGATCGTGGATAGAGTTGAAGTAGTCAGACGACAGTGAGTGCCAGAGTTCTCCCATCCGTTACCGATCGTGGATAGAGCTGAAGTAGTCACACGACAGTGAGTGCCAGAGTTCTCCCACCCGTTACCGATCGTGGATAGAGCTGAAGTAGTCAGACGACAGTGAGTGCCAGAGTTCTCCCATCCGTTACCGATCGTGGATAGAGTTGAAGTAGTCAAACGACAGTGAGTGCCAGAGTTCTCCCATCCGTTACCGATCGTGGATAGAGTTGAAGTAGTCAAACGACAGTGAGTGCCAGAGTTCTCCCATCCGTTGCCGATCGTGGATAGAGTTGAAGTAGTCAGACGACAGTGAGTGCCAGAGTTCTCCCATCCGTTACCGATCGTGGATAGAGTTGAAGTAGTCAGACGACAGTGAGTGCCAGAGTTCTCCCATCCGTTACCGATCGTGGATAGAGTTGAAGTAGTCACCCGACAGTGAGTGCCAGAGTTCTCCCATCCGTTACCGATCGTGGATAGAATTGAAGTAGTCAGACGACAGTGAGTGTCAGAGTTCTCCCATCCGTTACCGATCGTGGATAGATTTGAAGTAGTCAAACGACAGTGAGTGCCAGAGTTCTCCCACCCGTTACCGATCGAGGATAGAGTTGAAGTAGTCACACCACACGACAGTGAGTGCCAGAGTTCTCCCATCCGTTACCGATCGTGGATAGAGTTGAAGTAGTCAAACAACAGTGAGTGCCAGAGTTCTCCCATCAGATACCGATCGTGGATAGAGTTGAAGTAGTCAGACGACAGTGAGTGCCAGAGTTCTCCCATCCGTTCCCGATCGTGGATAGAGTTGAAGTAGTCAGACGACAGTGAGTGCCAGAGTTCTCCCATCCGTTACCGATCGTGGATAGAGTTGAAGTAGTCAGACGACAGTGAGTGACAGAGTTCTCCCATCCGTTACCGATCGTGGATAGAGTTGAAGTAGTCAGACGACAGTGAGTGACAGAGTTCTCCCATCCGTTACCGATCGTGGTTCAGCGATCATTGTACGGGTTCGAACACTGCCATGGTCCAAAACTTGTTTTACAGAGTATAGTAAAAACGTGTAGCGACTACTCCTCTGAAACTACTTGACATAATATCATAAAACTTCACAGGTCATTGACCTCTTGATTTTAAATAATCTTGACGTCATATGATGCCTCCTAGAAGGTAATGAAAGCTTTAGAATTTGTGTTACTCGGTTTTTATCCTTAGGTTCTATAGTAAAATAAAAATCTTTGGCAGAGTAAAAATACCATAATGTTCAAGATTTTGATTTTAAAAAATATATATATTGAATTAATTTGCATGAATGTGCATTAAATAGGAAGGGTTTTAAAAGAATCACACTGTAGATACCTTAATTTTAACAGTAAACTTGGTTGAACATCAAGGATAAAGACCTAGTAACACAAATTCTAAAGCTTTCATTACCTTCTAGGAGGTATCATATGACGTCAAGATTATTTAAAATCAAGAGGTCAATGACCTGTGAAGTTTTATGATATTATGTCAAGTAGTTTCAGAGGAGTAGTCGTTACACGTTTTCTATCACCTACCAGAATGTATTGGTTATGTCTTATTTCTGGTCACTGATTGGTCAGTTCTTTTGATGATGCTCTATCAAAATTATGAATCAACATGCTTGTTAAACATTTTAGAAAAGAAACAAACTGGATGGTCGATACCATTGTTGTCTTCTTGCAAAAGTACTTCATCAGCACCAGTATGGAAATGACTGATGACATTTTTTCTGTCCAAATAAATCTATTTCTTTTACTTAATAAAGTTGTCAAAGGTTCAGCAATAACAACAATTATGACATTTTCTATATTAACCAACCATACTAATCTCATCGTTACCGATCGTGGATAGAGTTGAAGTAGTCAGACGACATTGAGTGCCAGAGTTCTCCCATCCGTTACCGATCGTGGATAGAGTTGAAGTAGTCAGACGACAGTGAGTGCCAGAGTTCTCCCATCCGTTAACGATCGTGGATATAGTTGAAGTAGTCAGACGACAGTGAGTGCCAGAGTTCTCCCATCCGTTACCGATCGTGGATAGAGTTGAAGTAGTCAGACGACAGTGAGTGCCAGAGTTCTCCCATCCGTTACCGATCGTGGATAGAGTTGAAGTAGTCAGACGACAGTGAGTGCCAGAGTTCTCCCATCCGTTACCGATCGTGGATAGAGTTGAAGTAGTCAGACGACAGTGAGTGCCAGAGTTCTCCCATCCGTTACCGATCGTGGATAGAGTTGAAGTAGTCAAACGACAGTGAGTGCCAGAGTTCTCCCACCCGTTACCGATCGAGGATAGAGTTGAAGTAGTCACACCACACGACAGTGAGTGCCAGAGTTCTCTCATCCGTTACCGATCGTGGATAGAGTTGAAGTAGTCAAACAACAGTGAGTGCCAGAGTTCTCCCCATCAGATACCGATGGTGGATAGAGTTGAAGTAGTCAGACGACAGTGAGTGCCAGAGTTCTCCCATCCGTTACCGATCGTGGATAGAGTTGAAGTAGTCAGACGACAGTGAGTGCCAGAGTTCTCCCATCCGTTACCGATCGTGGATAGAGTTGAAGTAGTCAGACGACAGTGAGTGCCAGAGTTCTCCCATCCGTTACCGATCGTGGATAGAGTTGAAGTAGTCAAACGACAGTGAGTGCCAGAGTTCTCCCACCCATTACCGATCGAGGATAGAGTTGAAGTAGTCACACCACACGACAGTGAGTGCCAGAGTTCTCCCATCCGTTAACGATCGTGGATAGAGTTGAAGTAGTCAAACAACAGTGAGTGCCAGAGTTCTCCCATCAGATACCGATGGTGGATAGAGTTGAAGTAGTCAAACGACAGTGAGTGCCAGAGTTCTCCCACCCGTTACCGATCGAGGATAGAGTTGAAGTAGTCACACCACACGACAGTGAGTGCCAGAGTTCTCCCCATCCGTTACCGATCGTGGATAGAGTTGAAGTAGTCACACGACAGTGAGTGCCAGAGTTCTCCTATCCGTTACCGATCGTGGATAGAGTTGAAGTAGTCACACGACAGTGTGTGCCAGAGCCCGAGTTCTCCCATACGTTACCGATCGTGGATAGAGTTGAAGTAGTCAGACGACAGTGAGTGCCAGAGTTCTCCCATCCGTTACCGATCGTGGAGAGAGTTGAAGTAGTCAGACGACAGTGAGTGCCAGAGTTCTCCCATCCGTTACCGATCGTGGATAGAGTTGAAGTAGTCAGACGACAGTGAGTGCCAGAGTTCTCCCATCCGTTACCGATCGTGGATAGAGTTGAAGTAGTCACACGACAGTAAGTGCCAGAGTTCTCCCACCCGTTACCGATCGTGGATAGAGTTGAAGTAGTAAGACGACAGTGAGTAACAGAGTCTCTCCCATCCGTTACCGATCGTGGATAGAGTTGAAGTAGTCACACGACAGTGAGTGCCAGAGTTCTCCCATCCGTTCCCGATCGTGGATAGAGCTGAAGTAGTCAGACGACAGTGAGTGCCAGAGTTCTCCCATCCGTTAACGATCGTGGATAGAGTTGAGAGTAGTCAGACGACAGTGAGTGCCGGAGTTCTCCCATCCGTTACCGATCGTGGATAGAGTTTAAGTAGTCAGACGACAGTGAGTGCCAGAGTTCTCCCATCCGTTACCGATCATGGATAGAGTTGAAGTAGTCAGACGACAGTGAGTGCCAGAGTTCTCCCATCCGTTACCGATCGTGGATAGAATTGAAGTAGTCACACGACAGTGAGTGCCAGAGTTCTCCCATCCGTTACCGATCGTGGATAGACGTTGAAGTAGTCAGACGACAGTGAGTGCCTGAGTTCTCCAATCCGTTACCGATCGTGGATAGAGTTGAAGTAGTCAGACGACAGTGAGTGCCAGAGTTCTCCCATCCGTTACCGATCGTGGATAGAGTTGAAGTAGTCAGACGACAGTGAGTGCCAGAGTTCTCCCATCCGTTAACGATCGTGGATAGAGTTGAAGTAGTCAGACGACAGTGAGTGCCAGAGTTCTCCCATCCGTTACCGATCGTGGATAGAGTTGAAGTAGTCAGACGACAGTGAGTGCCAGAGTTCTCCCATCCGTTACCGATCGTGGATAGAGTTGAAGTAGTCAGCGACAGTGAGTGCCAGAGCTCTCCCATCCGTTACCGATCGTGGATAGAGTTCGAAGTAGCTCAGACCGACAGTGAGTGCCAGAGCTCTCCCATCCGTTACCGATCGTGGATAGAGCTTGAAGTAGTCAAACGACAGTGAGTGCCAGAGTTCTCCCACCCGTTACCGATCGAGGATAGGGTTGAAGTAGTCACACCACACGACAGTGAGTGCCAGAGTTTCTCCCATCCGTTACCGATCGTGGATAGAGTTGAAGTAGTCAAACAACAGTGAGTGCCAGAGTTCTCCCATCAGATACCGATGGTGGATAGAGTTGAAGTAGTCAGACGACAGTGAGTGCCAGAGTTCTCCCATCCGTTACCGATCGTGGATAGAGTTGAAGTAGTCAGACGACAGTGAGTGCCCAGAGTTCTCCCATCCGTTACCGATACGTGGATAGAGTTGAAGTAGTCAGACGACAGTGAGTGCCAGAGTTCTCCCATCCGTTACCGATCGTGGATAGAGTTGAAGTAGTCACACGACAGTGAGTGCCAGAGTTCTCCCATCCGTTACCGATCGTGAATAGAGTTGAAGTAGTCAAGACGACAGTGAGTGCCAGAGTTCTCCCACCCGCTACCGATCGAGGATAGAGTTGAAGTAGTCACACCACACGACAGTGAGTGCCAGAGTTCTCCCATCCGTTACCGATCGTGGATAGAGTTGAAGTAGTCAAACAACAGTGAGTGCCAGAGTTCTCCCATCAGATACCGATGGTGGATAGTTGAAGCTAGTCAGACGACAGTGAGTGCCAGAGTTCACCCATCCGTTACCGATCGGGATAGAGTTGAAGTAGTCAGACGACCAGTGAGTGCCAGAGTTCTCCCATCCGTTACCGATCGTGGATAGAGCTGAAGTAGTCACACGACAGTGAGTGCCAGAGTTCTCCCACCCGTTACCGATCGTGGATAGAGCTGAAGTAGTCAGACGACAGTGAGTGCCAGAGTTCTCCCATCCGTTACCGATCGTGGATAGAGTTGAAGTAGTCAAATCGACAGTGAGTCATACGACGCCGTTACCGATCGTGGATAGAGTTGAAGTAGTCAAACGACAGTGAGTGCCAGAGTTCTCCCATCCGTTGCCGATCGTGGATAGAGTTGAAGTAGTCAGACGACAGTGAGTGCCAGAGTTCTCCCATCCGTTACCGATCGTGGATAGAGTTGAAGTAGTCAGACGACAGTGAGTGCCAGAGTTCTCCCATCCGTTACCGATCGTGGATAGAGTTGAAGTAGTCACCCGACAGTGAGTGCCAGAGTTCTCCCATCCGTTACCGATCGTGGATAGAATTGAAGTAGTCAGACGACAGTGAGTGTCAGAGTTCTCCCATCCGTTACCGATCGTGGATAGATTTGAAGTAGTCAAACGACAGTGAGTGCCAGAGTTCTCCCACCCGTTACCGATCGAGGATAGAGTTGAAGTAGTCACACCACACGACAGTGAGTGCCAGAGTTCTCCCATCCGTTACCGATCGTGGATAGAGTTGAAGTAGTCAAACAACAGTGAGTGCCAGAGTTCTCCCATCAGATACCGATCGTGGATAGAGTTGAAGTAGTCAGACGACAGTGAGTGCCAGAGTTCTCCCATCCGTTCCCGATCGTGGATAGAGTTGAAGTAGTCAGACGACAGTGAGTGCCAGAGTTCTCCCATCCGTTACCGATCGTGGATAGAGTTGAAGTAGTCAGACGACAGTGAGTGACAGAGTTCTCCCATCCGTTACCGATCGTGGATAGAGTTGAAGTAGTCAGACGACAGTGAGTGACAGAGTTCTCCCATCCGTTACCGATCGTGGTTCAGCGATCATTGTACGGGTTCGAACACTGCCATGGTCCAAAACTTGTTTTACAGAGTATAGTAAAAACGTGTAGCGACTACTCCTCTGAAACTACTTGACATAATATCATAAAACTTCACAGGTCATTGACCTCTTGATTTTAAATAATCTTGACGTCATATGATGCCTCCTAGAAGGTAATGAAAGCTTTAGAATTTGTGTTACTCGGTTTTTATCCTTAGGTTCTATAGTAAAATAAAAATCTTTGGCAGAGTAAAAATACCATAATGTTCAAGATTTTGATTTTAAAAAATATATATATTGAATTAATTTGCATGAATGTGCATTAAATAGGAAGGGTTTTAAAAGAATCACACTGTAGATACCTTAATTTTAACAGTAAACTTGGTTGAACATCAAGGATAAAGACCTAGTAACACAAATTCTAAAGCTTTCATTACCTTCTAGGAGGTATCATATGACGTCAAGATTATTTAAAATCAAGAGGTCAATGACCTGTGAAGTTTTATGATATTATGTCAAGTAGTTTCAGAGGAGTAGTCGTTACACGTTTTCTATCACCTACCAGAATGTATTGGTTATGTCTTATTTCTGGTCACTGATTGGTCAGTTCTTTTGATGATGCTCTATCAAAATTATGAATCAACATGCTTGTTAAACATTTTAGAAAAGAAACAAACTGGATGGTCGATACCATTGTTGTCTTCTTGCAAAAGTACTTCATCAGCACCAGTATGGAAATGACTGATGACATTTTTTCTGTCCAAATAAATCTATTTCTTTTACTTAATAAAGTTGTCAAAGGTTCAGCAATAACAACAATTATGACATTTTCTATATTAACCAACCATACTAATCTCATCGTTACCGATCGTGGATAGAGTTGAAGTAGTCAGACGACATTGAGTGCCAGAGTTCTCCCATCCGTTACCGATCGTGGATAGAGTTGAAGTAGTCAGACGACAGTGAGTGCCAGAGTTCTCCCATCCGTTAACGATCGTGGATATAGTTGAAGTAGTCAGACGACAGTGAGTGCCAGAGTTCTCCCATCCGTTACCGATCGTGGATAGAGTTGAAGTAGTCAGACGACAGTGAGTGCCAGAGTTCTCCCATCCGTTACCGATCGTGGATAGAGTTGAAGTAGTCAGACGACAGTGAGTGCCAGAGTTCTCCCATCCGTTACCGATCGTGGATAGAGTTGAAGTAGTCAGACGACAGTGAGTGCCAGAGTTCTCCCATCCGTTACCGATCGTGGATAGAGTTGAAGTAGTCAAACGACAGTGAGTGCCAGAGTTTTCCCACCCGTTACCGATCGAGGATAGAGTTGAAGTAGTCACACCACACGACAGTGAGTGCCAGAGTTCTCTCATCCGTTACCGATCGTGGATAGAGTTGAAGTAGTCAAACAACAGTGAGTGCCAGAGTTCTCCCCATCAGATACCGATGGTGGATAGAGTTGAAGTAGTCAGACGACAGTGAGTGCCAGAGTTCTCCCATCCGTTACCGATCGTGGATAGAGTTGAAGTAGTCAGACGACAGTGAGTGCCAGAGTTCTCCCATCCGTTACCGATCGTGGATAGAGTTGAAGTAGTCAGACGACAGTGAGTGCCAGAGTTCTCCCATCCGTTACCGATCGTGGATAGAGTTGAAGTAGTCAAACGACAGTGAGTGCCAGAGTTCTCCCACCCATTACCGATCGAGGATAGAGTTGAAGTAGTCACACCACACGACAGTGAGTGCCAGAGTTCTCCCATCCGTTACCGATCGTGGATAGAGTTGAAGTAGTCAAACAACAGTGAGTGCCAGAGTTCTCCCATCAGATACCGATGGTGGATAGAGTTGAAGTAGTCAAACGACAGTGAGTGCCAGAGTTCTCCCACCCGTTACCGATCGAGGATAGAGTTGAAGTAGTCACACCACACGACAGTGAGTGCCAGAGTTCTCCCATCCGTTACCGATCGTGGATAGAGTTGAAGTAGTCACACGACAGTGAGTGCCAGAGTTCTCCTATCCGTTACCGATCGTGGATAGAGTTGAAGTAGTCACACGACAGTGTGTGCCAGAGCCCGAGTTCTCCCATACGTTACCGATCGTGGATAGAGTTGAAGTAGTCAGACGACAGTGAGTGCCAGAGTTCTCCCATCCGTTACCGATCGTGGAGAGAGTTGAAGTAGTCAGACGACAGTGAGTGCCAGAGTTCTCCCATCCGTTACCGATCGTGGATAGAGTTGAAGTAGTCAGACGACAGTGAGTGCCAGAGTTCTCCCATCCGTTACCGATCGTGGATAGAGTTGAAGTAGTCACACGACAGTAAGTGCCAGAGTTCTCCCACCCGTTACCGATCGTGGATAGAGTTGAAGTAGTAAGACGACAGTGAGTAACAGAGTTCTCCCATCCGTTACCGATCGTGGATAGAGTTGAAGTAGTCACACGACAGTGAGTGCCAGAGTTATCCCATCCGTTACCGATCGTGGATAGAGTTGAAGTAGTCAGACGACAGTGAGAAACAGAGTTCACCCATCCGTTACCGATCGTGGAAAGAGTTGAAGTAGTCACACGACAGTGAGTGCCAGAGTTCTCCCATCCGTTCCCGATCGTGGATAGAGTTGAAGTAGTCAGACGACAGTGAGTGCCAGAGTTCTCCCATCCGTTAACGATCGTGGATAGAGTTGAAGTAGTCAGACGACAGTGAGTGCCGAGTTCTCCCATCCGTTACCGATCGTGGATAGAGTTTAAGTAGTCAGACGACAGTGAGTGCCAGAGTTCTCCCATCCGTTACCGATCATGGATAGAGTTGAAGTAGTCAGACGACAGTGAGTGCCAGAGTTCTCCCATCCGTTACCGATCGTGGATAGAATTGAAGTAGTCACACGACAGTGAGTGCCAGAGTTCTCCCATCCGTTACCGATCGTGGATAGAGTTGAAGTAGTCAGACGACAGTGAGTGCCTGAGTTCTCCAATCCGTTACCGATCGTGGATAGAGTTGAAGTAGTCAGACGACAGTGAGTGCCAGAGTTCTCCCATCCGTTACCGATCGTGGATAGAGTTGAAGTAGTCAGACGACAGTGAGTGCCAGAGTTCTCCCATCCGTTAACGATCGTGGATAGAGTTGAAGTAGTCAGACGACAGTGAGTGCCAGAGTTCTCCCATCCGTTACCGATCGTGGATAGAGTTGAAGTAGTCAGACGACAGTGAGTGCCAGAGTTCTCCCATCCGTTACCGATCGTGGATAGAGTTGAAGTAGTCAGACGACAGTGAGTGCCAGAGCTCTCCCATCCGTTACCGATCGTGGATAGAGTTGAAGTAGTCAGACGACAGTGAGTGCCAGAGCTCTCCCATCCGTTACCGATCGTGGATAGAGTTGAAGTAGTCAAACGACAGTGAGTGCCAGAGTTCTCCCACCCGTTACCGATCGAGGATAGGGTTGAAGTAGTCACACCACACGACAGTGAGTGCCAGAGTTCTCCCATCCGTTACCGATCGTGGATAGAGTTGAAGTAGTCAAACAACAGTGAGTGCCAGAGTTCTCCCATCAGATACCGATGGTGGATAGAGTTGAAGTAGTCAGACGACAGTGAGTGCCAGAGTTCTCCCATCCGTTACCGATCGTGGATAGAGTTGAAGTAGTCAGACGACAGTGAGTGCCAGAGTTCTCCCATCCGTTACCGATCGTGGATAGAGTTGAAGTAGTCAGACGACAGTGAGTGCCAGAGTTCTCCCATCCGTTACCGATCGTGGATAGAGTTGAAGTAGTCAGACGACAGTGAGTGCCAGAGTTCTCCCATCCGTTACCGATCGTGAATAGAGTTGAAGTAGTCAGACGACAGTGAGTGCCAGAGTTCTCCCACCCGCTACCGATCGAGGATAGAGTTGAAGTAGTCACACCACACGACAGTGAGTGCCAGAGTTCTCCCATCCGTTACCGATCGTGGATAGAGTTGAAGTAGTCAAACAACAGTGAGTGCCAGAGTTCTCCCATCAGATACCGATGGTGGATAGAGTTGAAGTAGTCAGACGACAGTGAGTGCCAGAGTTCTCCCATCCGTTACCGATCGTGGATAGAGTTGAAGTAGTCAGACGACAGTGAGTGCCAGAGTTCTCCCATCCGTTACCGATCGTGGATAGAGCTGAAGTAGTCACACGACAGTGAGTGCCAGAGTTCTCCCACCCGTTACCGATCGTGGATAGAGCTGAAGTAGTCAGACGACAGTGAGTGCCAGAGTTCTCCCATCCGTTACCGATCGTGGATAGAGTTGAAGTAGTCAAACGACAGTGAGTGCCAGAGTTCTCCCATCCGTTACCGATCGTGGATAGAGTTGAAGTAGTCAAACGACAGTGAGTGCCAGAGTTCTCCCATCCGTTGCCGATCGTGGATAGAGTTGAAGTAGTCAGACGACAGTGAGTGCCAGAGTTCTCCCATCCGTTACCGATCGTGGATAGAGTTGAAGTAGTCAGACGACAGTGAGTGCCAGAGTTCTCCCATCCGTTACCGATCGTGGATAGAGTTGAAGTAGTCACCCGACAGTGAGTGCCAGAGTTCTCCCATCCGTTACCGATCGTGGATAGAATTGAAGTAGTCAGACGACAGTGAGTGTCAGAGTTCTCCCATCCGTTACCGATCGTGGATAGATTTGAAGTAGTCAAACGACAGTGAGTGCCAGAGTTCTCCCACCCGTTACCGATCGAGGATAGAGTTGAAGTAGTCACACCACACGACAGTGAGTGCCAGAGTTCTCCCATCCGTTACCGATCGTGGATAGAGTTGAAGTAGTCAAACAACAGTGAGTGCCAGAGTTCTCCCATCAGATACCGATCGTGGATAGAGTTGAAGTAGTCAGACGACAGTGAGTGCCAGAGTTCTCCCATCCGTTCCCGATCGTGGATAGAGTTGAAGTAGTCAGACGACAGTGAGTGCCAGAGTTCTCCCATCCGTTACCGATCGTGGATAGAGTTGAAGTAGTCAGACGACAGTGAGTGACAGAGTTCTCCCATCCGTTACCGATCGTGGATAGAGTTGAAGTAGTCAGACGACAGTGAGTGACAGAGTTCTCCCATCCGTTACCGATCGAGGATAGAGTTGAAGTAGTCAGACGACAGTGAGTGCCAGAGTTCTCCCATCCGTTACCGATCGTGGATAGAGTTAAAGTAGTCACACGACAGTGAGTGCCAGATTTCTCCCATCCGTTACCGATCGTGGATAGAGTTGAAGTAGTCACACGACAGTGAGTGCCTTAAAGTAGTCACACGACAGTGAGTGCCAGAGTTCTCCCATCCGTTACCGATCGTGGATAGAGTTGAAGTAGTCAGACGACAGTGAGTGCCAGAGTTCTCCCATCCGTTACCGATCGTGGATAAAGTTGAAGTAGTCAGACGACAATGAGTGCCAGAGTTCTCGCATCCGTTACCGATCGTGGATAGAGTTGAAGTAGTCAGACGACAGTGAGTGCCAGAGTTCTCCCATCCGTTAACGATCGTGGATATAGTTAAAGTAGTCAGACGACAGTGAGTGCCAGAGTTCTCCCATCCGTTACCGATCGTGGATAGAGTTGAAGTAGTCAGACGACAGTGAGTGCCAGAGTTCTCCCATCCGTTACCGATCGTGGATAGAGTTGAAGTAGTCAGACGACAGTGAGTGCCAGAGTTCTCCCATCCGTTACCGATCGTGGATAGAGTTGAAGTAGTCAGACGACAGTGAGTGCCAGAGTTCTCCCATCCGTTACCGATCGTGGATAGAGTTGAAGTAGTCAAACGACAGTGAGTGCCAGAGTTCTCCCACCCGTTACCGATCGAGGATAGAGTTGAAGTAGTCACACCACACGACAGTGAGTGCCAGAGTTCTCTCATCCGTTACCGATCGTGGATAGAGTTGAAGTAGTCAAACAACAGTGAGTGCCAGAGTTCTCCCATCAGATACCGATGGTGGATAGAGTTGAAGTAGTCAGACGACAGTGAGTGCCAGAGTTCTCCCATCCGTTACCGATCGTGGATAGAGTTGAAGTAGTCAGACGACAGTGAGTGCCAGAGTTCTCCCATCCGTTACCGATCGTGGATAGAGTTGAAGTAGTCAGACGACAGTGAGTGCCAGAGTTCTCCCATCCGTTACCGATCGTGGATAGAGTTGAAGTAGTCAAACGACAGTGAGTGCCAGAGTTCTCCCACCCGTTACCGATCGAGGATAGAGTTGAAGTAGTCACACCACACGACAGTGAGTGCCAGAGTTCTCCCATCCGTTACCGATCGTGGATAGAGTTGAAGTAGTCAAACAACAGTGAGTGCCAGAGTTCTCCCATCAGATACCGATGGTGGATAGAGTTGAAGTAGTCAGACGACAGTGAGTGCCAGAGTTCTCCCATCCGTTACCGATCGTGGATAGAGTTGAAGTAGTCAGACGACAGTGAGTGCCAGAGTTCTCCCATCCGTTACCGATCGTGGATAGAGTTGAAGTAGTCAGACGACAGTGAGTGCCAGAGCCCGAGTTCTCCCATCCGTTACCGATCGTGGATAGAGTTGAAGTAGTCAGACGACAGTGAGTGCCAGAGTTCTCCCATCCGTTACCGATCGTGGATAGAGTTGAAGTAGTCAAACGACAGTGAGTGCCAGAGTTCTCCCACCCGTTACCGATCGAGGATAGAGTTGAAGTAGTCACACCACACGACAGTGAGTGCCAGAGTTCTCCCATCCGTTACCGATCGTGGATAGAGTTGAAGTAGTCAAACAACAGTGAGTGCCAGAGTTCTCCCATCAGATACCGATGGTGGATAGAGTTGAAGTAGTCAGACGACAGTGAGTGCCAGAGTTCTCCCATCCGTTACCGATCGTGGATAGAGTTGAAGTAGTCAGACGACAGTGAGTGCCAGAGTTCTCCCATCCGTTACCGATCGTGGATAGAGTTGAAGTAGTCAGACGACAGTGAGTGCCAGAGTTCTCCCATCCGTTACCGATCGTGGATAGAGTTGAAGTAGTCAGACGACAGTGAGTGCCAGAGTTCTCCCATCCGTTACCGATCGTGAATAGAGTTGAAGTAGTCAAACGACAGTGAGTGCCAGAGTTCTCCCACCCGTTACCGATCGAGGATAGAGTTGAAGTAGTCACACCACACGACAGTGAGTGCCAGAGTTCTCCCATCCGTTACCGATCGTGGATAGAGTTGAAGTAGTCAAACAACAGTGAGTGCCAGAGTTCTCCCATCAGATACCGATGGTGGATAGAGTTGAAGTAGTCAGACGACAGTGAGTGCCAGAGTTCTCCCATCCGTTACCGATCGTGGATAGAGTTGAAGTAGTCAGACGACAGTGAGTGCCAGAGTTCTCCCATCCGTTACCGATCGTGGATAGAGCTGAAGTAGTCACACGACAGTGAGTGCCAGAGTTCTCCCACCCGTTACCGATCGTGGATAGAGCTGAAGTAGTCAGACGACAGTGAGTGCCAGAGTTCTCCCATCCGTTACCGATCGTGGATAGAGTTGAAGTAGTCAAACGACAGTGAGTGCCAGAGTTCTCCCATCCGTTACCGATCGTGGATAGAGTTGAAGTAGTCAAACGACAGTGAGTGCCAGAGTTCTCCCATCCGTTGCCGATCGTGGATAGAGTTGAAGTAGTCAGACGACAGTGAGTGCCGGAGTTCTCCCATCCGTTACCGATCGTGGATAGATTTGAAGTAGTCAGACGACAGTGAGTGCCAGAGTTCTCCCATCCGTTACCGATCGTGGATAGAGTTGAAGTAGTCACCCGACAGTGAGTGCCATAGTTCTCCCATCCGTTACCGATCGTGGATAGAATTGAAGTAGTCAGACGACAGTGAGTGTCAGAGTTCTCCCATCCGTTACCGATCGTGGATAGATTTGAAGTAGTCAAACGACAGTGAGTGCCAGAGTTCTCCCACCCGTTACCGATCGAGGATAGAGTTGAAGTAGTCACACCACACGACAGTGAGTGCCAGAGTTCTCCCATCCGTTACCGATCGTGGATAGAGTTGAAGTAGTCAAACAACAGTGAGTGCCAGAGTTCTCCCATCAGATAACGATCGTGGATAGAGTTGAAGTAGTCAGACGACAGTGAGTGCCAGAGTTCTCCCATCCGTTCCCGATCGTGGATAGAGTTGAAGTAGTCAGACGACAGTGAGTGCCAGAGTTCTCCCATCCGTTACCGATCGTGGATAGAGTTGAAGTAGTCAGACGACAGTGAGTGACAGAGTTCTCCCATCCGTTACCGATCGTGGATAGAGTTGAAGTAGTCAGACGACAGTGAGTGACAGAGTTCTCCCATCCGTTACCGATCGTGGATAGAGTTGAAGTAGTCAGACGACAGTGAGTGGCAGAGTTCTCCCATCCGTTACCGATCGTGGATAGAGTTAAAGTAGTCACACGACAGTGAGTGCCAGATTTCTCCCATCCGTTACCGATCGTGGATAGAGTTGAAGTAGTCACACGACAGTGAGTGCCTTAAAGTAGTCACACGACAGTGAGTGCCAGAGTTCTCCCATCCGTTACCGATCGTGGATAGAGTTGAAGTAGTCAGACGACAGTGAGTGCCAGAGTTCTCCCATCCGTTACCGATCGTGGATAAAGTTGAAGTAGTCAGACGACAATGAGTGCCAGAGTTCTCGCATCCGTTACCGATCGTGGATAGAGTTGAAGTAGTCAGACGACAGTGAGTGCCAGAGTTCTCCCATCCGTTAACGATCGTGGATATAGTTGAAGTAGTCAGACGACAGTGAGTGCCAGAGTTCTCCCATCCGTTACCGATCGTGGATAGAGTTGAAGTAGTCAGACGACAGTGAGTGCCAGAGTTCTCCCATCCGTTACCGATCGTGGATAGAGTTGAAGTAGTCAGACGACAGTGAGTGCCAGAGTTCTCCCATCCGTTACCGATCGTGGATAGAGTTGAAGTAGTCAGACGACAGTGAGTGCCAGAGTTCTCCCATCCGTTACCGATCGTGGATAGAGTTGAAGTAGTCAAACGACAGTGAGTGCCAGAGTTCTCCCACCCGTTACCGATCGAGGATAGAGTTGAAGTAGTCACACCACACGACAGTGAGTGCCAGAGTTCTCTCATCCGTTACCGATCGTGGATAGAGTTGAAGTAGTCAAACAACAGTGAGTGCCAGAGTTCTCCCATCAGATACCGATGGTGGATAGAGTTGAAGTAGTCAGACGACAGTGAGTGCCAGAGTTCTCCCATCCGTTACCGATCGTGGATAGAGTTGAAGTAGTCAGACGACAGTGAGTGCCAGAGTTCTCCCATCCGTTACCGATCGTGGATAGAGTTGAAGTAGTCAGACGACAGTGAGTGCCGGAGTTCTCCCATCCGTTACCGATCGTGGATAGAGTTTAAGTAGTCAGACGACAGTGAGTGCCAGAGTTCTCCCATCCGTTACCGATCATGGATAGAGTTGAAGTAGTCAGACGACAGTGAGTGCCAGAGTTCTCCCATCCGTTACCGATCGTGTATAGAATTGAAGTAGTCACACGACAGTGAGTGCCAGAGTTCTCCCATCCGTTACCGATCGTGGATAGAGTTGAAGTAGTCAGACGACAGTGAGTGCCAGAGTTCTCCAATCCGTTACCGATCGTGGATAGAGTTGAAGTAGTCAGACGACAGTGAGTGCCAGAGTTCTCCCATCCGTTACCGATCGTGGATAGAGTTGAAGTAGTCAGACGACAGTGAGTGCCAGAGTTCTCCCATCCGTTAACGATCGTGGATAGAGTTGAAGTAGTCAGACGACAGTGAGTGCCAGAGTTCTCCCATCCGTTACCGATCGTGGATAGAGTTGATGTAGTCAGACGACAGTGAGTGCCAGAGTTCTCCCATCCGTTACCGATCGTGGATAGAGTTGAAGTAGTCAGACGACAGTGAGTGCCAGAGCTCTCCCATCCGTTACCGATCGTGGATAGAGTTGAAGTAGTCAGACGACAGTGAGTGCCAGAGCTCTCCCATCCGTTACCGATCGTGGATAGAGTTGAAGTAGTCAAACGACAGTGAGTGCCAGAGTTCTCCCACCCGTTACCGATCGAGGATAGGGTTGAAGTAGTCACACCACACGACAGTGAGTGCCAGAGTTCTCCCATCCGTTACCGATCGTGGATAGAGTTGAAGTAGTCAAACAACAGTGAGTGCCAGAGTTCTCCCATCAGATACCGATGGTGGATAGAGTTGAAGTAGTCAGACGACAGTGAGTGCCAGAGTTCTCCCATCCGTTACCGATCGTGGATAGAGTTGAAGTAGTCAGACGACAGTGAGTGCCAGAGTTCTCCCATCCGTTACCGATCGTGGATAGAGTTGAAGTAGTCAGACGACAGTGAGTGCCAGAGTTCTCCCATCCGTTACCGATCGTGGATAGAGTTGAAGTAGTCAGACGACAGTGAGTGCCAGAGTTCTCCCATCCGTTACCGATCGTGAATAGAGTTGAAGTAGTCAGACGACAGTGAGTGCCAGAGTTCTCCCACCCGCTACCGATCGAGGATAGAGTTGAAGTAGTCACACCACACGACAGTGAGTGCCAGAGTTCTCCCATCCGTTACCGATCGTGGATAGAGTTGAAGTAGTCAAACAACAGTGAGTGCCAGAGTTCTCCCATCAGATACCGATGGTGGATAGAGTTGAAGTAGTCAGACGACAGTGAGTGCCAGAGTTCTCCCATCCGTTACCGATCGTGGATAGAGTTGAAGTAGTCAGACGACAGTGAGTGCCAGAGTTCTCCCATCCGTTACCGATCGTGGATAGAGCTGAAGTAGTCACACGACAGTGAGTGCCAGAGTTCTCCCACCCGTTACCGATCGTGGATAGAGCTGAAGTAGTCAGACGACAGTGAGTGCCAGAGTTCTCCCATCCGTTACCGATCGTGGATAGAGTTGAAGTAGTCAAACGACAGTGAGTGCCAGAGTTCTCCCATCCGTTACCGATCGTGGATAGAGTTGAAGTAGTCAAACGACAGTGAGTGCCAGAGTTCTCCCATCCGTTGCCGATCGTGGATAGAGTTGAAGTAGTCAGACGACAGTGAGTGCCAGAGTTCTCCCATCCGTTACCGATCGTGGATAGAGTTGAAGTAGTCAGACGACAGTGAGTGCCAGAGTTCTCCCATCCGTTACCGATCGTGGATAGAGTTGAAGTAGTCACCCGACAGTGAGTGCCAGAGTTCTCCCATCCGTTACCGATCGTGGATAGAATTGAAGTAGTCAGACGACAGTGAGTGTCAGAGTTCTCCCATCCGTTACCGATCGTGGATAGATTTGAAGTAGTCAAACGACAGTGAGTGCCAGAGTTCTCCCACCCGTTACCGATCGAGGATAGAGTTGAAGTAGTCACACCACACGACAGTGAGTGCCAGAGTTCTCCCATCCGTTACCGATCGTGGATAGAGTTGAAGTAGTCAAACAACAGTGAGTGCCAGAGTTCTCCCATCAGATACCGACCGTGGATAGAGTTGAAGTAGTCAGACGACAGTGAGTGCCAGAGTTCTCCCATCCGTTCCCGATCGTGGATAGAGTTGAAGTAGTCAGACGACAGTGAGTGCCAGAGTTCTCCCATCCGTTACCGATCGTGGATAGAGTTGAAGTAGTCAGACGACAGTGAGTGACAGAGTTCTCCCATCCGTTACCGATCGTGGATAGAGTTGAAGTAGTCAGACGACAGTGAGTGACAGAGTTCTCCCATCCGTTACCGATCGTGGATAGAGTTGAAGTAGTCAGACGACAGTGAGTGCCAGAGTTCTCCCATCCGTTACCGATCGTGGATAGAGTTAAAGTAGTCACACGACAGTGAGTGCCAGATTTCTCCCATCCGTTACCGATCGTGGATAGAGTTGAAGTAGTCACACGACAGTGAGTGCCTTAAAGTAGTCACACGACAGTGAGTGCCAGAGTTCTCCCATCCGTTACCGATCGTGGATAGAGTTGAAGTAGTCAGACGACAGTGAGTGCCAGAGTTCTCCCATCCGTTACCGATCGTGGATAAAGTTGAAGTAGTCAGACGACAATGAGTGCCAGAGTTCTCGCATCCGTTACCGATCGTGGATAGAGTTGAAGTAGTCAGACGACAGTGAGTGCCAGAGTTCTCCCATCCGTTAACGATCGTGGATATAGTTAAAGTAGTCAGACGACAGTGAGTGCCAGAGTTCTCCCATCCGTTACCGATCGTGGATAGAGTTGAAGTAGTCAGACGACAGTGAGTGCCAGAGTTCTCCCATCCGTTACCGATCGTGGATAGAGTTGAAGTAGTCAGACGACAGTGAGTGCCAGAGTTCTCCCATCCGTTACCGATCGTGGATAGAGTTGAATTAGTCAGACGACAGTGAGTGCCAGAGTTCTCCCATCCGTTACCGATCGTGGATAGAGTTGAAGTAGTCAAACGACAGTGAGTGCCAGAGTTCTCCCACCCGTTACCGATCGAGGATAGAGTTGAAGTAGTCACACCACACGACAGTGAGTGCCAGAGTTCTCTCATCCGTTACCGATCGTGGATAGAGTTGAAGTAGTCAAACAACAGTGAGTGCCAGAGTTCTCCCATCAGATACCGATGGTGGATAGAGTTGAAGTAGTCAGACGACAGTGAGTGCCAGAGTTCTCCCATCCGTTACCGATCGTGGATAGAGTTGAAGTAGTCAGACGACAGTGAGTGCCAGAGTTCTCCCATCCGTTACCGATCGTGGATAGAGTTGAAGTAGTCAGACGACAGTGAGTGCCAGAGTTCTCCCATCCGTTACCGATCGTGGATAGAGTTGAAGTAGTCAAACGACAGTGAGTGCCAGAGTTCTCCCACCCGTTACCGATCGAGGATAGAGTTGAAGTAGTCACACCACACGACAGTGAGTGCCAGAGTTCTCCCATCCGTTACCGATCGTGGATAGAGTTGAAGTAGTCAAACAACAGTGAGTGCCAGAGTTCTCCCATCAGATACCGATGGTGGATAGAGTTGAAGTAGTCAGACGACAGTGAGTGCCAGAGTTCTCCCATCCGTTACCGATCGTGGATAGAGTTGAAGTAGTCAGACGACAGTGAGTGCCAGAGTTCTCCCATCCGTTACCGATCGTGGATAGAGTTGAAGTAGTCAGACGACAGTGAGTGCCAGAGCCCGAGTTCTCCCATCCGTTACCGATCGTGGATAGAGTTGAAGTAGTCAGACGACAGTGAGTGCCAGAGTTCTCCCATCCGTTACCGATCGTGGATAGAGTTGAAGTAGTCAAACGACAGTGAGTGCCAGAGTTCTCCCACCCGTTACCGATCGAGGATAGAGTTGAAGTAGTCACACCACACGACAGTGAGTGCCAGAGTTCTCCCATCCGTTACCGATCGTGGATAGAGTTGAAGTAGTCAAACAACAGTGAGTGCCAGAGTTCTCCCATCAGATACCGATGGTGGATAGAGTTGAAGTAGTCAGACGACAGTGAGTGCCAGAGTTCTCCCATCCGTTACCGATCGTGGATAGAGTTGAAGTAGTCAGACGACAGTGAGTGCCAGAGTTCTCCCATCCGTTACCGATCGTGGATAGAGTTGAAGTAGTCAGACGACAGTGAGTGCCAGAGTTCTCCCATCCGTTACCGATCGTGGATAGAGTTGAAGTAGTCAGACGACAGTGAGTGCCAGAGTTCTCCCATCCGTTACCGATCGTGAATAGAGTTGAAGTAGTCAAACGACAGTGAGTGCCAGAGTTCTCCCACCCGTTACCGATCGAGGATAGAGTTGAAGTAGTCACACCACACGACAGTGAGTGCCAGAGTTCTCCCATCCGTTACCGATCGTGGATAGAGTTGAAGTAGTCAAACAACAGTGAGTGCCAGAGTTCTCCCATCAGATACCGATGGTGGATAGAGTTGAAGTAGTCAGACGACAGTGAGTGCCAGAGTTCTCCCATCCGTTACCGATCGTGGATAGAGTTGAAGTAGTCAGACGACAGTGAGTGCCAGAGTTCTCCCATCCGTTACCGATCGTGGATAGAGCTGAAGTAGTCACACGACAGTGAGTGCCAGAGTTCTCCCACCCGTTACCGATCGTGGATAGAGCTGAAGTAGTCAGACGACAGTGAGTGCCAGAGTTCTCCCATCCGTTACCGATCGTGGATAGAGTTGAAGTAGTCAAACGACAGTGAGTGCCAGAGTTCTCCCATCCGTTACCGATCGTGGATAGAGTTGAAGTAGTCAAACGACAGTGAGTGCCAGAGTTCTCCCATCCGTTGCCGATCGTGGATATAGTTGAAGTAGTCAGACGACAGTGAGTGCCGGAGTTCTCACATCCGTTACCGATCGTGGATAGATTTGAAGTAGTCAGACGACAGTGAGTGCCAGAGTTCTCCCATCCGTTACCGATCGTGGATAGAGTTGAAGTAGTCACCCGACAGTGAGTGCCATAGTTCTCCCATCCGTTACCGATCGTGGATAGAATTGAAGTAGTCAGACGACAGTGAGTGTCAGAGTTCTCCCATCCGTTACCGATCGTGGATAGATTTGAAGTAGTCAAACGACAGTGAGTGCCAGAGTTCTCCCACCCGTTACCGATCGAGGATAGAGTTGAAGTAGTCACACCACACGACAGTGAGTGCCAGAGTTCTCCCATCCGTTACCGATCGTGGATAGAGTTGAAGTAGTCAAACAACAGTGAGTGCCAGAGTTCTCCCATCAGATAACGATCGTGGATAGAGTTGAAGTAGTCAGACGACAGTGAGTGCCAGAGTTCTCCCATCCGTTCCCGATCGTGGATAGAGTTGAAGTAGTCAGACGACAGTGAGTGCCAGAGTTCTCCCATCCGTTACCGATCGTGGATAGAGTTGAAGTAGTCAGACGACAGTGAGTGACAGAGTTCTCCCATCCGTTACCGATCGTGGATAGAGTTGAAGTAGTCAGACGACAGTGAGTGACAGAGTTCTCCCATCCGTTACCGATCGTGGATAGAGTTGAAGTAGTCAGACGACAGTGAGTGCCAGAGTTCTCCCATCCGTTACCGATCGTGGATAGAGTTAAAGTAGTCACACGACAGTGAGTGCCAGATTTCTCCCATCCGTTACCGATCGTGGATAGAGTTGAAGTAGTCACACGACAGTGAGTGCCTTAAAGTAGTCACACGACAGTGAGTGCCAGAGTTCTCCCATCCGTTACCGATCGTGGATAGAGTTGAAGTAGTCAGACGACAGTGAGTGCCAGAGTTCTCCCATCCGTTACCGATCGTGGATAAAGTTGAAGTAGTCAGACGACAATGAGTGCCAGAGTTCTCGCATCCGTTACCGATCGTGGATAGAGTTGAAGTAGTCAGACGACAGTGAGTGCCAGAGTTCTCCCATCCGTTAACGATCGTGGATATAGTTGAAGTAGTCAGACGACAGTGAGTGCCAGAGTTCTCCCATCCGTTACCGATCGTGGATAGAGTTGAAGTAGTCAGACGACAGTGAGTGCCAGAGTTCTCCCATCCGTTACCGATCGTGGATAGAGTTGAAGTAGTCAGACGACAGTGAGTGCCAGAGTTCTCCCATCCGTTACCGATCGTGGATAGAGTTGAAGTAGTCAGACGACAGTGAGTGCCAGAGTTCTCCCATCCGTTACCGATCGTGGATAGAGTTGAAGTAGTCAAACGACAGTGAGTGCCAGAGTTCTCCCACCCGTTACCGATCGAGGATAGAGTTGAAGTAGTCACACCACACGACAGTGAGTGCCAGAGTTCTCTCATCCGTTACCGATCGTGGATAGAGTTGAAGTAGTCAAACAACAGTGAGTGCCAGAGTTCTCCCATCAGATACCGATGGTGGATAGAGTTGAAGTAGTCAGACGACAGTGAGTGCCAGAGTTCTCCCATCCGTTACCGATCGTGGATAGAGTTGAAGTAGTCAGACGACAGTGAGTGCCAGAGTTCTCCCATCCGTTACCGATCGTGGATAGAGTTGAAGTAGTCAGACGACAGTGAGTGCCGGAGTTCTCCCATCCGTTACCGATCGTGGATAGAGTTTAAGTAGTCAGACGACAGTGAGTGCCAGAGTTCTCCCATCCGTTACCGATCATGGATAGAGTTGAAGTAGTCAGACGACAGTGAGTGCCAGAGTTCTCCCATCCGTTACCGATCGTGTATAGAATTGAAGTAGTCACACGACAGTGAGTGCCAGAGTTCTCCCATCCGTTACCGATCGTGGATAGAGTTGAAGTAGTCAGACGACAGTGAGTGCCAGAGTTCTCCAATCCGTTACCGATCGTGGATAGAGTTGAAGTAGTCAGACGACAGTGAGTGCCAGAGTTCTCCCATCCGTTACCGATCGTGGATAGAGTTGAAGTAGTCAGACGACAGTGAGTGCCAGAGTTCTCCCATCCGTTAACGATCGTGGATAGAGTTGAAGTAGTCAGACGACAGTGAGTGCCAGAGTTCTCCCATCCGTTACCGATCGTGGATAGAGTTGATGTAGTCAGACGACAGTGAGTGCCAGAGTTCTCCCATCCGTTACCGATCGTGGATAGAGTTGAAGTAGTCAGACGACAGTGAGTGCCAGAGCTCTCCCATCCGTTACCGATCGTGGATAGAGTTGAAGTAGTCAGACGACAGTGAGTGCCAGAGCTCTCCCATCCGTTACCGATCGTGGATAGAGTTGAAGTAGTCAAACGACAGTGAGTGCCAGAGTTCTCCCACCCGTTACCGATCGAGGATAGGGTTGAAGTAGTCACACCACACGACAGTGAGTGCCAGAGTTCTCCCATCCGTTACCGATCGTGGATAGAGTTGAAGTAGTCAAACAACAGTGAGTGCCAGAGTTCTCCCATCAGATACCGATGGTGGATAGAGTTGAAGTAGTCAGACGACATCGAGTGCCAGAGTTCTCCCATCCGTTACCGATCGTGGATAGAGTTGAAGTAGTCAGACGACAGTGAGTGCCAGAGTTCTCCCATCCGTTACCGATCGTGGATAGAGTTGAAGTAGTCAGACGACAGTGAGTGCCAGAGTTCTCCCATCCGTTACCGATCGTGGATAGAGTTGAAGTAGTCAGACGACAGTGAGTGCCAGAGTTCTCCCATCCGTTACCGATCGTGAATAGAGTTGAAGTAGTCAAACGACAGTGAGTGCCAGAGTTCTCCCACCCGTTACCGATCGAGGATAGAGTTGAAGTAGTCACACCACACGACAGTGAGTGCCAGAGTTCTCCCATCCGTTACCGATCGTGGATAGAGTTGAAGTAGTCAAACAACAGTGAGTGCCAGAGTTCTCCCATCAGATACCGATGGTGGATAGAGTTGAAGTAGTCAGACGACAGTGAGTGCCAGAGTTCTCCCATCCGTTACCGATCGTGGATAGAGTTGAAGTAGTCAGACGACAGTGAGTGCCAGAGTTCTCCCATCCGTTACCGATCGTGGATAGAGCTGAAGTAGTCACACGACAGTGAGTGCCAGAGTTCTCCCACCCGTTACCGATCGTGGATAGAGCTGAAGTAGTCAGACGACAGTGAGTGCCAGAGTTCTCCCATCCGTTACCGATCGTGGATAGAGTTGAAGTAGTCAAACGACAGTGAGTGCCAGAGTTCTCCCATCCGTTACCGATCGTGGATAGAGTTGAAGTAGTCAAACGACAGTGAGTGCCAGAGTTCTCCCATCCGTTGCCGATCGTGGATAGAGTTGAAGTAGTCAGACGACAGTGAGTGCCAGAGTTCTCCCATCCGTTACCGATCGTGGATAGAGTTGAAGTAGTCAGACGACAGTGAGTGCCAGAGTTCTCCCATCCGTTACCGATCGTGGATAGAGTTGAAGTAGTCACCCGACAGTGAGTGCCAGAGTTCTCCCATCCGTTACCGATCGTGGATAGAATTGAAGTAGTCAGACGACAGTGAGTGTCAGAGTTCTCCCATCCGTTACCGATCGTGGATAGATTTGAAGTAGTCAAACGACAGTGAGTGCCAGAGTTCTCCCACCCGTTACCGATCGAGGATAGAGTTGAAGTAGTCACACCACACGACAGTGAGTGCCAGAGTTCTCCCATCCGTTACCGATCGTGGATAGAGTTGAAGTAGTCAAACAACAGTGAGTGCCAGAGTTCTCCCATCAGATACCGATCGTGGATAGAGTTGAAGTAGTCAGACGACAGTGAGTGCCAGAGTTCTCCCATCCGTTCCCGATCGTGGATAGAGTTGAAGTAGTCAGACGACAGTGAGTGCCAGAGTTCTCCCATCCGTTACCGATCGTGGATAGAGTTGAAGTAGTCAGACGACAGTGAGTGACAGAGTTCTCCCATCCGTTACCGATCGTGGATAGAGTTGAAGTAGTCAGACGACAGTGAGTGACAGAGTTCTCCCATCCGTTACCGATCGTGGATAGAGTTGAAGTAGTCAGACGACAGTGAGTGCCAGAGTTCTCCCATCCGTTACCGATCGTGGATAGAGTTAAAGTAGTCACACGACAGTGAGTGCCAGATTTCTCCCATCCGTTACCGATCGTGGATAGAGTTGAAGTAGTCACACGACAGTGAGTGCCTTAAAGTAGTCACACGACAGTGAGTGCCAGAGTTCTCCCATCCGTTACCGATCGTGGATAGAGTTGAAGTAGTCAGACGACAGTGAGTGCCAGAGTTCTCCCATCCGTTACCGATCGTGGATAAAGTTGAAGTAGTCAGACGACAATGAGTGCCAGAGTTCTCGCATCCGTTACCGATCGTGGATAGAGTTGAAGTAGTCAGACGACAGTGAGTGCCAGAGTTCTCCCATCCGTTAACGATCGTGGATATAGTTGAAGTAGTCAGACGACAGTGAGTGCCAGAGTTCTCCCATCCGTTACCGATCGTGGATAGAGTTGAAGTAGTCAGACGACAGTGAGTGCCAGAGTTCTCCCATCCGTTACCGATCGTGGATAGAGTTGAAGTAGTCAGACGACAGTGAGTGCCAGAGTTCTCCCATCCGTTACCGATCGTGGATAGAGTTGAAGTAGTCAGACGACAGTGAGTGCCAGAGTTCTCCCATCCGTTACCGATCGTGGATAGAGTTAGAGTTGAAGTAGTCACACGACAGTGAGTGCCAGAGTTCTCCCACCCGTTACCGATCGAGGATAGAGTTGAAGTAGTCACACCACACGACAGTGAGTGCCAGAGTTCTCTCATCCGTTACCGATCGTGGATAGAGTTGAAGTAGTCAAACAACAGTGAGTGCCAGAGTTCTCCCATCAGATACCGATGGTGGATAGAGTTGAAGTAGTCAGACGACAGTGAGTGCCAGAGTTCTCCCATCCGTTACCGATCGTGGATAGAGTTGAAGTAGTCAGACGACAGTGAATGCCAGAGTTCTCCCATCCGTTACCGATCGTGGATAGAGTTGAAGTAGTCAGACGACAGTGTGTGCCAGAGTTCTCCCATCCGTTACCGATCGTGGATAGAGTTGAAGTAGTCAAACGACAGTGAGTGCCAGAGTTCTCCCACCCGTTACCGATCGAGGATAGAGTTGAAGTAGTCACACCAAACGACAGTGAGTGCCAGAGTTCTCCCATCCGTTACCGATCGTGGATAGAGTTGAAGTAGTCAAACAACAGTGAGTGCCAGAGTTCTCCCATCAGATACTGATGGTGGATAGAGTTGAAGTAGTCAGACGACAGTGAGTGCCAGAGTTCTCCCATCCGTTACCGATCGTGGATAGAGTTGAAGTAGTCAGACGACAGTGAGTGCCAGAGTTCTCCCATCCGTTACCGATCGTGGATAGAGTTGAAGTAGTCACACGACAGTGAGTGCCAGAGCCCGAGTTCTCCCATCCGTTACCGATCGTGGATAGAGTTGAAGTAGTCAGACGACAGTGAGTGCCAGAGTTCTCCCATCCGTTACCGATCGTGGATAGAGTTGAAGTAGTCAAACGACAGTGAGTGCCAGAGTTCTCCCACCCGTTACCGATCGAGGATAGAGTTGAAGTAGTCACACCAAACGACAGTGAGTGCCAGAGTTCTCCCATCCGTTACCGATCGTGGATAGAGTTGAAGTAGTCAAACAACAGTGAGTGCCAGAGTTCTCCCATCAGATACCGATGGTGGATAGAGTTGAAGTAGTCAGACGACAGTGAGTGCCAGAGTTCTCCCATCCGTTACCGATCGTGGATAGAGTTGAAGTAGTCAGACGACAGTGAGTGCCAGAGTTCTCCCATCCGTTACCGATCGTGGATAGAGTTGAAGTAGTCAGACGACAGTGAGTGCCAGAGTTCTCCCATCCGTTACCGATCGTGGATAGAGTTGAAGTAGTCAGACGACAGTGAGTGCCAGAGTTCTCCCATCCGTTACCGATCGTGAATAGAGTTGAAGTAGTCAAACGACAGTGAGTGCCAGAGGTCTCCCACCCGTTACCGATCGAGGATAGAGTTGAAGTAGTCACACCACACGACAGTGAGTGCCAGAGTTCTCCCATCCGTTACCGATCGTGGATAGAGTTGAAGTAGTCAAACAACAGTGAGTGCCAGAGTTCTCCCATCAGATACCGATGGTGGATAGAGTTGAAGTAGTCAGACGACAGTGAGTGCCAGAGTTCTCCCATCCGTTACCGATCGTGGATAGAGTTGAAGTAGTCAGACGACAGTGAGTGCCAGAGTTCTCCCATCCGTTACCGATCGTGGATAGAGCTGAAGTAGTCACACGACAGTGAGTGCCAGAGTTCTCCCACCCGTTACCGATCGTGGATAGAGCTGAAGTAGTCAGACGACAGTGAGTGCCAGAGTTCTCCCATCCGTTACCGATCGTGGATAGAGTTGAAGTAGTCAAACGACAGTGAGTGCCAGAGTTCTCCCATCCGTTACCGATCGTGGATAGAGTTGAAGTAGTCAAACGACAGTGAGTGCCAGAGTTCTCCCATCCGTTGCCGATCGTGGATAGAGTTGAAATAGTCAGACGACAGTGAGTGCCAGAGTTCTCCCATCCGTTACCGATCGTGGATAGATTTGAAGTAGTCAGACGACAGTGAGTGCCAGAGTTCTCCCATCCGTTACCGATCGTGGATAGAGTTGAAGTAGTCACCCGACAGTGAGTGCCAGAGTTCTCCCATCCGTTACCGATCGTGGATAGAATTGAAGTAGTCAGACGACAGTGAGTGTCAGAGTTCTCCCATCCGTTACCGATCGTGGATAGATTTGAAGTAGTCAAACGACAGTGAGTGCCAGAGTTCTCCCACCCGTTACCGATCGAGGATAGAGTTGAAGTAGTCACACCACACGACAGTGAGTGCCAGAGTTCTCCCATCCGTTACCGATCGTGGATAGAGTTGAAGTAGTCAAACAACAGTGAGTGCCAGAGTTCTCCCATCAGATAACGATCGTGGATAGAGTTGAAGTAGTCAGACGACAGTGAGTGCCAGAGTTCTCCCATCCGTTCCCGATCGTGGATAGAGTTGAAGTAGTCAGACGACAGTGAGTGCCAGAGTTCTCCCATCCGTTACCGATCGTGGATAGAGTTGAAGTAGTCAGACGACAGTGAGTGACAGAGTTCTCCCATCCGTTACCGATCGTGGATAGAGTTGAAGTAGTCAGACGACAGTGAGTGACAGAGTTCTCCCATCCGTTACCGATCGTGGATAGAGTTGAAGTAGTCAGACGACAGTGAGTGCCAGAGTTCTCCCATCCGTTACCGATCGTGGATAGAGTTAAAGTAGTCACACGACCGTGAGTGCCAGATTTCTCCCATCCGTTACCGATCGTGGATAGAGTTGAAGTAGTCACACGACAGTGAGTGCCTTAAAGTAGTCACACGACAGTGAGTGCCAGAGTTCTCCCATCCGTTACCGATCGTGGATAGAGTTGAAGTAGTCAGACGACAGTGAGTGCCAGAGTTCTCCCATCCGTTACCGATCGTGGATAAAGTTGAAGTAGTCAGACGACAATGAGTGCCAGAATTCTCGCATCCGTTACCGATCGTGGATAGAGTTGAAGTAGTCAGACGACAGTGAGTGCCAGAGTTCTCCCATCCGTTAACGATCGTGGATATAGTTGAAGTAGTCAGACGACAGTGAGTGCCAGAGTTCTCCCATCCGTTACCGATCGTGGATAGAGTTGAAGTAGTCAGACGACAGTGAGTGCCAGAGTTCTCCCATCCGTTACCGATCGTGGATAGAGTTGAAGTAGTCAGACGACAGTGAGTGCCAGAGTTCTCCCATCCGTTACCGATCGTGGATAGAGTTGAAGTAGTCAGACGACAGTGAGTGCCAGAGTTCTCCCATCCGTTACCGATCGTGGATAGAGTTGAAGTAGTCAAACGACAGTGAGTGCCAGAGTTCTCCCACCCGTTACCGATCGAGGATAGAGTTGAAGTAGTCACACCACACGACAGTGAGTGCCAGAGTTCTCTCATCCGTTACCGATCGTGGATAGAGTTGAAGTAGTCAAACAACAGTGAGTGCCAGAGTTCTCCCATCAGATACCGATGGTGGATAGAGTTGAAGTAGTCAGACGACAGTGAGTGCCAGAGTTCTCCCATCCGTTACCGATCGTGGATAGAGTTGAAGTAGTCAGACGACAGTGAGTGCCAGAGTTCTCCCATCCGTTACCGATCGTGGATAGAGTTGAAGTAGTCAGACGACAGTGAGTGCCAGAGTTCTCCCATCCGTTACCGATCGTGGATAGAGTTGAAGTAGTCAAACGACAGTGAGTGCCAGAGTTCTCCCACCCGTTACCGATCGAGGATAGAGTTGAAGTAGTCACACCACACGACAGTGAGTGCCAGAGTTCTCCCATCCGTTACCGATCGTGGATAGAGTTGAAGTAGTCAAACAACAGTGAGTGCCAGAGTTCTCCCATCAGATACCGATGGTGGATAGAGTTGAAGTAGTCAGACGACAGTGAGTGCCAGAGTTCTCCCATCCGTTACCGATCGTGGATAGAGTTGAAGTAGTCAGACGACAGTGAGTGCCAGAGTTCTCCCATCCGTTACCGATCGTGGATAGAGTTGAAGTAGTCACACGACAGTGAGTGCCAGAGCCCGAGTTCTCCCATCCGTTACCGATCGTGGATAGAGTTGAAGTAGTCAGACGACAGTGAGTGCCAGAGTTCTCCCATCCGTTACCGATCGTGGATAGAGTTGAAATAGTCAGACGACAGTGAGTGCCAGAGTTCTCCCATCCGTTACCGATCGTGGATAGAGTTGAAGTAGTCACACGACAGTGAGTGCCAGAGTTCTCCCATCCGTTACCGATCGTGGATAGAGTTGAAGTAGTCAGACGACAGTGAGTGCCAGAGTTCTCCCATCCGTTACCGATCGTGGATAGATTTGAAGTAGTCAAACGACAGTGAGTGCCAGAGTTCTCCCACCCGTTACAAATCGAGGATAGAGTTGAAGTAGTCAGACGACAGTGAGTGCCAGAGTTCTCCCATCCGTTACCGATCGTGGATAGAATTGAAGTAGTCAGACGACAGTGAGTGTCAGAGTTCTCCCATCCGTTACCGATCGTGGATAGATTTGAAGTAGTCAAACGACAGTGAGTGCCAGAGTTCTCCCACCCGTTACCGATCGAGGATAGAGTTGAAGTAGTCACACCACACGACAGTGAGTGCCAGAGTTCTCCCATCCGTTACCGATCGTGGATAGAGTTGAAGTAGTCAAACAACAGTGAGTGCCAGAGTTCTCCCATCAGATAACGATCGTGGATAGAGTTGAAGTAGTCAGACGACAGTGAGTGCCAGAGTTCTCCCATCCGTTCCCGATCGTGGATAGAGTTGAAGTAGTCAGACGACAGTGAGTGCCAGAGTTCTCCCATCCGTTACCGATCGTGGATAGAGTTGAAGTAGTCAGACGACAGTGAGTGACAGAGTTCTCCCATCCGTTACCGATCGTGGATAGAGTTGAAGTAGTCAGACGACAGTGAGTGACAGAGTTCTCCCATCCGTTACCGATCGTGGATAGAGTTGAAGTAGTCAGACGACAGTGAGTGCCAGAGTTCTCCCATCCGTTACCGATCGTGGATAGAGTTAAAGTAGTCACACGACCGTGAGTGCCAGATTTCTCCCATCCGTTACCGATCGTGGATAGAGTTGAAGTAGTCACACGACAGTGAGTGCCTTAAAGTAGTCACACGACAGTGAGTGCCAGAGTTCTCCCATCCGTTACCGATCGTGGATAGAGTTGAAGTAGTCAGACGACAGTGAGTGCCAGAGTTCTCCCATCCGTTACCGATCGTGGATAAAGTTGAAGTAGTCAGACGACAATGAGTGCCAGAATTCTCGCATCCGTTACCGATCGTGGATAGAGTTGAAGTAGTCAGACGACAGTGAGTGCCAGAGTTCTCCCATCCGTTAACGATCGTGGATATAGTTGAAGTAGTCAGACGACAGTGAGTGCCAGAGTTCTCCCATCCGTTACCGATCGTGGATAGAGTTGAAGTAGTCAGACGACAGTGAGTGCCAGAGTTCTCCCATCCGTTACCGATCGTGGATAGAGTTGAAGTAGTCAGACGACAGTGAGTGCCAGAGTTCTCCCATCCGTTACCGATCGTGGATAGAGTTGAAGTAGTCAGACGACAGTGAGTGCCAGAGTTCTCCCATCCGTTACCGATCGTGGATAGAGTTGAAGTAGTCAAACGACAGTGAGTGCCAGAGTTCTCCCACCCGTTACCGATCGAGGATAGAGTTGAAGTAGTCACACCACACGACAGTGAGTGCCAGAGTTCTCTCATCCGTTACCGATCGTGGATAGAGTTGAAGTAGTCAAACAACAGTGAGTGCCAGAGTTCTCCCATCAGATACCGATGGTGGATAGAGTTGAAGTAGTCAGACGACAGTGAGTGCCAGAGTTCTCCCATCCGTTACCGATCGTGGATAGAGTTGAAGTAGTCAGACGACAGTGAGTGCCAGAGTTCTCCCATCCGTTACCGATCGTGGATAGAGTTGAAGTAGTCAGACGACAGTGAGTGCCAGAGTTCTCCCATCCGTTACCGATCGTGGATAGAGTTGAAGTAGTCAAACGACAGTGAGTGCCAGAGTTCTCCCACCCGTTACCGATCGAGGATAGAGTTGAAGTAGTCACACCACACGACAGTGAGTGCCAGAGTTCTCCCATCCGTTACCGATCGTGGATAGAGTTGAAGTAGTCAAACAACAGTGAGTGCCAGAGTTCTCCCATCAGATACCGATGGTGGATAGAGTTGAAGTAGTCAGACGACAGTGAGTGCCAGAGTTCTCCCATCCGTTACCGATCGTGGATAGAGTTGAAGTAGTCAGACGACAGTGAGTGCCAGAGTTCTCCCATCCGTTACCGATCGTGGATAGAGTTGAAGTAGTCACACGACAGTGAGTGCCAGAGCCCGAGTTCTCCCATCCGTTACCGATCGTGGATAGAGTTGAAGTAGTCAGACGACAGTGAGTGCCAGAGTTCTCCCATCCGTTACCGATCGTGGATAGAGTTGAAATAGTCAGACGACAGTGAGTGCCAGAGTTCTCCCATCCGTTACCGATCGTGGATAGAGTTGAAGTAGTCACACGACAGTGAGTGCCAGAGTTCTCCCATCCGTTACCGATCGTGGATAGAGTTGAAGTAGTCAGACGACAGTGAGTGCCAGAGTTCTCCCATCCGTTACCGATCGTGGATAGATTTGAAGTAGTCAAACGACAGTGAGTGCCAGAGTTCTCCCACCCGTTACCGATCGAGGATAGAGTTGAAGTAGTCACACCACACGACAGTGAGTGCCAGAGTTCTCCCATCCGTTACCGATCGTGGATAGAGTTGAAGTAGTCAAACAACAGTGAGTGCCAGAGTTCTCCCATCAGATAACGATCGTGGATAGAGTTGAAGTAGTCAGACGACAGTGAGTGCCAGAGTTCTCCCATCCGTTCCCGATCGTGGATAGAGTTGAAGTAGTCAGACGACAGTGAGTGCCAGAGTTCTCCCATCCGTTACCGATCGTGGATAGAGTTGAAGTAGTCAGACGACAGTGAGTGACAGAGTTCTCCCATCCGTTACCGATCGTGGATAGAGTTGAAGTAGTCAGACGACAGTGAGTGACAGAGTTCTCCCATCCGTTACCGATCGTGGATAGAGTTGAAGTAGTCAGACGACAGTGAGTGCCAGAGTTCTCCCATCCGTTACCGATCGTGGATAGAGTTAAAGTAGTCACACGACCGTGAGTGCCAGATTTCTCCCATCCGTTACCGATCGTGGATAGAGTTGAAGTAGTCACACGACAGTGAGTGCCTTAAAGTAGTCACACGACAGTGAGTGCCAGAGTTCTCCCATCCGTTACCGATCGTGGATAGAGTTGAAGTAGTCAGACGACAGTGAGTGCCAGAGTTCTCCCATCCGTTACCGATCGTGGATAAAGTTGAAGTAGTCAGACGACAATGAGTGCCAGAGTTCTCGCATCCGTTACCGATCGTGGATAGAGTTGAAGTAGTCAGACGACAGTGAGTGCCAGAGTTCTCCCATCCGTTAACGATCGTGGATATAGTTGAAGTAGTCAGACGACAGTGAGTGCCAGAGTTCTCCCATCCGTTACCGATCGTGGATAGAGTTGAAGTAGTCAGACGACAGTGAATGCCAGAGTTCTCCCATCCGTTACCGATCGTGGATAGAGTTGAAGTAGTCAGACGACAGTGTGTGCCAGAGTTCTCCCATCCGTTACCGATCGTGGATAGAGTTGAAGTAGTCAAACGACAGTGAGTGCCAGAGTTCTCCCACCCGTTACCGATCGAGGATAGAGTTGAAGTAGTCACACCAAACGACAGTGAGTGCCAGAGTTCTCCCATCCGTTACCGATCGTGGATAGAGTTGAAGTAGTCAAACAACAGTGAGTGCCAGAGTTCTCCCATCAGATACTGATGGTGGATAGAGTTGAAGTAGTCAGACGACAGTGAGTGCCAGAGTTCTCCCATCCGTTACCGATCGTGGATAGAGTTGAAGTAGTCAGACGACAGTGAGTGCCAGAGTTCTCCCATCCGTTACCGATCGTGGATAGAGTTGAAGTAGTCACACGACAGTGAGTGCCAGAGCCCGAGTTCTCCCATCCGTTACCGATCGTGGATAGAGTTGAAGTAGTCAGACGACAGTGAGTGCCAGAGTTCTCCCATCCGTTACCGATCGTGGATAGAGTTGAAGTAGTCAAACGACAGTGAGTGCCAGAGTTCTCCCACCCGTTACCGATCGAGGATAGAGTTGAAGTAGTCACACCAAACGACAGTGAGTGCCAGAGTTCTCCCATCCGTTACCGATCGTGGATAGAGTTGAAGTAGTCAAACAACAGTGAGTGCCAGAGTTCTCCCATCAGATACCGATGGTGGATAGAGTTGAAGTAGTCAGACGACAGTGAGTGCCAGAGTTCTCCCATCCGTTACCGATCGTGGATAGAGTTGAAGTAGTCAGACGACAGTGAGTGCCAGAGTTCTCCCATCCGTTACCGATCGTGGATAGAGTTGAAGTAGTCAGACGACAGTGAGTGCCAGAGTTCTCCCATCCGTTACCGATCGTGGATAGAGTTGAAGTAGTCAGACGACAGTGAGTGCCAGAGTTCTCCCATCCGTTACCGATCGTGAATAGAGTTGAAGTAGTCAAACGACAGTGAGTGCCAGAGGTCTCCCACCCGTTACCGATCGAGGATAGAGTTGAAGTAGTCACACCACACGACAGTGAGTGCCAGAGTTCTCCCATCCGTTACCGATCGTGGATAGAGTTGAAGTAGTCAAACAACAGTGAGTGCCAGAGTTCTCCCATCAGATACCGATGGTGGATAGAGTTGAAGTAGTCAGACGACAGTGAGTGCCAGAGTTCTCCCATCCGTTACCGATCGTGGATAGAGTTGAAGTAGTCAGACGACAGTGAGTGCCAGAGTTCTCCCATCCGTTACCGATCGTGGATAGAGCTGAAGTAGTCACACGACAGTGAGTGCCAGAGTTCTCCCACCCGTTACCGATCGTGGATAGAGCTGAAGTAGTCAGACGACAGTGAGTGCCAGAGTTCTCCCATCCGTTACCGATCGTGGATAGAGTTGAAGTAGTCAAACGACAGTGAGTGCCAGAGTTCTCCCATCCGTTACCGATCGTGGATAGAGTTGAAGTAGTCAAACGACAGTGAGTGCCAGAGTTCTCCCATCCGTTGCCGATCGTGGATAGAGTTGAAATAGTCAGACGACAGTGAGTGCCAGAGTTCTCCCATCCGTTACCGATCGTGGATAGATTTGAAGTAGTCAGACGACAGTGAGTGCCAGAGTTCTCCCATCCGTTACCGATCGTGGATAGAGTTGAAGTAGTCACCCGACAGTGAGTGCCAGAGTTCTCCCATCCGTTACCGATCGTGGATAGAATTGAAGTAGTCAGACGACAGTGAGTGTCAGAGTTCTCCCATCCGTTACCGATCGTGGATAGATTTGAAGTAGTCAAACGACAGTGAGTGCCAGAGTTCTCCCACCCGTTACCGATCGAGGATAGAGTTGAAGTAGTCACACCACACGACAGTGAGTGCCAGAGTTCTCCCATCCGTTACCGATCGTGGATAGAGTTGAAGTAGTCAAACAACAGTGAGTGCCAGAGTTCTCCCATCAGATAACGATCGTGGATAGAGTTGAAGTAGTCAGACGACAGTGAGTGCCAGAGTTCTCCCATCCGTTCCCGATCGTGGATAGAGTTGAAGTAGTCAGACGACAGTGAGTGCCAGAGTTCTCCCATCCGTTACCGATCGTGGATAGAGTTGAAGTAGTCAGACGACAGTGAGTGACAGAGTTCTCCCATCCGTTACCGATCGTGGATAGAGTTGAAGTAGTCAGACGACAGTGAGTGACAGAGTTCTCCCATCCGTTACCGATCGTGGATAGAGTTGAAGTAGTCAGACGACAGTGAGTGCCAGAGTTCTCCCATCCGTTACCGATCGTGGATAGAGTTAAAGTAGTCACACGACCGTGAGTGCCAGATTTCTCCCATCCGTTACCGATCGTGGATAGAGTTGAAGTAGTCACACGACAGTGAGTGCCTTAAAGTAGTCACACGACAGTGAGTGCCAGAGTTCTCCCATCCGTTACCGATCGTGGATAGAGTTGAAGTAGTCAGACGACAGTGAGTGCCAGAGTTCTCCCATCCGTTACCGATCGTGGATAAAGTTGAAGTAGTCAGACGACAATGAGTGCCAGAGTTCTCGCATCCGTTACCGATCGTGGATAGAGTTGAAGTAGTCAGACGACAGTGAGTGCCAGAGTTCTCCCATCCGTTAACGATCGTGGATATAGTTGAAGTAGTCAGACGACAGTGAGTGCCAGAGTTCTCCCATCCGTTACCGATCGTGGATAGAGTTGAAGTAGTCAGACGACAGTGAGTGCCAGAGTTCTCCCATCCGTTACCGATCGTGGATAGAGTTGAAGTAGTCAGACGACAGTGAGTGCCAGAGTTCTCCCATCCGTTACCGATCGTGGATAGAGTTGAAGTAGTCAGACGACAGTGAGTGCCAGAGTTCTCCCATCCGTTACCGATCGTGGATAGAGTTGAAGTAGTCAAACGACAGTGAGTGCCAGAGTTCTCCCACCCGTTACCGATCGAGGATAGAGTTGAAGTAGTCACACCACACGACAGTGAGTGCCAGAGTTCTCTCATCCGTTACCGATCGTGGATAGAGTTGAAGTAGTCAAACAACAGTGAGTGCCAGAGTTCTCCCATCAGATACCGATGGTGGATAGAGTTGAAGTAGTCAGACGACAGTGAGTGCCAGAGTTCTCCCATCCGTTACCGATCGTGGATAGAGTTGAAGTAGTCAGACGACAGTGAGTGCCAGAGTTCTCCCATCCGTTACCGATCGTGGATAGAGTTGAAGTAGTCAGACGACAGTGAGTGCCAGAGTTCTCCCATCCGTTACCGATCGTGGATAGAGTTGAAGTAGTCAAACGACAGTGAGTGCCAGAGTTCTCCCACCCGTTACCGATCGAGGATAGAGTTGAAGTAGTCACACCACACGACAGTGAGTGCCAGAGTTCTCCCATCCGTTACCGATCGTGGATAGAGTTGAAGTAGTCAAACAACAGTGAGTGCCAGAGTTCTCCCATCAGATACCGATGGTGGATAGAGTTGAAGTAGTCAGACGACAGTGAGTGCCAGAGTTCTCCCATCCGTTACCGATCGTGGATAGAGTTGAAGTAGTCAGACGACAGTGAGTGCCAGAGTTCTCCCATCCGTTACCGATCGTGGATAGAGTTGAAGTAGTCACACGACAGTGAGTGCCAGAGCCCGAGTTCTCCCATCAGTTACCGATCGTGGATAGAGTTGAAGTAGTCAGACGACAGTGAGTGCCAGAGTTCTCCCATCCGTTACCGATCGTGGATAGAGTTGAAATAGTCAGACGACAGTGAGTGCCAGAGTTCTCCCATCCGTTACCGATCGTGGATAGAGTTGAAGTAGTCACACGACAGTGAGTGCCAGAGTTCTCCCATCCGTTACCGATCGTGGATAGAGTTGAAGTAGTCAGACGACAGTGAGTGCCAGAGTTCTCCCATCCGTTACCGATCGTGGATAGATTTGAAGTAGTCAAACGACAGTGAGTGCCAGAGTTCTCCCACCCGTTACCGATCGAGGATAGAGTTGAAGTAGTCACACCACACGACAGTGAGTGCCAGAGTTCTCCCATCCGTTACCGATCGTGGATAGAGTTGAAGTAGTCAAACAACAGTGAGTGCCAGAGTTCTCCCATCAGATAACGATCGTGGATAGAGTTGAAGTAGTCAGACGACAGTGAGTGCCAGAGTTCTCCCATCCGTTCCCGATCGTGGATAGAGTTGAAGTAGTCAGACGACAGTGAGTGCCAGAGTTCTCCCATCCGTTACCGATCGTGGATAGAGTTGAAGTAGTCAGACGACAGTGAGTGACAGAGTTCTCCCATCCGTTACCGATCGTGGATAGAGTTGAAGTAGTCAGACGACAGTGAGTGACAGAGTTCTCCCATCCGTTACCGATCGTGGATAGAGTTGAAGTAGTCAGACGACAGTGAGTGCCAGAGTTCTCCCATCCGTTACCGATCGTGGATAGAGTTAAAGTAGTCACACGACCGTGAGTGCCAGATTTCTCCCATCCGTTACCGATCGTGGATAGAGTTGAAGTAGTCACACGACAGTGAGTGCCTTAAAGTAGTCACACGACAGTGAGTGCCAGAGTTCTCCCATCCGTTACCGATCGTGGATAGAGTTGAAGTAGTCAGACGACAGTGAGTGCCAGAGTTCTCCCATCCGTTACCGATCGTGGATAAAGTTGAAGTAGTCAGACGACAATGAGTGCCAGAGTTCTCGCATCCGTTACCGATCGTGGATAGAGTTGAAGTAGTCAGACGACAGTGAGTGCCAGAGTTCTCCCATCCGTTAACGATCGTGGATATAGTTGAAGTAGTCAGACGACAGTGAGTGCCAGAGTTCTCCCATCCGTTACCGATCGTGGATAGAGTTGAAGTAGTCAGACGACAGTGAGTGCCAGAGTTCTCCCATCCGTTACCGATCGTGGATAGAGTTGAAGTAGTCAGACGACAGTGAGTGCCAGAGTTCTCCCATCCGTTACCGATCGTGGATAGAGTTGAAGTAGTCAGACGACAGTGAGTGCCAGAGTTCTCCCATCCGTTACCGATCGTGGATAGAGTTGAAGTAGTCAAACGACAGTGAGTGCCAGAGTTCTCCCACCCGTTACCGATCGAGGATAGAGTTGAAGTAGTCACACCACACGACAGTGAGTGCCAGAGTTCTCTCATCCGTTACCGATCGTGGATAGAGTTGAAGTAGTCAAACAACAGTGAGTGCCAGAGTTCTCCCATCAGATACCGATGGTGGATAGAGTTGAAGTAGTCAGACGACAGTGAGTGCCAGAGTTCTCCCATCCGTTACCGATCGTGGATAGAGTTGAAGTAGTCAGACGACAGTGAGTGCCAGAGTTCTCCCATCCGTTACCGATCGTGGATAGAGTTGAAGTAGTCAGACGACAGTGAGTGCCAGAGTTCTCCCATCCGTTACCGATCGTGGATAGAGTTGAAGTAGTCAAACGACAGTGAGTGCCAGAGTTCTCCCACCCGTTACCGATCGAGGATAGAGTTGAAGTAGTCACACCACACGACAGTGAGTGCCAGAGTTCTCCCATCCGTTACCGATCGTGGATAGAGTTGAAGTAGTCAAACAACAGTGAGTGCCAGAGTTCTCCCATCAGATACCGATGGTGGATAGAGTTGAAGTAGTCAGACGACAGTGAGTGCCAGAGTTCTCCCATCCGTTACCGATCGTGGATAGAGTTGAAGTAGTCAGACGACAGTGAGTGCCAGAGTTCTCCCATCCGTTACCGATCGTGGATAGAGTTGAAGTAGTCACACGACAGTGAGTGCCAGAGCCCGAGTTCTCCCATCCGTTACCGATCGTGGATAGAGTTGAAGTAGTCAGACGACAGTGAGTGCCAGAGTTCTCCCATCCGTTACCGATCGTGGATAGAGTTGAAATAGTCAGACGACAGTGAGTGCCAGAGTTCTCCCATCCGTTACCGATCGTGGATAGAGTTGAAGTAGTCACACGACAGTGAGTGCCAGAGTTCTCCCATCCGTTAGCGATCGTGGATAGAGTTAAAGTAGTCAAACGACAGTGAGTGCCAGAGTTCTCCCATCCGTTATAGAAAGCGCCCTCGGTAGCCATAGGCAACCATCGGTAACCATCGGGCGCCGTCGTAAGTTATCGGTTTGCCGATGGATAAGATGTTGGTAACCAATCTTACCGCGATTTTTGACTGGTATTGATACTAGAATACTATAAGCATTTTTGATCAATTGTTTTTGCGATTTCATTCAAAGTACTCCCGCTTAGCCGAAACACACATTTTGAGCCGCGTAATCCACTTTTGAAAACATTTTTCGTATTCATGAACAGGTTCACCCTTAAGACACAGGTAAACAGCCAATCCCAGGGCATTCCTCGAGTTATATCTCTTCCCAGATAAGTGATGTTTTAGTCTTGGGAAGAGAAAATAGTCGCAGGGGGCCAGGTCTGGCGAGTAAGGGGGTGCGGGAGAGCGGTGATCTTCTCTGACTCCAAAAAGTCCGTTACAATACGGGCTTTGTGGGCGGGCGCGTTGTCCTGCAGAAGACGAACATACTTCAGACCTGTTATAGGGCGACGCTGTTTGTAGTACTTCTTCAATTGTTTCAATACGACGTTTTTATAAAACCGTCCTGTGACAGTTCTGCCTTTTGGCACCGCCTTCTGCATGGCGGGACCGTTAGTAGTGAAACAAAATGCATACAGAATCTTGTTAACAGTTCGCGTTCGTTTGGCAATTATAGGTCGTTTCATTTTTTTCGTGTCCCAGATTCGGTTAGATACTTATTTTTGGCTCATAATAATGGACCCACGTTTCATCACCCGTAACTAAATTCTCAAACGATTTTTTGCTGTATTTCGGGTACATTTTCAGAATTTTTTTCGCTGTTGTAACCCTTAACTTCTTTTGTCAGTAATGTCAGCCAACGTGGTATCCATCTTGCATGTATTTTCTTAACTTTCAGATGCTTTTTTAAAATTAGATGACTCATACTAACGACAAGTTTGTCATCCGAGCTAATTGCCTTACTGTGCATCGAGCATCAGTTTTCAGGATTTAAAGGATATTTTCAACGTTTTTCTTGGTCGTTGACGTTACAGGACGACCAGGGCGAGCAGTATCTTTCAAGCGCAGTTGCCCGGATTTATATTTGGCCTCACACCTACAAACAGTACTATACGACATTTGACCACCCCCGTAAATGTCACACACCTCTGGGTGAACCCAAGTAATGAGCTACCTCTAATATAGGCCCTAATTTCAAGCACATTTTCTGCTCGTTTGTCAGTCATTTTGCATATAATGTAACGAATACGCTATAAAGCAATGTACATTGCACCAAGGTTAGTGATCACTCTAGCGATACGAAGTGGTTTCATGTAAATATTGCATGAGTTCCGTGAAATAATACAGAAGTCGCATTATTTACGGAACACCCCTCGTAGCATCGGTGGCCTCGTTATGACAGAAGTTCAAAATGGCGACGAACGTCATCACCGAAACGCGTATTGCTGATAATTTAATCCCAATAAAAATACATGTAAATAATAATATATTCAACGACCTTGCATGTCTTACAAATCCAGGTCATGACTTTGACCTTGACCGGGATATATCCATCAATAAACACGTAGTGGGCCAAGCTGATTTTTATTTTAAATATCCATAGTTTGTAGAGACCTGGGCTCAGAAATATTCATATGAGGGTTCGAATCCCACTGGGAGCTCGACTTATAAGTGAGGAAGTGTCGATTCTTACGGATGGCGGGATGTATATAGTACTGGTTCTACCCAGGAAAAGTGGGTGGTCTGCCTTCACCACAAAAAATCGACCGTATATAACCATATACATGTGTTGAAAATGACGTAAATCACCATACAAACAAACAAACGCTTTCGCTAGAAAATAAAACCTTAAACAAAAGTGTTCGTTATAAGTTGAACACCTATTGTATTCTAAAGAAATCTAAAGATGTTTTGTAAACAAAATAAATGTTGCAGCTAGTAAGAGAAAGGACAACACTGAGATGTTGTAGACTTTTTAATCACACACGAAATACGTAAACGTGAAGTTCCGCTTGGAATTTATGAACCATTTTAGTACTGTATTTAAAGATGAGTGGTCACCCTTTGTGTAGTGTTATCAATTAACACATTTAACTCTTAAACATCATGTGAACATTTATTGATAGTCCCGGAGAGAAACATATATGTAAAACCGCTACTAAGTTGTATGTAAAAACAAGTATTATTTGCATGACGTAGATACTACTTTTACCACTGCATGACTGCACGGGGAAATGAGATAATACTGAATTGTATAGCTGCACAACTATTGCCAGATAACAGATAAATACATTTACCTGTGGATTAATTTACCTGTTCAAAGTTTTCTACGTCATCAAATAAAATCTTATTCTCGCTTTTCACAGATATTGCATTGTGTGAATTGTAAATATCTATTGTTGTGTATTGATTTCGATTTAAATAAACATAAACATGTTCATGAAACAAAACATGGCCGGAGAACTTTAAAGTAAAGAGTTTGCAAAATGTTTACATCCGAAGTTTGCTCACCTGCTTAAGCCACACGCGTATTCTATCAATAAAGAGTATTATAAAGGATACCAATTGGTGTGTTAGGTGTTGTTTTAGTCTCTTTTGATATATTTGGGAATAAACTCCAAAATTGTCATTTCTTTGACAGATCGTAAGATTTTATTGGCGAAACTTATTATGAACCTCCACGCGCCTTACCCCTCCTCCTTCAGCCTTACCCCTCCTCCTTCAGTCTTACCCCCCCCCCCCCCCCCCCCCCTCCTTCAGTCTCCCCCCCCCCCTTCAGTCTTACCCCTCCTCTTTCAATATTACCCCTCCTCCTTCAGCCTTACCTCTCCTCCTTCAGTCTTACCCCTCCTCCTTCAGTCTTACCCCTCCTCATTCAGTCTTACCCCTCATCCTTCAGTCTTACCCCTCCTCCTTCAGTCTTACCCCTCCTCCTTCAGTCTTACCCCTCCTCCTTCAGTCTTACCCCTCCTCCTTCAGTCTTACCCCTCATCCTTCAGTTTATCGTTTTAATTTTTTCCTAAGCGGGGGAAATGTGTAGGTACGAGTCTACAATCAGCTACTTATTTAGTCTAGATCAGCCGAGACGTTTGCTTGTTTTCAAGACTAACGTCCAGAACAGTTCTCCTTAACAAAGTTTGACTTTTGCCGAGATGCTGATATCGTTTTCTGATTGACTGAGACAGAAACACCTGCTATACAAGATATACAGAAAGGCAGAAAGATAATAAAGTTATATATAAACATAGAGGGAAACGCCATCATTATATCGACGAACTAAATGCGGATGGTCAGAAATACTTACAATCTAGCGTCAAAAATGACAACAACAATTACTGTCACGTGCTTCCAGTTTCAAATTTGTTTCTGCACAAACGGTCAAGACGTTTGTATTTACAATCAAGCGTCTGTATTTACAATCAAGCGTTTGTATTTACAATCAAGCGTCGACGATGATCAAGACTACTACTACTTATTGTCAATCTTTCAGGTCTCACACCTCAATTAATCTTCCCATAGGGTTACTATACAGCCTTTTCCAACATCTGAGCTTCAAAGCTGGGCAGTAGACATTGTTGTTGGTTTAATATAGTCAGTATAGACAAGACCAGTAATTATTTTAAAATAATAAAAAACATAACCAGTTTTTTTCTCTCTCGCTCATGTTTATGTGACCCCTATGGAAAATACAAAATTCTTACACTATCTAGCTGAATATGTGGTGCTTTGGTTAAACACTTCTGAAATTTGAATGAAACCTCATACCAACATGGGATTTTCTGTATCATCTGTACTTTACACTGCAGATGTATGCTAAAGCAAAGAAATCAAAGTACCGAAGGTACTGAGAGCATGGTGAACTTTGATTTGTGCATCCATGTAATGGAAGGTTTCTTTCCAATCACGCATGACATGGATGGACTGAAAATGTGTCAACTCTTCTTAATAACAATACATCATTGATGTAATAATACATCAATGCATTGTTTAATGTATCTGGAACTAAGGCGATTAAAACAAGATAAGGTAAAGTATATACAGGAATAAAGAAGGGAACAAAAGGAATGACTGGTTATAATGAAAATTAATCTTCGAAACGCTTCATCATCTTCACAGGTGTTAAAGTGTATCAAAAAACATCACCAGTCATCACCTATCATTATAAATGAATACAGCGTCAAAAAGGTCAAGACAGCTAATTTTGTCAATTCAAGTCGAGGAGATTCATAGACCCTTTGACCAACATAGCTGAATTAAAATAGGAAACAACCTTACATTGATATCGACCTACTATGCAAGTATGATTAAAATCAAATGAACACGAGTGTAGTCAGTAGTCAGAGTGTAGCTGAAAGACAGCCATATCCCCCGCTGCACAAAGATTTATAATATACAAATTGTAAATGTAACGTGCGTCGATGATTAGGAGTATTATAATTGTTCTCAATTACAGACAGAGCATAGAACGGCTCCAAAACAAAAATGATTGGTTGATTGATTAATAACTCCCAAAGTGAATCAACACAAAACAATATATACACAATGATTATTTATGGGTAAGCTCCAGATAACTTGCTGGAGATCGAGCAATGTGTTCAAATGAGCATTTGCAGTTTACACAAGTACGAAGGGTGCGGATGGGGACAGTGCCTAACGTTCTGTAAACTAAACTTGACGTGCTTTTGGTGGTGTTTAACCTGTTCAAAGATATGTGTCTATGGGAGTGAATGAGCAATCACATACGTATTTGTATGTTATAGTACTAATAGCAACGAGCTATACTACTAGTAGCAAGTGAGCTATAAACACACGGGAAGGTATTATGACAAATGAGCCTTTAACAAAAGAGCCGCAATGTATAATACAAATGAGCTGAACAAACGAGCTGTTCAACGAGCGATTGTCAACTGAACGCTGTATTGACAAAAGAGCCAATACGCAAGTACCGTTCAGCGAGCAAATGAGGCCAACAAATGAGCCGTGTTATACTATGATAGTATACTGAGGTATTTGCTACTATAGCAGATGACGCGTGTGCTTGATGAGCGGACAGTCTTTTACAACGCAAGAGGCTTCTGGTACGTATACTAACTATCTGTATAGTTGCATTAACTATAGAACGATTGAAAGTAATCATGTACTATATACCTTATTAACGGCGAAGTGTCCTGTCGGGATAATTAAACCGTTCTCCTCAATTTCATAAGATGACGGGTATTTATACTGGAAGTTCGTGTGACGGGTTGAGATGGTTTTACTAAACTCTATGTATTAAATAACATTATAATCTGGAACCCGACAAACTTTTATAACATGGGTACCGGTTTAAACATACGTTAATTAAGGTAAGCTGAGAACCAGTGACATATATTTTCCAATTCAGTAACCCGGATGATGCATCTAATTATGCACTGTAAAACGAAGGTAGGTGGGGAAATGTTGTTTATAGAAAAGGTTGTTATTGCTTTTAAAACCGCCACATAAATATGGAATGTCACTGTAAAATGACAAAAATCTCCCTGAAGCTTCCGTGTTCCAAAAAATGTGACCTTCAACTAAAAGAACATATGTTTTACATACAACTTGTAGTAGAGACATACCGACTACACATATACAAAACATAACTTATAAATCTTTGTGCTCATTTGATTTTAATCTCACAATTCGGAGTATCCTTGGTCTCGGGATACCGTTGTTATTTATTCTCACAACTCGGAATACCACTGGTCTCGGGATACCGTTGTAGTTCATTCTCACAACTCGGAGTACCACTGTTCTCGGGATACCGTTGTGATTTAATCTCACAACTCGGAGTGAACATGATGTTCATACACAATTATTTCGTTGTTATATTGTTCAACCATGTATGTGAACGCTACTGAGAATTTTATTATTCATATCACTAATTGTAATTTTTACGTGGATTTTTTTTAAGTCGGCAAATCGTTTGTTGCCAATAATCACCAAAGTCACGGTAAATTTCGTTTACTACCTTAGGCCTAAACAAAAAGTATTTTGTTTCCTGTCACCCAACCGAATCGCCGTTTTTACCCTCGACACAACAACTTTTACCGTTTCATTTTTGTGTTGCTTTGTTGTGTTTTGGCCTTAGCAGAATATAATTCAATCAGTTTTGCATGTACTTTGAACATTGTAATAAAAGGTAACATATTTGTGTTTAGATCTGCTCTTGTTGTGTAATGTATTTCTCTCAATGCTACAGTCATACGTTCGAGTCCCGCTTGTTACGCGTTTGCACATTGAATAATGTTTGACAGCTACTCACTAACGCGCGGCAGGACTGTGGTTCTACGAGTTTGTTTCAAAACAGATGAGGTCTACCTCTACCTCTACCAAATTAACGCATAGATAAAAGTCGTAAAAATCTTTAAAAAAATCCCCCGACTCTCCACACACACACACAATTTGTTTTCCGACTTACGTCTAAAAGGGAGTACATCAGGCCTTTTATGGGGGTCTATAGGTGTCCGATTTAAAATTGACAAATATTAATATTTTATTCTACATGACCAAAACATAATGAGCCTATAAAATCTTTTATTTGCAAAGAAATTCCTTCTGCACAGTAATACGTGCTATCCTAGGTGAAGCACCAGGGTTAATTTTAGCATATTACGCGCGAGTCCACCCTAGCTATGTGGTGTTCTGAAACTTTAGACATTAACAAAACGGTTCTAGCTTCACATTCTGATTGATAGTGTTTTATATCGTGAATTGGAACAATTTCATAATTTAAGCTGTTTCTAGAAAAATTCGATGTACCCCTTTTAAGACCATTGGGCATGAATTATAAAACAAACTTTTTTTCATAAAAAAAATATAATTAGAATAAAAAAAATTGGGTTCTGCTCAGATTCGAACCCATCCCACTCGCTTTATAATCCATAATTGTAAGGGACTACCGCTCTCCCGACTGAGCTAATAATCCTTTACAAATTGTGATGACTTAAGGTACTTATTCTAAAACAATGTATCGAGGAAATTATTTGAAATTTCTAAATGACATTACCTTATTTGTATCCGCACTAGAAAAAAAGAAACACCGGTCTTCTTTTTCAGGCAATGCGTCGATTCATCAGTGAGGCTGTAGTTAGGATTTGTGAAAAAACACGGTAACTATAGCTAGGTGAACAAGTCACCATGCTAAAAACTACTTTCTAAATTAAAAATTGCCTAAAATTGAGAAAAAACTAGAATTATTTTCTGTTTTCCTTTTGTCTCTAGGTCCGTGAGCTTTCAGGGGAGATAATATAGGTGTGAGACATTTATGTTATCATGTCGCATACTCAGGTTCTTTTTTAACTGGTAGTTGGTGTTTGTTTTGTATGCATCTTTATGGTTGGCTGTGTTCTGTGAAGGCATTTCCGGTCGTGCTTTTATACCTATTTTTTCTCCATACTTTCTATAACTACTATTGTAGTGTTATACTTGCGAACTTCGATAACGCATTACTTGTTCATTGTCGACTCGTTTTTCCCCACCTTTTTATACTTTAAAATTATTCTAAATTAGTTAACGTATTGTATGTGAAATCAAACTCGTCATCCCCTGCCATCCGCTGGAAGCAACGAATACAAACAATACAAGCGAAAAGTAGGAGGTAAACGAGTCGGGTTCTATGTAATATTGAATTGAATTGGATTTTATAGTCGCAACAACAGCTAAGGTCATATGGTGACTTTCCAGCTTCCATTGGTGGAGGAAGACCACAGGTTGAGGGCACCATTGGTGGAGGGCACCTGGGAAGAACCACCGACGTTTCGCAAGCCAGCTGGATAGCTTCCTCACATACTAGGCCCATGAGAGATCGAACCAACAGCGGCGAGGGCATGTGATTTCAAGTCAGAGACACTCACCATTCGCCAATGGCCGTCCCGCTATGTAATACAAAGTACATCACCTTTCACGCCCAAAAGCATCAACTTTAGCGATATTCTGCTTTAAAGAAAAACAAATCAAAGATAAGGCGGATGACCTGCAATGGATCAGTTAGTAATAACACAAATGCTACGTAGAGGGAGTGAACTTTTACAGCCACCACACAGCCACCACACAGCCACCACACAGGCCACCACACAGCCACCACACAGCCACCACACAGCCACCACACTGCCACCACACAGCCACCACACCGCTACCACACAGCCACCACACAGGCCACCACACATCCACCACACAGCCACCACACTGCCACCACACTGCCACCACACAGCCACCACACTGCCACCACACAGCCAGCCACCACACAGCCACCACACAGCCACCACACAGCCACCACACAGCCACCACACCACACAGCCACCACACAGCCACCACACAGCCACCACACCGCCACCACACAGCACTAACACACGGTAGTGTGAATGTCAATAAATACTGAAAAGGGGATCCCTTGGAAGCAACAAACAAAAACAGGAGAGAAAAGCAGCAGACTCGGTTTTATTGAGTCTGTTCATGAGAGATAATGTATTTGCAAATCCTCTCACGCCCCATAATGTCGGCTTTAAACCACGTTGAGTGGGCTTGATGATACCAAACGATCAGTAAGTAATAACACTACTGACTTGTTGTAGGGAAACGGTAGGGTGACCTTTTACAGCCGTCGCACAGCAACTAAACAACCGCTAGTGACTACAATCCCAGCACTTTCGGGTCATGATTGACAGGTGAAGCCACGCCTTCAGTGGATGACGTCACGCATAAATTATAGAAAGGGTGTTTAAAAATAGAGCCGTATCTTAGGTGACCTCGATTAGGTACGCGTTTCGACACGTTTTTAACGAGCGCGCGTGATTTGATAAGTCAAAAAAAGAGTTTTGAGGGCATGCGCATGATCTCGACCAATCGGTGGATCGAAAACATCGATCATAAATGGTATATAGGATCGCTGAAGTTCATTACGATGTAACAGGGGGTCTAAGTAACAATGACTACAAAAGATATGTTGTATATTGTCAATGATCAGGGGTTTATGGTTAAAAGGTGTACAGAAAAAATAATGTATTTTGAACAATTCTAAATGACAAATACTGATGTACTCCCTTTAAGTAATCCATAATTCCAGTATACATCATTGTACACAACAATATAGTTACGTTCCTAGTTAAACATTTCAGTTTTAAAACTATATATTGAATTAATCCATAACAAAACAACTATATTATCAATAAATTCCAATGGTTTAAAACTATATAACTATATTAATCCTTTTTTTTGTGTTTGTAAAATAACACATTCGTATTTGTTTCACGAGTCTATCCGAATAAATCGCGCTTCTAAATTTATATGAAATATATATTGTGGTTAAATTATATTTTACACAGCCTTTAGAAAATACTCGATTGTCACGGTAGATTAACAGCATCTCCCGGTAGGTCAAGTGTATACATCACACAATTTCTTGTATATTTTTTGAGAAAAAAAACAGCGGTTTATAGAAAGCTATTCCAGTGATAACACATCCCCTTTGTAAACACTTTCTACTTATTTATTTTGAAAACTAAAGCGATGACCCTAGCTATATAATACATTTTTGGAAAGGTCTGGGATAAGAGAACTGTTTTTTTCTGAATCAAAAATCTTTTTTTTTGAGTTTTAAAAAACGAAAAGTTTAAAAAGTTTAAATGCCTCTATTTACCGTAACTTTCGGGCGTTTCCAAAGGTCCACTCTCATACTCGTTTGTTCGATTTATTTTAATTTTGAAACTATATATATCGAATGCAAGGCCATTTTAAAGGCTGGAAACTCGATACTTGCATAGTATTCGGATAGTAAACGGAATCCGTCTCCAGCTTCGACGGACGCTGAACCGGTCAATGAAAAGGATTATAAAGGCTTAAATATACATATTTTCAAACAGGTTAGATAGCATTGTCATTATACTCCACCATGGTATTGAATGTTCTAGAATGACGTGTGTAAGGTGGACATAATTATCATTGCTGTCACTGTAGGGTAATTAATATATATTTTTTATATTGTACTTAAAGAGGCTAAAACACAGGGTAAGTGCAGTTTACTTTTATTGATCAACAAACACATGATACATTACATACAAAGCAGTAGGTATTTATACAAAAAATAACACACAAACAAATCATCTTGCGTCAATGTTTCTAAGTCATATTACTGGGTTTCACCAAACTGTCACACTCTTTTGGATAGTACTTCCATTTCACCTACATTATGTCACTAACTTTCACTCCGCTGGTTTGATAATATTTAAATGGTCACTAATTAATCCACATACTTAAAATGTTTAAAATTCCAAAATAAAAGGTGTTATGGTTAATAGTTCTTATCATAAAGAAATTTTAATATTTCTGCTACCATTTATTTCACAATAAAAGCGAGAAACTATTAGCACGTTTTCTTAGAAAATGGAAACCACTACACTTCGTTCAACACTAGATGAAATCAGTACACATGAAATGGAAAGTAGCAAATGTTCTCAGACTGAGAGTTCAGTAGAACATCAAAGAAATACAGGCGATCAATATGATGGGATCTTCTACAGGGTAAAACAGGACGATACAAGGACACACATTACTTTTCTGTCAGATGTGCTGTTCAATCTTTTCACAGCAAAGGTCAAGTCAGATTTTAACTTGCCTGATGACATAGATGTCTATAAAATAACCACCAGAGTGAAGAACGTCCGGTGCTTGGTTAGTCTAGATTTAGACAGTCGCGAGCTGGAGGTATCAGGACCCGCTCACCAAACATGGACGGAAAACAATTTCAAACTAAAAATGGGGTATTTAATGGAGAAATGTGTTAATATTACAAATACAAATTTGAAAGAAATTGCCCAGATGAAATATCTAACAACTACTCAGGACAATCTCTCCATGGTAACACCAAATGGATCTAGTACCCCCAGTGCGACATTGCCATCATCAACAGTAGTAAATGAGGAATTAATTCATGCCATGTGTGAATCAATTAGTCATTTGAAGGGAGAAACTGAGATGCTACGTCAGGAAATGGACACCATAAAACAGCAGCAAACATATGCTGCTGTTCTCAGCAGGGGCACCAGATCACAGGTTGAACCAACAGATCGGCTGTCTCACTCACAGCATGCAGAAAACTGCCATACTGGACACCAAACAACTTCCCAACCATCAAAGGCTACATCCCAGCAGGAGATTGAAGTGGTAATCAGTCAGAGACGCTCCATCAGTGAAGACTCTGTTTTATCAGACACATCCTTGCATACACCACAGAGACCACCTGCGGCGCAAAAGTCACCTGTTCGCAATACACAGAAATCAAGTAACCACAAGAAGATTTTGATAATGGGCGACTCTATACTGCATGGTGTCAATTCCAAGGGATTTAAACATAATGCCCATAAGCATTCTGTATCGGGAGCAACAATCAAAACACTTATAACAGACATACACCTATATGATCTGCAACAATTTGATACAGTTATACTGTATATAGGAGGTAACGACCTCTCAAGAAAAGCTGATACTGAACTAATTGAAGAGCAGTATGACCAGCTTATTGCCCTCATCAAGGCTGGAAATAAAAACTGCAAAATAGTTTTGTCAAAACTTGCACCTAGAGGCGATGTTGACGTTCACGCAGTAAACATGATAATTGAGCACTTGTCAGTTCATCACAAAACTGACTATGTTGACAACTACCGTTCCTTTCACGATAAAAATGGAAAATTATTAACCCGTTTCCTGAATGAAAGGGATCATATTTACCCGTCCAAACCAGGAACCAAGCGAGTACTAGCCACTATAAATGAAACAGTTGAAATTGTGCATGACTTCGCCAAGTGCACTTTTGCCGGAAAACCAGCTCAACAATTTTGCCCAACAGGTAACTTCGCAAATGCAAGAGATGCCAAAAACAGGCGTTATTTTCAACCTAGAAAGTGCTTTAACTGTAATGAAACTAGCCACAACACAGACGAATGCAGACACCGGCAACCAGTCAAATGTTGGGCATGTGGTCTCATAGGTCACAAACAGGACGTATGTTGGAACTTTGTATAGGGGCACGGCAATGATGCCAACTATCACAGACACGCAGAAAATCGTTTCAGTGTTTTGAACACGATATGTGAAAATTGTGATTCTTGCATATGTACGTGTGAACATGAGAACAATAACAGTGTGCTTTCACTGCCACATTCAATAAAAAGAAGTCAAACAAACAAACAATTACCAAAAGTTGCACACTTAACTGATCTATGTCTAAATAAAAAGGGTTTTAATACTGGTCACATTAACATACAGGGATTATCTACAAAAATTGACCAAATTAAATTAATGTTAACCTCTCCTTTAAATGAAATTGACGTGCTTGGAATCAGTGAGACAAAATTTACTAGTGACCATAAAACTGAATCATTCTATGTAGATGGTTTTCAAGTTCCATTTCGAAGGGATAGAATAGTAAACAGAGGTGGTGGTTTGATTGTTTATGTTAAAAATGGCGTAAATTGTACTAGAAGAACCGATTTAGAAGATGATAATATAGAAATTATATGGATTGAGATTAAGCCAAATAAAAGTAAACCATTTCTTATTGGCTCGATATACAGACACCCCGAGTCTAGAGTAATATGGAAAGAATATTTTGATGAGCACTTAGAAAAAGTTCAGTTAGAGGAAAAAGAATTAATTATTCTAGGAGATATAAATCGTGATTTACTTAATCCACAGATAAATATAGAATGGTCTAATTATATTTCATCATTAGGGCTTGTTCAAATGGTAAAAGAACCAACAAGAGAATGTCCAAATTCAAAAACTCTCATAGGTCATGTTTATACTAATTTTGAAGAAAATATTATATGTGTTAAAGTACAAAAAATTGGGGTTAGTGACCATTATCCAATTTCCTGTACTCGTAAAATAAATTTTAAAGATAAAACAAATACTCACCAATCTATTAAGTATCGGTCTTTTAAAACTTTTGTTGAGGAAAACTTTATTAACGATCTTAAAAGCATATCATGGAGCACACATGAAAGTTATATAGATGCAAATGACTTACTTAACACCTGGGTGACTAATTTTTCAAGTGTTATTGATAAGCATGTGCCGCTTAGAATACATAGGGTTACAAAGCTCCAACAACCTGATTGGCTTAATTCTGATATTTTAGATGCAATAAAGGAAAGAGATAAATGTAAAGCAAAAAATGATGCTCAAAATTACAGAATTTTAAGAAATAAAGTATGTAATTTGATTAAAGAATCTAAGAAGTCCTCTTATGAAAGAAAAATTGAAGAAGGCAAATCAGATCCAAAGTCAATATGGAAAATATTTAAAGAGCACGGTGCCTCCACAAAAACTTCTCAAAAAGGAAATTCTGTAAATCAGATCAATAAAAACAATGAAGAAATAACAGATAATTTTGAGATGGCAAATGAGTTTAATATTTTTTTTGTAAATATAGCTGCAAATTTAAAAGAACCTATTTCAAACTCAGACTTTACAAAAGTAAAGCAATTTGTAAATCGCACTGTTCCGGACAACATGTACTTTAACATTCCTTTCATAACAGAAGAACAAACTCGTAAAATGCTTCTCAGCCTAGATACATCCAAATCCACGGGACTTGACCAAATTGGTCCTAAATTACTAAAATTATCAGCCAATGTAATATCAAAAAGTATTACATATATTATTAATTGTAGTATAAGACAGGGAATTTTCCCAGATACGTAGAAAGCTGCTAAGGTTAATCCCTTATTCAAATCAGGTGCATCTGATAATGTAAACAACTACAGATCAATTTCTATTTTACCAACTCTTTCCAAGTTGATTGAAAAACATGTGCACAACTCATTTATTGAGTTTTTAAATTATTATAAATTACTATGTAAATCTCAAAGTGGGTTTAGAAAAAGCCACAGCTGCGAAACGGCTTTAGTTCATATGATTGACAAGTGGTTAAAAGGATTAAATGAAGGTAAATTTGTTGGTGTAATAATGGTTGATTTTAGGAAAGCATTTGACTTAGTGGATCATAACATTCTTTTAAAAAAGATGCAGATCTATAAATGTAGTGACACTACAGTTAAGTGGTTTAAATCTTATCTAACAGATAGGAAACAAAATGTTTCCCTAAATGGAGTTCTCTCTGATAAACAGTTAATTACATGTGGTGTACCACAAGGCTCTATTTTAGGACCTCTCATATTCTTATTATTCATAAATGACCTTCCTATATGTCTTGATGGTACTGTATCTAATACAGACATGTATGCCGATGATACCACTATCTACGATGTTAACACATCAAAAGCAGTAATTGAGCAAAATCTTCAAACTGCTTTAAATACCCTCAATGCTTGGTGCCTAAATAATGGTATGGTTTTAAACACAGAAAAAACTAAAGTGATCTTAGTTACTACACCTCAAAAGCGTGCAAGACTTGTTAATAAAAAAATATCATTAACATACAATAACATTGAACTGCAACTTACAACAGGTGATAAAATTCTGGGAATGCATATAGATGAACACTTGAAGTGGGATAATCACATTATGTATATTCGTAAGAAAATATCAACCAACATCTGGCTACTGTCAAGAATAAAATCATATATTCCTTTAAATTACCGGATAATATTTTATAAGGCATATGTTCAACCTCATCTAGATTACTGTAATATAATATGGGGAAATACAAAGAAAGCTAACATACAACTGTTATTACGTTTGCAGAGAAGAGCATGTCGTACTATTTTAGGCGACCAATATACCACACTAAATGAAGCACTAGTTATCATTAATTCCCTTATCATCGAGCAAAGGATATTTCTCTAAAAGGCAAAATTTATGTATAGAGTATCAAAACATGCAGTCCCGTCATATATTTGTGATATGTTTCATCCTACTGTTATCTCGCAGAGAAATCTACGATCTGCTTACGAATTAAATTATATAACGCCAAGACCAAACAAAGAACTATTTAAAGGGAGTATGTCATACGCTGGAACAATTGTGTGGAATAGCATTCCTTCATATATTAGAGAATGTACTTCTTTAAAAAGCTTTACATCTAACTGCGTTAAATGGCTGAAAACACAATCATAATGTAATTATTGTAAAAGTATTATTATGTTTGGCAGTTTTAGATAATTATTGACATCTTGTGTACTGTGTGGTACTTTATTATGCACACCACCACCTCAAACCATGTATATAATTATGTATATATATTAAGAATGATGTGTGCATATAGTTGTAAATGTGTGTGCATGTGTGTGTATTTGCATGTATGTATGCGCAATATTGTAAAGGAAATATCACTGTTTTGTTATATACATTGTACATGTATATGTATGACTTTGCAGAGGGCCCCAAGGGAGATTAGTGTTGGCTAATTGGGTCACCCTCTATAAATAAAGACATTCATTCATTCATTCATTCATTCATTCATTCATTCATTCATTCATTCATTCATAATGTATAACATCCTTCTTTTCATGTCTATTTCTCAACAGTCGGCAATGTAACTGACTTAACTCTTTCAAGTTACATAGTTGTTCTAAAAAACCTTCTGATATGGAAATATCCCTTTTTCCTTTCTGTATTTTTATAAACATTGTACCTTTGATGTTTGACATTCTCAGTTGTATATCCATTCATCATAGTAAAAACCACAGACCGTTTTCCTTTAAAGGGACACATGGCAATCTTGAGTTTTATTCAAACATTAAAATTTTCTCCTCATTTTACTTATCCTGCGTCATTTTGACTTTAAAACTGCTTGCATATAATTAAATAAAAAATTGAGATTTCAATTTTCGTCACTATTTCACCAATTTTTTAAATATATTATTGATGCACTATTATAAAAAGTCAGTAATTTGTAAAAATAATTGTCTTTGGACTATTCTAACAATTACTATTAATGATTGAACAAATGCAAGTGAAGAGAAAAACTAACGGGACGCCGTGAGTTTTTAAAAAATCAAGATTGCCATGTGTCCCTTTAAAACTAGTAATACAGTTGATATTTCTAGTGCAACATAGCTTGTGCCACTTTCAATATAGCAACACATCAGCGTTATAATCCGCAATTGAACTGGTGACATTGTTAATAAGTCATGTCCATTCAAGCATAGATGGAGAAGCTGTTGTTACACTGTCCGCTTAGTTATCGCTGACGTCACTTTCTCCCTTTAACAACGATGGTTTATATTCCATTAATAGTTTATCAAACAAATATTTCCGCTGGTCAATGCTTCTTCTGATTCAAAGTCTTCTTCATCTTTAAGCCGTGTTGCCGTCTTTTGGATCGCTCTGTATAAAGAATCGTTTGTTAAAGCCTTAAACCATAAAATCCTATCTAAGAAATTGTTGATCACTGCTTTTCTGTATACTGACAATAGCTCCTTGTAAGCTTTCTTTCTTGCCTCATTTTCGATTAGGTCATCTTGCATCAGACTTTTGACCATTTCCCGGAATTGTTCTTGACAATTAGCAAAAGCATCATCAATAAAACTGTGCCTGGGATCCTCCTCTGTTTCAGAGATATCATCGTCATCTTCTGAGTCCATTTCGCGTTCACCCTCCGACATGTCATTGTCTAGTTCCATATCACCATCCTCGTCCTTGTACTGGTACCTAACATTTCCCAATATATTTCCCTTGATACTTTTACGGTCACGAGATGAATGAACATCGATTACTTTACAACTACCGGCTTCAATGTGTCTTTTCAAATTAAACGGTCGACAGTATTCTTTAAGACAGTGTGGACACTGATGTTTACCCATGTGAGAGCAAACAGTTACTGGGATGTTGTCATAAAATGATGTGTTTCTAAATGTACGAATGTGCTATTAGAATCTGCTAAAATGTGCGCATTTACTAATGCAATATGTGCATATATGTGCGCATGTAATGTACTAATGGAATGTGCTTAAATGGGCGGCGGCGTCGGCGTCGACGGCTGTACAGATAGCGCATGTGCTGTAATGTACTAATGGAATGTGCTTAAATGTGCGAACGGGCGGCGGCGGCGGAGGCGACTTGACAGAGAGCGCATGTGCTGAAATGTGCGCAAATAGGTGCTAAAATGTGCGCGCATGCGCACATTTTAGCACTTTTCCAAATGTTTAACTAGGAACGTACATACAGATATAATGTATCGTACATACTTACATACAGATATAATGTCTCGTATATACGTACATACAGATATAATGTATCGTATATACTTACATACAGATATAATGTCTCGTATATACGTACAAACAGATATAATGTATCGTATATACTTACATATATATATATATATATATATATATATATAATGTATCGTATATACTTATATACATATATAATGTCTCGTATATACTTGCATTATATATGTATATAAGTATATACGATACATTATATACATATATAATGCATTTTACACATATAATGTATAAGTTTACATCGATTGTAACGAAAGCCCCTTGAACTTATTTTAATCATTCTCGAAGTCTTCCTGTGTAGAACCAGTACTCAGCTAATGCATATAAAGCGTCTTGCTCAGGTATATACTTATATACATATATAATGTATCGTATATACTTATATACATATATTATGTCTCGTATATATGTATACACATATATTATGTATGTTATAGTATATACCTCTATACATATTTAACGTCTAGTATATACTTATATTCATATATAATGTATCGTATATACTTATACATATACATATATTATGTCTCGTATATATGTATACACATATATTATGTATGGTATAGTATATACCTCTATACATATTTAACGTCTAGTATATACTTATATTGATATATAATGTATCGTATATACTTATATACATATATAATGTATCGTATATACTTATATACATATATAATGTATCGTATATCCTTATATACATATATAATGTATCGTATTTACTTACATCCATATATAATGTGTAATCGTATATACTTACATTCATACATTATGTATCGTACATACTTATATTCATATATAATACATCGTATATACTTACATGCATATATAATGTATCGTATATACTTATATAAATATATAATACATCGTATACTCTTACATGCATATATGACGTATCGTATATACTTATATACATATATAATGTATCGTATAGACTTATAAACATACATAATATATCGTATATACGTCCATGCATATATAATGTATCGTATATACTTATATGCCGATATAATGTATCGTATATACTTATATGCATATATAATGTATCGTATATACTTAAATACACATATAATGTATCATATATACTTATATACGTATATAATGTATCGTATATACTTACATGCATATATACTGTATCGTATATACTTTTATGCATATATAATGTATCGTATATACTTATATGCCTATATAATGTATCGTATATAGTTATATGCATATATAATGTATCGTATATACTTATATACATATATAATGTATCGTATAATATTAATCATATATAATGTATGGTATATACTAACATACATATATAATGTATCGTATATACTTATATACATATATAATGTATCGTTTATACTTAGATACACATATAATGTATCTATATACTTATATACATATATTATTTATCTTATATATTTATATGCATATAAAATGTATCGTTTACACATATATGCATTTATAATGTATCGTATATATATATATATACATATATAATGTATCGTATATGCTTATATGCATATATAATTTATCGTATATACTTATATTCATATTTAATGTATCGTATATACTTATATGCATATATAATGTATCGTATATACGTATATGCATATTATATGCATATATAAAGTATCGTATATACTTATATACATATACAATGTATCGTACAGACTTATATACATGTACAAAGTATCGTATATACGTATATGCATATATAATGTATCGTATAAACTTATTTAAATATATAATGTATCGTATATACTTACATACATATATAATGTATCGTATATACTAATATGTATATGTGATATATCGTATACACTTACAGACATATATAGTTTATCGTATAAACTTATATGCATGTATAATGTTTCGTATATACTTATATACATATATAATGATGAATCGTAGAATACTTAGAAGCGCATACGATGCTTCGTATGTGTACATAGATGCTTTTTTAATTTATCGCATATACTTACATACATATATAATGTATCGTGTGTACTTATATACACATATAATGTATCGTATGCAATTATATAATCATATATTATATCGTATATACTTACATACATATATAATGTTTCGTGTGTACTTATATACATATATGATATATCATACATGCTTACATACACATATAATGTATCGTATATACTTAAATACACATATAACGTATCGTATACACTCACGTACACATATAATATATCGTATGTTCTTAGATACATATATAATTTATCGAATATACTTTATCAATGATCTATCGTATGTACTGTATCGTATTACGATGAATTATGAAGGTATCAATTTATAAAGAACACACATATTCGTGGTCGAATTGTATCAGATAATGTTGTGATAATATGGTAAGACAACTTTTTATTCAACAGATTTTTTTTTCAGTCACCAATAAAGGTGACTCATTTATTGTGCCCGTCATAGATAAATAAGTAAGTAAATATTTGTTATATTGACATGTACAGTGTTTTATTGACATGTACAGTATTGTATTGACATGTACAGTATTTTATTGACATGTACAGTGTTTTATTGACATGTACAGTGTTTTATTGACAGTATAACTATTACATGTGCAAGAACAGAAAACATCTGCTTAGGAGGTCAGGGCATAGTCAAACTATAAATAAGATACAAAAGTAAGAAATAGGAAAGTATTGACCTCCTTCAAATAAAGTAGAGATGATATTATGTTTCAGAAAAGTTTTATCTTGGTTATACTTGTATATCTAAAAGGAAGGAATTTTAAAAACTTGTGTAATGACGGGACGACCTTTTTTACTTTTTTTGGCTGCAACATATATTGCTGATACTAGAGAAAATAAATTAGTAATTGAATCACACTTTGAGTGAAATAAACATACATTATCTTAAGGGCTCCAAACAGGACATTTGAGAACTTGAGTCCTCCAGAGTTTGAAATTTAAAATGCGTATTACCTCTGTCTTTGTTCCTTGTTTGGACATCTGGATGACTTAACTTTATAAGCTTGAAAGTGGGAATAAAATAGTCTTACTTGATAAAAGCTAAGACATTTATAAAATGATGTGAACATAGAAATAAGGCTGACTTTGCTGTTATGAGTATCATATTTGTAGAATTTTTATGTGTGAATAATGCTCATTTTAAGTATACTGGCGTTGAAACTGTTGGCGGAGAATCCGGTTATTTAATTTGTTAATTATACAGGAAACATGTTTTGACGTGTGCCAAATATGTGTTAAAATTATTTACATGTTATTTTAATGTGTACGCCTTGTTATTTACATATTGGCCGCATATGTGAATGAAATATATGTGTCATATATGTACCACATATATTATTCATTTTTAAATAATACACCTGTGCCACTAATATATGAAACTTGTATACATAAAATACATATAGCATTTATATACATTTTTTAAATGTTGTTGAAAATGGTTAAACAACGTGTTTAAGTTTTAATATTATTTAGTAAAATGTATTTTCATATTTATTACACATGAGTTACTTTCGTATGAAATACATATATGGAATACCTATGTATCACATATGTAATACATATGTATAACATATGGTATACATATGATTTTCAAGCCTAGATATTTTTCCAGTGCAAAGAATAAAAGGTGTCAAAGTATATACTGAGCAACAATAAAAAGTACCCACCGTTAATGCTGGTATTTCCATAGGCCAGTTTTAAGTGAGTGTAAAAGCTTAAACAGGGTTTTAATAAACATTTATTTTTATTTTTGAAAGCACACTTAATTGAGTACAAATTATATCATTAAACAGTTTAAAATATGCCAAGTAATAATTAGTATGAAATGAGAAATTTTGAGCTAGCCGAGCACGATAAATACAAAAACTAAAGCAGCCTCGGTTTGATTTAGACTCTTCATGAACGGTAGTGAAAAATGCTTGCTACCGGTCATGACCTTTAGCCCCGGGTTGAGCAGAACTTAATATTGAAAATGTCAATAGTATGCAAATTTAAACAATCCCGAAGATGATATGCATATGACGGTGAACACGGAACCTTCAGAAGATGGTATGCATATGACGGTGAACATGGAACCTTCAGAAGATGGTATGCATTTGACGGTGAACATGGAACCTTCAATGAGGTATTTCTATACCATCCATGACCTCGGCATATAACAAAATGCTTTACCCTAAACGAGAAAACAATGGACGAAATAAACAAAATGACATTTAGTTGGGAGCAGAGGTTATGAAGCCTGAGTATCACAACTAACAGTCAAAAGACAAAATTAAAAAGCAGACGACATATCCCAAAGGTTATTAAAGAATACTCAGAACCTTTAAAGGCTGGAGTAGTGGAACCACCTATTCAAAATAAAAGTAGGAAGGCGAACAAATGTACATGTACCACCGATATCTGTATATAAATATCGGGTTCATCGACCTCCAAAAACAGTTTTGATTTCAAGCATAGGGAGACGTTTTACTACAATGGGAGGTAATCTGATAATTAGCTGGTATCTACAAAAGCTGCATTGTGATTTTTTTGATGATATTTTGGGTGGGGAACCTACAAAAACCATTGTCTTGGACAACTTTAGGTATTTCATATAGAGCTGATTTTTTTAAAACTATGTTAATGCTTAAGTGCTACTCAAAAGCTGAAATATTATGGAAATAACGGAATTAACAGTGGAAATTTCTTGCTCGGTATATAATGCGGACTCCCCTTATTCTCTTCTAAACAAACTTACCGGTTTCACCTCGAACATTTTCAGCGCCAGTGTACTTAAAATATGCATAATTCACACATATCAATTCAACAATTCTGATACTGCATACAGCATAGACAGCCTTATTCAGTCCATGTTTGTATATAGAGAGATTTTTATTCGAGTGTTCTGCTCACATACGAAACGAATACAACACAATATACACTAGGTATAATTGTTTTTATCGAAACCGAGCCAAAACACGATGTCATTGGATGAACAATAAAGGCAACTTATGCAAAAGTATTGGAATGCTTATTAATAACTATTATTATTAGGTATGTCAATGGTGCTATGGACATTGTTTGAACACTGTATATAATTAACACCGGTATCAGACAAGATATTTTGCAATCTTATAAACAAAAAATAAACAAGATTCTACGTACACTAGTATACTAAAGAAATTAATGCACATGCACACGCTCACGCACGCACGCACACACACACACACACACACATACACACACACAATAAGCCAAGTAAATCGAAAAACACTGGTGAATACACATATTATTTAATATACTAATGTAAAATTTATGTTGAAAATATAACAATATACGTTATGCTCTTGCATATAACAATAAATATAGGACTCCCTCCGAAGCAACAAACACAACAAAGAGAGACATGTAGCAGACTCGGTTTTATTGAGTCTGTTCATGAGAGGTAATCTGGTATGCAAAAGTATCATCTCATAATTATAAAATAAATAAGGATTATTTAAATGAGAAATGTGTTTCTTCTAGGTTCAACTGTAGTTGTCATATGTAGCGTTGAACGCTAAACTATGCTATTGTTCGAGGCGCTTCTCAAGTTTAAGCCAAATGTTTATCTGAAGTAGCGTGAGCAATTTAAATAATACGTATATGAATTATATATCATGAGAACTGGTATAGTAGTAAAAATACCTTAGTTTTGAATATCGGTTGAGAAATAAATATTTTACAGCTCAAATTATTTTTTGGTGGAATTTTTTCATGTCCTTGTTTGAAAAAAAAAAAGTCATTTCAATAAACTTCAGTTAACCTTCATATTTTGCTATAAAACTTTCAGGGATAAACTTTTAAAAATCTCCATTAATAATCCAGTAAAACCTATCAATACACTTCGCATACCTACACCAGGGCTTTATATATCAGCCCAGCCTAACCAACACATCTAATAGAAGTGGGCTATTTTTTTTGCCCATTTCTAACAAAAAGTAGGGATTACCTTTTATTATAGGAACTACACCTCGGAGTTTTATATGCAGCTGTTGGTGGTAAACCTTGACGTATTGGGTGTCTGTCTATCCTATATTTTTACACAAAGTTTCTCAAAATAAAAAGTGGAGTTTATATGCTATAAATTGCAAAAGCCTACAAGTAGATATTCAAGTCGAACAGGAAATGTAGCATTCAAGGACCACAGTCAACCACAAACACGTAAGGAAACACGCAACACTTAAACGGAATAATAAGATGGATGCTAAGTATATGACATCATCAACATAAATGTGTTGACAATAGGGATACCGACCTGGAACGGTGAGTGGCAAAACCATTGTCATTGAGTACATATGTAATGTATGGTGTAGTGAGTATGAAGTGTGAGATGGGCGAATCCTTGCAATCGTGATCGTTCGGCCAATCCCGTCATTCCTCGGGATCATGCAATCTCCACGAGTTATCGTTCCTTGCACTCACATATATCTCTGCTAACTACTAAATTACAAGATTTTGGTAAAACCTGTTAAACTGGAATATGTTTGCCTGAAACTTATTTATTTCTTGTGTAAATATAATTTTCAGAATATCTGGAAATTAGATGTTGCAAGATTTGAAATAGTGCACGAAAACAATTTAGTTTTAATCGGGACTATTTTACTACAAACATAATACGTACTTAGGTCTCCTCAATCGAAACGCAAATGTAAACATTTCAAACAGAAGCTCGATAGAAGAAATTTACTAAAAAACATTGACTCATAGAAATAAAAATTTGAATTATTTAATATAGGTCTACATTTTATCTTTGCAGATCACGCAAAAGGATTTATTATAAACATCGTCATAACGTTTTTGAATAATCACGTGACCTAACCGTTTGCCCCACTTCCTTTGACGTTGACAGTGTCAAATGAGGAACGAGTGTACTCTGGGTAGAGATTGGGGATCATGCTGCGAAGCAGTGTACGAGATGTTGCGAATGCGAATCCTTGGTGAAATGAGTACGAAGTGTGTAAAGGCCAAATCGTGGTTGCGAGCGCTGGAGAGACTGGGACTGAGAAGAATTTTGGCGGGACGTTGTTTGCAGCTTTTTATCAGCAGGTGTATTCGTTCCTGCAATCTTATTGCATGTGCTATTAATTATCCTATATGTTGGTTTACTGATTTAAACCCCATTTGTGGCTTTCTAGGCTTTTGTTTTTTTATATTATATATACGTGATAATTTATGCCTTATACTTATATTGCATATTAATGCTGCCTTGTTTGTTAGAGAACATAACCTGACGAAGATGTCTTTATTTACACTGTCCCATTTTAGGGATGACAATAGGGTAAGAGGTAGTTTTGTTGCACCCTAGAAACCGGTTCAAACCTCCATCGGCCTTTTTTTTGGCCACTGACCGTTCCATGGCGGTAGCGCTATATGTTTGTGATGCCGTATCTTGCCTTGTTGTAGTTGTTGTTTGTATCTTGCATGTTTGTGGTCCTTGAATGCTACATTTATTGTTCGACTTTTATATCTACTTTTACAAATAGATACAAGTGTAGCATTTACAGCACACAGTCACTCAATAAAAAAGGAACACAATTTCGATGTAGAACATATATTTAAAAATAAAATAAAAGATATCACAACCATAAAAGGGTTGACATCTGGGACACCGTCTTGCTTATAGGAAGTCGCTGCAACCTTTGAAACTTGAATTAAAACCAAGCAAAACTGAGCGTTTTAGAAAAGTAGATGCAAACATGTTGTATAGGAAATATAGCATTAACAAACGCATTTAAAAAAACAACAAAATTATGATTGAGATATTTATAAACATGTAAGAGCTAACATTCGGGTTACCGCATTGATTAAATCGAGCAATTTGTCGAGCAAAAAATGTTTTAGAAAAAATGATACAAAAATGTATACAAAAATGGAATAGGAAATGTAGCATTAATAGAATGCAACAATTATATTGCAAAATACTTGTTAAGATATAAGTTGAGATATTACAAACATATAAGGGTTAACATTCGGGTTACCGCCTTGTTTAATTCAATTCCGTACCGTTCATTTGCCGAGCAAAAAACACAACCGTTTTTGAAAAGTAGAAGCAAAACTATTCAATAGGAAATGTAACATTAACCGAACTCATAAAAAACAATTATATTGCAAAATACATTTTAAGATAAAGGTTGACATATTAGAAACATTGACCTAATACAAACATATAAGAGTTAACATTCGGGTTACCGCCTTGTTTAAATCGAGTCCGTGCCATTCATTTGCCGAGAAAAAATAAATGTTTTTGAAAAGTAGATGCTAAAATTGAATAAGAAATGCAGCATCTGCAAATGCGTTAAAAATAATTATATAGCAAAATACATTTTAAGATAAAAGTTGAGATGCTCAAAACATATAAGGGTTAACATTCGGGCAACCGTCTTGTTTAAATAGAGTCCCTACCGTTCATAGCCAAGCAAAAAAGTGTGCATCAAGTCAAAATGTGCCTCAAGTCAAAATGTACCTCTAGTCAAAATGTACCCTAATTTTTAATTACTACTTCATTCTTCATCTTTCATCAGTTTTTTGCGCACAAAATGTCCTATTTATGTGCGACGTGCCGTAAAACCCCATTCATTCATTCAAGTGCAAATGTGCCTGAATTCAAAATCAAAGTAAAAATCCTGACACTGTCACAGTGTCCAAATGTACCTATAGTCAAATTGTGCCTCAATTCAAAATGTACCTCTAATCAAAATGTACCTTGAGTCAAAATGTGCCTTAAATTAAAATGTGCTACAGGTCAAAATGTATATCTAGTAAAAACGTCCAGAAGTTAAAACGCAGCCAAGTAAAAATGTCCCCAATGAACGTCAAAACGTCCTCCATTTGACCATATTTTACATTTTTCTGTTTTTGTGTCGTAAAATTCAATTTAATTCGTATCCTGGCATTTTAAATCTCGATTTTCGTCGGTTATACCTCATCTGGAACGTTTTTGTTTTGGCAGAAGTATATTTTGACCTGTGTACATGTACCTTTTGATCTGTTTTCTATTGAATTTAGGATCGTCTGTTTCTGATAATTTTTTTTTTAATAATTTCAGTATTGAATTATGTTTTGTAAGTATTTACTAATTTAAAACAATTTAGTGGGACGCTGAATACACTAAATGTAAAAAGAAAAGCAACTCGGGAATTTTCGTTATATAATGTATATACTGCACATTTAATTCAGGTAATATTCCAAAGAGATCCCAAGATGTTTTGTAATAAAAAATAAAGTTTGCAGCCAGTTAGAGAACGGACAAAACTGTGATGTTGTAGACTTTTAAATCACAGTACACTTTATTATAAAAAATCATAAATGTTGAAGTTCATCTTTGACATTTGAGGCATTTCAGTATTGTACTTAATGTAAAGAGTTTGCACAATTTTACGTTCTAAGTTTGAGCCAAACGCGTACTCAGTCAATAATGAAATTTTGAAGGGATACTATTTGCTGTGTTACGTGTTGTTTTTGGTGTTGTTTTTTTCCGAAATGGAAAGGTCGTATGTACCATTCGATTAACATCAGCATATTTACATGCAATATATAGAGAAAAATTCCCGAGTTGCGTTTCTGTTTTCCTTTAGGATACATTCCTGCAAAGATCCGTGATTTATTTCCTGTTATTCCCTTCCCTGTACATGTATTTCCAGTCCGGATCAGCTGACAGGTCGGTGTTTTCAGCGCCTTCAGAAAACAGACGACACACTCCACCGCTACCAGATGTTTGGTCCTTGTAATTGGCGCCCTTACAGAGGATATCCTGTTTGCAGATGCTGGCACATTCGATTCTGCTTCTGGCTAGTACCTCTTCTGATATCTGAGATATGTCTCGCAGGGTACCAGACTGGACATTGAACGGGCCTGTCCCGCTTGAACGGCCTGAAAACAAAACCCTTTACAAATAACGGTTCCCTGCTTCTGTTACGATTCTGTACATTTAATCTATATAATATAGGGATATAAAGGGTACCAGTTAAAAAACCGCGTGAGGCGAGGAAGAGTACCAAAATAATTCATTTTAGGTGAATTGCGCTCGGGAACAAGCGGCTTATGTTTTACTATGGAAAACCGCTCCAAAATGAAAATGGCCTTAGTATTATTGAATTTGAGCCTTACGCATTAACAAGCTCCGTTTACTTTCAATGTAACATGAAACGTAACTATTCGCCCATATTGGCGTGTTCATACTGACGTGTGTTCATACTGACGTGTTCGTATTGACGTGTTCATATTGATATGTTCATATTGACGTGTCCATATTGATGTGTTCATATTGATGTGTTCATATTGACTTGTTCATATTGACGTGTTCATATTGATCATATTGATGTGTTCATATTGATGTGTTCATACTGACGTGTTCATATTGACGTGTTCATAATGACGTGTGTTCATACTGACGTGTTCATATTGACGTGTTCATATTGACGTGTTCATATTGATATGTTCATACTGACGTGTAGTAAAATCATTATACTGGAACTACTAGTTTGATTACACGTTATGGATTAGTGCAAACAAAGTTTGTCACGTGATGTAAACATTATTATAGCAGTAACTTTGTTTCATTGAGAAAAAATTCTCACCGTGTTATGAAAGTATGTTTGTTTCAAATAAATGTTTTCGATAAAAAATAAAGGTTAAAACCTATTGTTTTGTTTTAATTACTCGTTTGTATATGTAACAGTGTGATACTGTCAGGATACGTGTGTTACAGTGTGACAGTGTCAGAATTCGAGTGTTACAGTGTGACGGTGTCAGGATGCAAGTGTTACAGTGTGACGGTGTCAGGATGCTAGTGTTACAGTGTTACGGTGTCAGGATACGTGTGTTACAGTGTGACAGTGTCAGGATTCGAGTGTTACAGTGTGACAGTGTCAGGATGCTAGTGTTACAGTGTTACGGTGTCAGGATACGTGTGTTACAGTGTGACAGTGTCAGGATTCGAATGTTACAGTGTGCGAGTGTTACAATGTGATAGTGGCAAGACGTGTGTTACAGTGTGACATTGTCAGGATGCGAGTGTTACAGCGTGATAGTGTCAGGATGCGAGTGTTACAGTGTGATAGTGTTATAATACAAATGTTACAGTGTGATATTGTCAGGATGCGCGTGTTACAGTGTGACTGTGTTAAGATACGAGTGTTACAGATTGACAGTGTCAGGATGAGAGTGTTACAGTGTGATAGTGTTAGGATAAGAGTATTACAGTGTGATGGAGTCAGGATGCGAGTGTTACAGTGTGACAGTGTTGGGATACGCGTGTTACAGTGTGATGTGTCAGGATGCGAGTGTTACAGTGTGATGGTGTCAGGATGCGAGTGTTACAGTGTGATATTGTTAGGATACGAGTTTTACAGTGTGATGGTGTCAGGATGCGAGTGTTACAGTGTGACAGTCTCAGATACGAGTGTTACAGTGTCATATTGTCAGGATACTCGTGTTACAGTGTTACGGTGTCAGGATGCGAGTGTTACAGTGTGACGGTGTCAGGATACTCGTGTTACAGTGTTACGGTGTCAGGATACGTGTGTTACAGTGTGACAGTGTCAGGATTCGAGTGTTACAGTGTTACGGAACTACTAGTTTGATTACACGTTATGGATTAGTGCAGACAAAGTTTGTCACGTGATGTAAACATTATTATAGCAGTAACTTTGTTTCATTGAGAAAAAATTCTCACCGTGTAATGAAAGTATGTTTGTTTCAAATAAATGTTTTCGATAAAAAATAAAGGTTAAAACCTATTGTTTTGTTTTAATTACTCGTTTGTATATGTAACAGTGTGATACTGTCAGGATACGTGTGTTACAGTGTGACGGTGTCAGGATGCAAGTATTACAGTGTGACGGTGTCAGTATGCTAGTGTTACAGTGTGACGGTGTCAGGATTCGAGTGTTACAGTGTGACGGTGTCAGAATGCTAGTGTTACGGTGTCAGGATACGTGTGTTACAGTGTGACAGTGTCAGGATTCGAGTGTTACAGTGTGACGGTGTCAGGATGCAAGTGTTACAGTGTGACGGTGTCAGGATGCTAGTGTTACAGTGTTACGGTGTCAGGATACGTGTGTTACAGTGTGATGGTGTCAGGATTCGAGTGTTACAGTGTGATAGTGTCAGGATGCGAGTGTTACAGTGTGATGGTGTCAGGATGCTAGTGTTACAGTGTTACGGTGTCAGGATACGTGTGTTACAGTGTGACGGTGTCAGGATGCAAGTGTTACAGTGTGACGGTGTCAGGATGCAAGTGTTACAGTGTGACGGTGTCAGGATGCTAGTGTTACAGTGTTACGGTGTCAGGATGCGAGTGTTACAGTGTGATGGTGACAGATACGTGTGTTACAGCGTTACATTGTCCGGATGCGAGTGTTACATTGTGATAGTGTCAGGATGCGAGTGTTACAGAGTAACGATGTCAGGATGCGAGTCTTACAGTGTGATAGTGTTAGGATAGACGTGTTACAGTGTGATAGTTACAGTGTGATAATGTCAGGATGCGCGTGTTACAGTGTGATAGTGTCATGATGCGAGTGTTACAGTGTGACAGTGTCAGGATGAGAGTGTAACAGTGTGACGGTGTCAAGATGCATGTGAAACAGTGTGACGGTGTCAAGATGCGAGTGTTACAGTATAACGGTGTCCGATACGTGTGTTACACTGTGACAGTGTCAGGATGTGAGTGTTACAGTGTGAGAGTGTCAAGGTGCGAGTGATACAGTGTGACGGTGTCAGGATGCGAGTGTTACAGTGTGATGGTGACAGATGTTACAGCGTTACATTGTCCGGATGCGAGTGATACAGTGTGACGGTATCAGGATGTGAGTGTTACAGTGTGAGAGTGTCAAGGTGCGAGTGATACAGTGTGACGGTGTCAGGATGCGAGTGTTACAGTGTGATGGTGACAGATACGTGTGTTACAGCGTTACATTGTCCGGATGCGAGTGTTACAGTGTGATAGTGTCAGGATGCGAGTGTTACAGTGTGATAGTGGCAAGACGTGTGTTACAGTGTGACATTGTCAGGATGCGAATGTTACAGCGTGATAGTGTCAGGGTGCGAGTGTTACAGTGTGATAGTGTTAGAATACAAATGTTACAGTGTGATATTGTCAGGATGCGCGTGTTACAGTGTGACTGTGTTAAGATGCGAGAGTTACAGATTGACAGTGTCAGGATGAGAGTGTAACAGTGTGACAGTGTCAGGATGAGAGTATTACAGTGTGATGGTGTCAGGATGCGAGTGTTACAGTGTGACAGTCTCAGATACGAGTGTTACAGTGTGATATTGTCAGAATGTGAGTGTTACAGTGTGACAGTGTTGGGATACGCGTGTTACAGTGTGATGTGTCAGGATGCGAGTGTTACAGTGTGATAGTATCTGATACGAGAGTGCGTGTGTTACAGTGTGATAGTGTCAATATGTGAGTGTTACAGTGTGATGGTGTCAGTAAGCGAGTGTCACAGTGTGATAGTATGAGATACGAGTGTTACAGTGCGATGGTTTCAGGATGCGAGTGGAACAGTGAGACAGTGTCAGATACGAGTGTTACAGTGTGACAGTGTCAGAATGTGAGTGTTACAGTGTGACAGTGTTGGGATACGCGTGTTACAGTGTGATGTGTCAGGATGCGAGTGTTACAGTGTGAAGTATCTGATACGAGAGTGCGTGTGTTACAGTGTGATAGTGTCAATATGTGAGTGTTACAGTGTGATGGTGTCAGTAAGCGAGTGTTACAGTGTGATAGTATCAGATACGAGTGTTACAGTGCGATGGTTTCAGGATGCGAGTGGAACAGTGAGACAGTGTCAGATACGAGTGTTACAGTGTGATATTGTCAGGATAATAGTGTTAAAGTGTGATAGTGTCAGGATACAAGTGTTACAATGTAATAGTGTCAGGACGCGATTGTTACAGTGTGATAGTATCAGATACGAGTGTTACAGTGTGATAGTGTCAGTATGCGATTGTTACAGTGTGATACTGTCAGATACGAGTGTTACAGTGTGATAGTGTCAGATACGACTGTTACAATGTGATAGTGTCAGGATGCGAGTGTTACAGTGTGATAGTGTTAGAATGCAAATGTTACAGTGTGATATTGTCAGGATGCGCGTGTTACAGTGTGACTGTGTTAAGATGCGAGAGTTACAGATTGACAGTGTCAGGATGGGAGTGTTACAGTGTGACAGTGTCAGGATGAGAGTATTACAGTGTGATGGTGTCAGGATGCGAGTGTTACAGTGTGATAGTATCAGATACGAGTGTTACAGTGTGATAATGTTAGGATACGACTTTTACAGTGTGATGGTGTCAGGATGCGAGTGTTACAGTGTGACAGTCTCAGATACGAGTGTTATAGTGTGATATTGTCAGAATGTGAGTGTTACAGTGTGACAGTGTTGGGATACGCGTGTTACAGTGTGATATGTCAGGATGCGAGTGTTACAGTGTGATAGTATCTGATACGAGAGTGCGTGTGTTACAGTGTGATAGTGTCAATATGTGAGTGTTACAGTGTGATGGTGTCAGTAAGCGAGTGTTACAGTGTGATAGTATCAGATACGAGTGTTACAGTGTGATAGTGTCAATATGTGAGTGTTACAGTGTGATGGTGTCAGTAAGCGAGTGTTACAGTGTGATAGTATCAGATACGAGTGTTACAGTGCGATGGTTTCAGGATGCGAGTGGAACAGTGAGACAGTGTCAGATACGAGAGTTACAGTGTGATATTGTCAGGATAATAGTGTTAAAGTGTGATAGTGTCAGGATACAAGTGTTACAATGTGATAGTGTCAGGACGCGATTGTTACAGTGTGATAGTATCAGATACGAGTGTTACAGTGTGATAGTGTCAGTATGCGATTGTTACAGTGTGATACTGTCAGATACGAGTGTTACAGTGTGATAGTATCAGATACGACTGTTACAATGTGATAGTGTCAGGATGCGAGTGTTACAGTGTGACATGTCAGGATGCGCGTGTTACAGTATGATAGTTACAGTGTGATAGTGTCAGGATGCGCGTGTTACAGTGTGACAGTGTCAGGATGCGAGTGTTACAGTGTGACAGTGTCAGGATGAGAGTGGTACAGTGTGATGTGTCAGGATACGAGTGTTACAATGTGATAGTGTCAGGACGCGATTGTTACAGTGTGATAGTAACAGATACGAGTGTTACAGTGTGATAGTGTCAGTATGCGATTGTTACAGTGTGATAGTATCAGATACGAGTGTTACAGTGTGATAGTGTCAGTATGCGATTGTTACAGTTTGATAGTATCAGATACGAGTGTTACAGTGTGATAGTGTCAGATACGACTGTTACAATGTGATAGTGTCAGGATGCGAATGTTACAGTGTTTTAGTGTCAGATACGAGTGTTACAGTGTGATATATTCAGATACGACTGTTACAATGTGATAGTGTCAGCATGCGAGTGTTACAGTGTATTAGTGTCAGGGTGCGAATGTTACAGTGTGATAGTGTCAGATACGAGTGTTACAGTGTGATAGTGTCAGATACGAGTGTTACAGTGTGATAGTGTCAGTATGCGATTGTTACAGTTTGATAGTATCAGATACGAGTGTTACAGTGTGATAGTGTCAGATACGACTGTTACAATGTGATAGTGTCAGGATGCGAGTGTTACAGTGTTTTAGTGTCAGGGTGCGAATGTTACAGTGTGATAGTGTCAGATACGAGTTATAAAGTGTGATATATTCAGATACGAGTGCTACAGTGTGATAGTGTCAGATACGAGTTATAAAGTGGGATATATTCAGATACGAGTGCTACAGTGTGATAGTGTCAGGATGAGAGTGTTACAGTGTGATAGTGTCAGTATGCGATTGTTACAGTGAGATACTATCAGATACGAGTGTTACATTGTGATATATTCAGATACGACTGTTACAATGTGATAGTGTCAGGATGCGAGTGTTACAATGTTTTAGTGTCAGGGTGCGAATGTTACAGTGTGATAGTGTCAGAGAAGAGTTATAAAGTGGGATATATTCAGATACGAGTGCTACAGTGTGATAGTGTCAGGATGAGAGTGTTACAGTGTGATAGTGTCAGTATGCGATTGTTACAGTGAGATACTATCAGATACGAGTGTTACATTGTGATATATTCAGATACGACTGTTACAATGTGATAGTGTCAGGATGCGAGTGTTACAATGTTTTAGTGTCAGGGTGCGAATGTTACAGTGTGATAGTGTCAGAGACGAGTTATAAAGTGGGATATATTCAGATACGAGTGCTACAGTGTGATAGTGTCAGGATGAGAGTGTTACAGTGTGATAGTGTCAGTATGCGATTGTTACAGTGAGATACTATCAGATACGAGTGTTACATTGTGATAGTGTCAGATACGACTGTTACAATCTGATAGTGTCAGGATGCGAGAGTTACAGTGTGATATTGTCAGGATGCGCGTGTTACAGTATGATAGTTACAGTGTGATAGTGTCAGGATGCGCGTGTTACAGTGTGACAGTGTCAGGATGCGAGTTTTACAGTGTGACAGTGTCAGGATGAGAGTGTTACAGTGTGATGTGTCAGGATGCGAGTGTTACAGTGTGATATTGTCAGGATACTAGTGTTAAAGTGTGATAGTGTCAGGATACGAGTGTTACAGTGTGATAGTGTCAGGACGCGATTGTTACAGTGTGATAGTATCAGATACGAGTGTTACAGTGTGATAGTGTCAGTATGCGATTGTTACAGTGTGATAGTATCAGATACGAGGGTTACAGTGTGATAGTGTCAGGATGCGAGTGTTACAGTGTTTTAGTGTCTGGGTGCGAATGTTACAGTGTGATAGTGTCAGGATGCGAGTGTTATGGTGTTTTAGTGTCAGATACGAGGGTTACAGTGTGATAGTGTCAGGATGCGAGTGTTATGGTGTTTTAGTGTCAGATACGAGTTATAAAGTGTGATATATTCAGATACGAGTGCTACAGTGTGATAGTGTCAGGATGCGAGTGTTACAGTGTGATAGTGTCAGGATGCGAGTGTTACACTGTGATAGTGTCAGGATACGAATGTTACAGTGTGATAGTGTCAGGATGCGAGTGTTTCAATGTTTTAGTGTCAGGGTGCGAATGTTACAGTGTGATAGTGTCAGAGACGAGTTATAAAGTGGGATATATTCAGATACGAGTGCTACAGTGTGATAGTGTCAGGATGAGAGTGTTACAGTGTGATAGTGTCAGTATGCGATTGTTACAGTGAGATACTATCAGATACGAGTGTTACATTGTGATAGTGTCAGATACGACTGTTACAATCCGATAGTGTCAGGATGCGAGAGTTACAGTGTGATATTGTCAGGATGCGCGTGTTACAGTATGATAGTTACAGTGTGATAGTGTCAGGATGCGCGTGTTACAGTGTGACAGTGTCAGGATGCGAGTTTTACAGTGTGACAGTGTCAGGATGAGAGTGTTACAGTGTGATGTGTCAGGATGCGAGTGTTACAGTGTGATATTGTCAGGATACTAGTGTTAAAGTGTGATAGTGTCAGGATACGAGTGTTACAGTGTGATAGTGTCAGGACGCGATTGTTACAGTGTGATAGTATCAGATACGAGTGTTACAGTGTGATAGTGTCAGTATGCGATTGTTACAGTGTGATAGTATCAGATACGAGGGTTACAGTGTGATAGTGTCAGGATGCGAGTGTTACAGTGTTTTAGTGTCTGGGTGCGAATGTTACAGTGTGATAGTGTCAGGATGCGAGTGTTATGGTGTTTTAGTGTCAGATACGAGGGTTACAGTGTGATAGTGTCAGGATGCGAGTGTTATGGTGTTTTAGTGTCAGATACGAGTTATAAAGTGTGATATATTCAGATACGAGTGCTACAGTGTGATAGTGTCAGGATGCGAGTGTTACAGTGTGATAGTGTCAGGATGCGAGTGTTACACTGTGATAGTGTCAGGATACGAATGTTACAGTGTGATAGTGTCAGGATGCGAGTGTTACACTGTGATAGTGTCAGGATACGAGTGTTACAGTGATTCCATTGGCTCAAATTCGGGTGCACTAGAAAGAGTATCAACTACATTCATATATAATATGTACAAGATACATATTGATAAGTAAAACATGTGCGCAGTAGTTTTATTTTTTCTGCATCAGCTTAGTCATACTATGTTCAATTCATTATAAATGAAATTCTAATACACCCGCACTATATAGCCTAGTTTAAAATATCTCCTTATATTGAACGATATATCTCTGTAATTTTTGCAACGTTAGGAGAATAAGCATTGCGCATTACGCATTGTAACGTATGCAACGTTAGGAGAGTAAGCAAAGCAATGCGAAAGATTTCAGATGTTCGCATTATTTTCACATTTAAGAGGTATTAGAATAGAAATAGAACATCGTTTACGGTGAATTATCTATAATATATCATGGTTCGTTCAATTGTAAACAAATTGAACTCCAAACCGTGATATATTAAACGATAATTCACAGTAAACGATGTTCTATTACTTAAATAAAACGCTATTTCAGCTAAAATAACGTGTTTGGTTTGGCAAGCATAAACATCTTTGCTAAAAAGGCACGTGTTTTTTTAGAATTACAATGTTTAACAAATTGCAAGTTATACAGTTCGAGTTTGAAGTATTGTCATATAAATGCTTTAAGAACAAAACTGAATGTGTCAGTGTCTTACCAACGATTATAAGAATCGTTCATGGGTATCTGGTGAAGATCGAACATTCCAGCACGAGGTATAATTGTTTTTATCAGGACCGAGGCTTTGCCGAGGTTTCGATTAAAACAATAATACCGAGTGTTAGGATTCGGATACCCATTATTAATTTTTCTTCTTTGCATTTCATTTATACTCTGCGCGTCATGCATCTGTCATTGTTGATATCAGCGCGTGACTGTTATCTTACCCCATGTGTAAGATCAGACTTTCCATGGTGCATGTAAAATACGGATAACTATATCCGGTATGGAAGAAAATATAACTCTGATACCCTAAATGTGGAATCATAGCTACAAACGTGACTTCTTTGTGGCATTTAGTATTATATTTTAATCCAAAATAGATTGAATTCGATATTTCGACGGGTACACATTAAGCTTGTTTAAAGTGAAATAACGAATTTAAATCTTCTATTTACATTATAAATAAATATACAAGGAGAACCAGAAATGTAATATTCAAGGACCATAGTCAACCAAAACACCTACAGAAACAAACAATATATACAAATACATGTACGAATAAAAGGCAAGATATGGCATCACAAACATAAGAATTATGTTATGTTTGTTTTATCTATTTTTCATACTTTAATATCGTAAATACTTTAGAAATAGTGTTGTAAGTAATATTTATAGCATACTTTTCTCGTATGCGATTTATACTGCTTCTCGAGAGCCGCAGTCCCGAGCGTGCAGTATAAATCGCATATGAAAAAATTATGCTATACATGTTTTGTACCAGAGCCATTTATCCAAGTACGCGCGCGCAAGATGCAGTTTTCAGTAACTATAACAGCTCGATCCAATCAAGAAATAGCATTATCACGCGACATGAGCATGACCCATGTATAGGATAGAGTATGAGTTTTACACGTGTACGGGGAGATAATGCACGAGCGTTAGCGAGTGCATTATCGTCTGTACACGTGCAAGACTCATGCTCTATTGCATTTATACCACAATAACTAACATATGCTGTGTATATCCTCGGATATTACACGATGCATAGTGTGTATTTAGGCTATTGTGGTATAAAGCTGTAATACGCAACTGTTGGAAACGCCACGCATTTTATTGTTTACGAATCAGTGCACAGAGGTCAGCATATATCAGTTTGAAATATGCAAGATGCATTTTCAGGAGCCATGTGTACAATAATCCCCATCAGCAAGGATCACCGAATTAAATAACAAATATATAGTTTAATGTTTTTGAAAATTAAGCTCCACATTAAGTAAACAGAGACATGTGTACATTGAGGTATGAAACCACTAATTATTTTCCCAATAAGTGTCATATATTAATGATTTGCTGCAAATTCAACTCAAGTATGGATAATGCAGGAGTGTAATGTTCATATAGAAAAACTAATTTTCCAGTTGAAAAATCACCAGAAAAAGTGGGGTCACAAGACATGTAAAAAAGTTCTTGTTTGTTTACTAAACAGGTCAAGGGTACATCTGGTTTTATTGATTGACTGTTTTCTTTGCTCACAAAGTGTAAGCATAGAGTCGAGATTGCGAAAATGTTCATCAGTGATCCAGTAAAACCTATTAATACGCGTCTTATACATATAACTACAAAATAGAATAGAAATGGGCAGTTTTTCCCTACTTATAATGTCCATTTCCATAAATAGAGGAGGGATTACTTTTTATTATAAGAACTACATTCGACTACACCTCCGCGGTTTATATGTAATTAGTGGTGGTAAACCTTGAGCTGGGATATATATGCTTATCGTGTTTTCAAAGGTTCGTGATAAGGTAAACTATAAAAATCTGGAGTCTAGTTCTTTAGGTATTAGCAGATACGACACACAGGAAGCCTTTACATATTAGTAGATACGACACACAGGAGGCCTTTACATATTAGTAGATACGACACACAGGAGACCTTTATATATTAGTATATACGTCACACAGGAGGCCTTTACATATTAGTAGATACGACACACAGGAGGCCTTTATTTATTAGCAGATACGACACACAGGAGGTCTTTACATATTAGAAGATACGACACACACGAGGCCTTTATATATTAGTAGATACCTCACACAGGAGGCCTTTATATATCAGCAGATACGACACACAGGAGGTCTTTAAATATTAGAAGATACGACACACAGGAGGCCTTTATATATTAGTAGATACGACAGACAGGACGCCTTTATATATTAGTAGATACGTCACACAGGAGGCCTTTACATATAAGTAGATACGACACACAGGAGGCCTTTATATATTAGCAGATACGACACACAGGAAGCCTTTATATATTAGCAGATACGACACACAGGAGGCCTTTATATATTAGTAGATACGTCACACAGGAGGCGTTTACATATTAGTAGATACGACACACAGGAGGCCTTTATATATTAGCAGATACGACACACAGGAGGTCTTTACATATTAGAAGATACGACACACACGAGGCCTTTATATATTAGTAGATACGTCACACAGGAGGCCTTTATATATTAATAGATACGACAGACAGGACGCCTTTACATTTTAGCAGATACGACACACATGATGCCTTTACATATTAGCAGATACGACACAGAGGATGCCTTTATATATTAGCAGATACGACACACAGGAGGCTTTTATATATTAGTAGATACTACACACAGGAGGCCTTTACATTTAAGCAGTTACGACATACAGGAGGCCTTTACATATTAGCAGATACGACACACAGGAAGCCTTTACATATTAGTAGATACGACACACAGGAGGGTTTTATATATTAGTAGATACTACACACAGGAGGCCTTTACATTTTAGCAGTTACGACATACAGGAGGCCTTTACATATTAGCAGATAGGACACACAGGAGGCCTTTACTTATTAGCAGATACGACCACAGGAGTACTTTATATATTAGTAGATACGGCACACATGAGGCCTTTATGAATTAGTAGATAGGTCACAAAGGTGGCCTTTATATATTAGTAGATACGACACACATTAGTAGATACGACACACATGAGGATTTTTTATATATTAGTAGATACGACACACAGAAGGCCTTTATATATTAGCAGATATAACACACAGGAGGTCTTTACATTTTAGCAGATACGATGCACAGGAGGCCTTTACATATTAGCAGATACGACACACAGGATGCCTATGGAAATGCATTTAGTTTGCTGCAACCTAAAGCAAACAACGGCAGTTTTACGAGGACGTTAAAACGACGTTGCTTCATACACACAAAACAAGTTCATCAGACGAATTAACTGCACCTTGCTTGTTTTAGGTCAACCCCAAAAGTAATTATTTTTACTGGAAACTGAGAAGCAACAAGGCGCAGTAGTTTATTGCAGGCATGTGAAGGAGAAATGTAAATATTTGGAAATGTTTGTATATTAGTAGATACGACACACAGGAGGCCTTTACATTTTAGCCGATACGACACACAGGATGCCTTTACATATTAGCAGATACGACACACAGGAGGCCTTTATATATTAGCAGATACGACACACAGGAGGCCGTTATGTATTAGTAGATACGACACACAGTAGGCCTTTATTTATTAGCAGATACCACCACAGGAGGACTTTGTATATTAGTAGATACAGCACACAGGAGGCCTTTATGAATTAGTAGATACGTCACACAGGTGGCCTTTATATATTAGCAGATACGACAAACATTAGTAGATACGACACACAGGAGGTTTTTATATATTATTAGATACGACACACAGGAGGCCTTTATATATTAGCAGATATAACACACATGAGGCCTTTACATTTGAGCAGATACGATGTACAGGAGGCCTTTACATATTAGCAGATACGACACACAGGAGGCCTATGGAAATGCATTTAGATTGCTGCAACTTAAAGCAAACGACAGTTTTACGAGGACGTTAAAACGACGACGTTGCTTCATACACACAAGTTCATCAGACGAATTAACTGCACCTTGCTTGTTTTAGCTCCACCCCAAAAGTAATTATTTTTACTGGGAACTGAGGAGCAACAATGCGCAGTAGTTTATTGCAGGCATGTGAAGGAGAAATGTAAATATTTGGAAATGTTTGTAGTTATACATAATGTAAAGTATGCCTGTGAAGAATAACTAACAATATACCTTTCCAGACTCTGATGATTGTACTGGTTTGAGTTGACACGTGCGCGTAGCCCGGCGATGGACCCATATGTTCGCCGACTTTAATCAGATAAGATCCCGCAGTTACTGGGTGCCATATAAGCACAACACTTCCATTATACGCATATATCATTCCTCCGAGGGCACCCGCTCCATCAAATATAGCAGCACCAGTAGCGTAAAAATGGTACCCAGAAAACTGACCATCAACGGCGACTGACTTTTAAAAAGATAACAAAAACAGTTTACATCCAAGTTAAGGTGAACAGTCGAGGCTACACTACCATATATAGTATCATATGATTGTTATATAATTCTCACATGCTACCTATTATATAGTTCTTATATAATTCTCACATGCTACCTATCATATGGTTATTATATAATTCTCACATGCTACCTATCATATGGTTATTATATATTTCTCATATGCTACCTATCATATGATTCTGATATAATTCTCACATGTTACCTATCATATGGTTCTTATATAATTCTCACATGCTACCTATCATATGTTTCGTATATAATTCTCACATGCTACCTATCATATGGTTATTATATAATTCTCACATGCTACCTATCATATGGTTATTATATATTTCTCATATGCTACCTATCATATGATTCTGATATAATTCTCACATGTTACCTATCATATGGTTCTTATATAATTCTCACATGCTACCTATCATATGTTTCGTATATAATTCTCACATGCTACCTATTATGTGATTCTTATATAATTCTCACATGCTACCTATCATATGGTTATTATATATTTCTCATATGCTACCTATCATATGATTCTGATATAATTATCACATGTTACCTATCATATGGTTCTTATATAATTCTCACATGCTACCTATTATGTGATTCGTATATAATTCTCACATGCTACCTATTATGTGATTCGTATATAATTCTCACATGCTACCTATTATGTGATTCGTATATAATTCTCACATGCTACCTATTATGTGATTCGTATATAATTCTCACATGCTACCTATTATGTGATTCGTATATAATACTCACATGCTACCTATTATATGATTCGTATATAATACTCACATGCTACCTATCATAGTGTATAATATAATACTCACATGCTACCTATTATGTGATTCGTATATAATTCTCATATGCTACCTAGTATGTGATTCGTATATAATACTCACGTGCTACCTATTATGTGATTCGTATATAATACTCACATGCTACCTATTATGTGATTCGTATAAAATATTCACATGCTACCTTTTATGTGATTCGTATATAATACTCACATGATACCTATTATGTGATTCGTATATATTACTCACATGCTACCTATTATGTGATTCGTATATAATACTCACATGCTACCTATTATGTGATTCGTATATAATACTCACATGCTACCTAGTATGTGATTCGTATATAATACTCACATGCTACCTATTATGTGATTCGTAAATAATACTCATTTAATACTCACATGCTACCTATTATGTGATTCGCATATAATACTCACATGATACCTATCATAGTGTTCGTATATAATACTCACATGCTACCTATCATAGTGTTCGTATATAATACTCTCATGATACCTATCATAGTGTTCGTATATAATACTCACATGCTACCTATCATAGTGTTCGTATATAATACTCACATGCTACCTATCATAGTGTTCGTATATAATACTCACATGATACCTATCATAGTGTTCGTATATAATACTCACATGCTACCTATCATAGTGTTCGTATATAATACTCACATGCTACTTATTATATGTTTCGTATATAATACTCACATTCTACCTATTATGTGATTCGTATATAATACTCACATGATACCTATCATATGGTTCGTATATAATACTCACATGATACCTATCATAGTGTTCGTATATAATACTCACCTCACATGATACCTATCATAGTGTTCGTATATAATACTCACATGCTACCTATCATAGTGTTCGTATATAATACTCACATGCTACCTATTATATGATTCGTATATAATACTCACATGATACCTATCATATGGTTGGTCTATAATACTCACATTATAACTATCATAGTGTTCGTATATAATACTCACATGATACATATCATAGTGTTCGTATATAATACTCACATGATACCTATCATTGTGTTCGTATATAATACTCAGATGATACCTATCATAGTGTTCGTATATAATACTCACATGCTACCTATTATATGATTCGTATATAATACTCACATGATACTTATCATAGTGTTCGTATATAATAGTCACATGCTACCTATCATAGTGTTCGTATATAATACTCACATGATACCTATCATAGTGTTCGTATATAATACTCATCTCACATGATACCTATCATAGTGTTCGTATATAATACTCACATGATACCTATCATAGTGTTCGTATATAATACTCACATGATACCTATCATAGTGTTCATATATAATACTCACATGATACCTATCATAGTGTTCGTATATAATACTCACATGATACCTATCATAGTGTTCGTATATAATACTCACATGCTACCTATTATATGATTCGTATATAATACTCACATGCTACCTAGTATGTGATTCGTATATAATACTCAGATGCTACCTATTATGTGATTCGTATATAATACTCAGATGCTACCTATTATGTGATTCGTATATAATACTCAGATGCTACCTATTATGTGATTCGTATATAATACTCAGATGCTACCTATTATGTGATTCGTATATAATACTCACATGATACCTATTATGTGATTCGTATATAATTCTCACATGCTACCTATTATATGATTCGTATATAATACTCAGATGCTACCTATTATATGATTCGTATATAATACTCACATGATACCTATTATATGATTCGTATATAATTCTCACATGCTACCTATTATATGATTCGTATATAATTCTCACATGCTACCTATTATATGATTCGTATATAATACTCAGATGCTACCTATTATATGATTCGTATATAATACTCAGATGCTACCTATTATATGATTCGTATATAATACTCACATGATACCTATTATATGATTCGTATATAATTCTCACATGCTACCTATTATGTGATTCGTATATAATACTCACATGCTACCTATTATGTGATTCGTATATAATTCTCACATGCTACCTATTATATGATTCGTATATAATACTCAGATGCTACCTATTATATGATTCGTATATAATACTCACATGATACCTATTATATGATTCGTATATAATTCTCACATGCTACCTATTATATGATTCGTATATAATACTCAGATGCTACCTATTATATGATTCGTATATAATACTCAGATGCTACCTATTATATGATTCGTATATAATACTCAGATGCTACCTATTATATGATTCGTATATAATTCTCACATGCTACCTATTATATGATTCGTATATAATACTCACATGCTACCTATTATATGATTCGTATATAATTCTCACATGCTACCTATTATATGATTCGTATATAATACTCACATGCTACCTATTATATGATTCGTATATAATTCTCACATGCTACCTATTATATGATTCGTATATAATTCTCACATGCTACCTATTATATGATTCGTATATAATACTCACATGCTACCTATTATATGATTCGTATATAATACTCACATGCTACCTATTATATGATTCGTATATAATACTCACATGCTACCTATTATATGATTCGTATATAATACTCACATGCTACCTATTATATGATTCGTATATAATACTCACATGCTACCTATTATATGATTCGTATATAATACTCACATGCTACCTATTATATGATTCGTATATAATACTCACATGCTACCTATTATGTGATTCGTATATAATACTCACATGCTACCTATTATATGATTCGTATATAATACTCACATGCTACCTATTATATGATTCGTATATAATAATTCTCACATGTTACCTATTATGTGATTCGTATATAATACTCACATGCTACCTATTATATGATTCGTATATAATACTCACATGCTACCTATTATATGATTCGTATATAATACTCACATGCTACCTATTATATGATTCGTATATAATACTCACATGCTACCTATTATATGATTCGTATATAATACTCACATGCTACCTATTATATGATTCGTATATAATACTCACATGCTACCTATTATATGATTCGTATATAATACTCACATGCTACCTATTATATGATTCGTATATAATACTCACATGATACCTATTATATGATTCGTATATAATACTCACATGCTACCTATTATATGATTCGTATATAATACTCAGATGCTACCTATCATATGATTCGTATATAATACTCAGATGCTACCTAGTATGTGATAGAAGAGGGTCAGTACATGATTCATTCTTAAACGCATTTTTTTTTATCAGAATCATATACATGTCGACAAATAGTTTGTTCAAGAACAATATATATATATATATGTAAACTTTATTAATACAAAAGACCAAATGGCCTATCAGTATACAATACAAAACACATCATATTTATAATTTAACAGTCAATGGCTTGCTGGCATTCCTTTTACCAGTATATGTAATATATTTATTATTGTCCATCTGATGAATACACATTTGTTATTTTATAATCAAATATATAGATAGTTTATCATTAATATAAAAAGCCATAGGCCTATCAGTATACATCTACTAACTTAATTAACAAAATGATAACAATAATTATAATAATAATAGATGTCCCAGTGCATTACAACTACTCAAAACTATTTAACCTCATACAATGAGGTTAAAATCTAGGTAACAGTCCTAGTCAATATTACATGGAAATATACAATTCGTTTTTATATTTGCCTTAATCATGACACATGAAGTTAAGATCTTGCCGAAACGAAATGCAAGAAATTGGATGTGTAGATTAACGCATGAACAAGACATCATTTATGTTAACACAATAAAATAAAATAAATAGATAAATAAATAAGTAAGCAAACAAAATGTTGGACTTATAGAAAAACATATACTTCCTAATCTCAATCAAATTAATCAAAAGTGACTTTTAAAATTATTATGAAATCTTATTCTGTCCTAATTCAAATAGAACATACTATTTCTCTTCAAGAATGCTTTGTATGTATAGTTCGAAATATTTCTTATTGTTTTAACATTTTCATTTTTCATTAATTCTATACATTTTGGTATATTCGGGCGTTTCCAATAGTAAGCTTTAATATATTGTACCCTAAGATCAGAATAAAGGGGACATTCGAGTAAAAAATGAAACTCGTCTTCTAGAGTGTTACATAATTGGCATTTTCTTTCATTTAATGGAGTCTTATTTGGTTTATGCCAACGGCCTGTCTCGATTTCTAACCTGTGAGATGACACTCTTAATCTTGTAAATGCAAAGCGAAACTTGTTTATTGTAATTTTGTCTAAATATCTTTTGAAGTCAAACTCAGAGAAAAGTTTATAGCTTCTAGCTCTAGTAGAGTTTTCAATTTGTTCGGACCAGTTTTGTGTAAAACAATCTTTTAGCCTTTGCTTAAATAAACTTATAAACACATTTACATTTTCTACACCTTGGTTTAACCAAACATGATAGAAACCCAAATTTTCTAACATATTTTTTATATTTGTTGCCCATGATGATTTATTTGGATTGTTCTGCATATCAGCTAACATCATATTGTACGTAAGTTTTACATATTTAGAATCACTGCATCTCAGAACCTTAAACCAATATTTTATCATTGAAACAAATCTGTGTTGCCTCATAGACATTCTACCAAGCTCACCGTAAATAAAATTATTTTGGGTTTGGATTTTAACACCTAACAACTTTTTGCAAAATTTTAAATGTACCCGTTCAATTTGCTCAGCTTGTATATATCCCCAGACTTCTGAACCATAACATAATATAGGCGATACAAGTTTATCAAATAAGTCTAGTGTGTGACTTACTGATATATCTGTAAATTTATATAGATAACTGTTAAGTTTAAAAATTGCTTTTAGCGCCTGTCCTGATAATGTATCGCATGAATCAGAAAAGGACCCACCAGTGGTAAAAACTATTCCGAGATAGCTGAACTTATTTACTATTTCTAATTCTAAATTATCATACTTAAAGCTAACACCTAATCTGTTCCTTCCACCTTTCTTAAAAATAGCAATTTTAGATTTATTTACATTAACTGTTAGACACCATTTGTCACAATAATCTTTAAGTATTTCTAAACCATCCTGTAATCCCTTCTCGGATTCTGAAAATAAAATTATATCATCTGCATATAACAATAATAATAATTTAAGCATCCCTACATCTACACCTTGAAAACCCTTTAAACTCAACGTGTCTTCTAGATCATTAACGTACATAGAAAACAAAAAAGGTGAGAGACATGAAATATATGAAAATGAATATGTGTTTTAAAAACGAAACGTTTTTCAAACTTATTCTCACAAAAAAATAATATGAAACGTTTTATATAAATATTATACAAAAAGTTGTTTATGATATTTTAATGTTTTATAGACGAATCAAATAAGAACCAAATTATTCTCAAATGAGAATACATGCCATAATAATAATTTAAGCATCCCTACATCTACACCTTGAAAACCCTTTAAACTCAACGTGTCTTCTAGATCATTAACGTACATAGAAAACAAAAAAGGTGAGAGACATGAAATATATGAAAATGAATATGTGTTTTAAAAACGAAACGTTTTTCAAACTTATTCTCACAAAAAAATAATATGAAACGTTTTATATAAATATTATACAAAAAGTTGTTTATGATATTTTAATGTTTTATAGACGAATCAAATAAGAACCAAATTATTCTCAAATGAGAATACATGCCAATGTCTATGCATAGGCATTTATGGTAAAATGGCTACGAAAAGTAGGCATACAAGTCGAATAGGAAATGTAGCCTTTACAGAACAGGGTCAACCAAAACAAGCATTAAAACAAACAACAAGTGCACTAGGAAATTTAGCCTTTACAGGACAAGGCCAAACAAAACCAGGCATTAAAACAAACAACAAGTACAATAGGAAATGTAGCCTTTACAGAAAACTGTTAACCAAACATCACATACAATAGGAAATGTAGACTTTACAAAACAGGGTCAACCAAAATCAAGCATTAAAACAAACAACAAGTACAATAGGAAATGTAGCCTTTACAGAAAACTGTTAACCCAACATCAAGTACAATAGGAAATGTAGCCTTTACAGAACAATGTCAATCAAACGCAAGCATTAAAACAAATAGCAAGTACCATAGAAAATGTAGCCTTTACAGAAAACTTTTAACCAAACATCAAGTACAATAGGAAATGTAGCCTTTACAGAACAGGGTCAACCAAAACCAAGCATTAAAACAAACAACAAGTACAATAGGAAATGTAGCCTTTACAGAAAAATGTTAACCCAACATCAAGTACAATAGGAAATGTAGCCTTTACAGAACAGGGTCAACCAAAACCAAGCATTAAAACAAACAACAAGTACAATAGGATATGTAGACTTTACAGAAAACTGTTAACCAAACAACATGTACAATAGGAAATGTAGCCTTTACAGAACACTATTAACCAAACAACAAGTACAATAGGAAATGTTGCCTTTACAGAAAACTGTTAACCAAACATCACGTACAATAGGAAATGTAGACTTTACAGAACAGTGTCAACCAAAACCAAGCATTAAAACAAACAACAAGTACACTAGGAAATTTAGCCTTTACAGAAAACTGTTAACCAAACATCACGTACAATAGGAAATGTAGACTTTACAAAACAGGGTCAACCAAAATCTAGCATTATAACAAACAAGAAGTACAATAGGAAATGTAGCCTTTACAGAAAACTGTTAACCCAACATCAAGTACAATAGGAAATGTAGCCTTTACAGAACAGGGTCAACCAAAACCAAGCATTAAAACAAACAACAAGTACAATAGGAAATGTAGCCTTTACAGAAAACTGTTAACCCAACATCAAGTACAATAGGAAATGTAGCCTTTACAGAACAGGGTCAACCAAATCCAAGCATTAAAACAAACAACAAGTACAATAGGATATGTAGACTTTACAGAAAAGTGTCAACCAAACAACATGTACAATAGGAAATGTAGCCTTAACAGAACACTATTAACCAAACAACAAGTACAATAGGAAATGTAGCCTTTACAGAAAACTGTTAACCAAACATCACGTACAATAGGAAATGTAGACTTTACAGAACAGTGTCAATCAAAACCAAGCATTATAACAAACAACAAGTACAATAGGAAATTTAGCCTTTACAGAAAACTGTTAACCAAACATCACGTACAAAGGAAATGTAGACTTTACAGCACAGGGTCAACCAAAACCAAGCATTAAAACAAACAACAAGTACAATAGGAAATGTAGCCTTTACAGAAAACTGTTAACCAAACATCAAGTACAATAGGAAATGTAGCCTTTACAGAACAACGTCAATCAAACGCAAGCATTAAAACAAACAACAAGTACCATAGAAAATGTAGCCTTTACAGAAAACTGTTAACCAAACATCAAGTACAATAGGAAATGTAGCCTTTACAGAACAGGGTCAACCAAAACCAAGCATTAAAACAAACAACAAGTACAATAGAAAATGTAGCCTTTACAGAACACTTTCAACAAAAACCAAGCATTAAAACAAACACCAAGTACAATAGGAATGTAGCCTTTACAGAACACTTTCAACCAAAACCAAGCATTAAAACAAACAACAAGTACAATAGGAAATGTAGCCTTTACAGAACACTTTCAACCAAAACCAATCATTAAAACAAACAACAAGTACAATAGAAAATGTAGCCTTTACAGAACACTTTCAACAAAAACCAAGCATTAAAACAAACAACAAGTATAATAGAAAATGTAGCCTTTACAGAAAACTTTCAACCAAAACCAATCATTAAAACAAACAAGTACAATAGGAAATTTGGCCTTTGCAGAACACTTTCAACCAAAACCAGCATTAAAACAAGCATCAAGTACAGTAGGAAATGTAGCCTTTACAGAGCAGAGTCAACCAAAACCAATCATTAAAACGAACAACAAGTACAATAGGAAATGTAGCCTTTACAGAACAATGTTAACCAAAACCAAGCATTAAAACAAACAACAAGTACAATAGGAAATTTAGCCTTTCCAGAACACTTTCAACCAAAACCAGCATTAAAACAAGCAGCAAGTTCAGTAGGAAATGTAGCCTTTGCAGAACACTTTCAACCAAAACCAAGCATTAATACAAGAAAACAAGTACAATAGAAAATGTATCCTTTACAGAACACTTTCAACCAAAACCAGTATTAAAACAAACAGCAAGTACAGTAGGAAATGTAGCCTTTACAGAACAGAGTCAACCAAAGCCAAGCATTAAAACAAACAACAAGTACAATAGGAAATGTAGCCTTTACAGAACAATGTCAACCAAAACCAAGCATTAAAACAAACAACAAGTGCAATAGGAAATGTAGCCTTTACAGAACACTTTCAACCAAAACCAAGCATTAAAACAAACAACAAGTACAATAGGAAATGTAGCCTTTACAGAACACTTTCAACCAAAACCAAGCATTAAAACAAACAACAAGTACAATAGAAAATGTAGCCTTTAGAGAACACTTTCAACTAAAACCAGCATTAAAACAAACAACAAGTACAATAGGAAATGTAGCCTTTACAGAACAATGTCAACCAAAACCAAGCATTAAAACAAACAACAAGTACAATAGGAAATGTAGCCTTTACAGAACAGAGTCAACCAAAACCAAGCATTAAAACAAACAACAAGTACAATAGGAAATGCAGCCTTTACAGAACAATGTCAACTAAAACCAAGCATTAAAACAAACAACAAGTACAATAGAAAATGTAGCCTTTACAGAACACTTTCAACCAAAACCAATCATTAAAACAAACAACAAGTACAATAGAAAATGTAGCCTTTACAAAACACTTTCAAGTACAATAGGAAATGTAGCCTTTACAGAACACTTTCAACCAAACCAATCATTAAAACAAACAACAAGTACAGTAGGAAATGTAGCCTTTACAGAACAGTGTCATCCAAAACCAAGCATTAAAACAAACAACAAGTACAATAGAAAATGTAGCCTTTACAGAACACTTTCAACCAAAACCAATCATTAAAACAAACAACAAGTACAATAGAAAATGTAGCCTTTACAGAACACTTTCAGTCAAAACCAATCATTAAAACAAAAAACAAGTACAATAGAAAATGTAGCCTTTACAGAACACTTTTCATCCAAAACAAGCATTAAAACAAACAACAAGTACAATAGGAAATGTAGCCTTTACAGAACAATGTCAACCAAAACCAAGCATTAAAACAAACAACAAGTGCAATAGGAAATGTAGCCTTTACAGAACACTTTCAACCAAAACCAAGCATTAAAACAAACAACAAGTACAATAGGAAATGTAGCCTTTACAGAACACTTTCAACCAAAACCAAGCATTAAAACAAACAACAAGTACAATAGAAAATGTAGCCTTTAGAGAACACTTTCAACTAAAACCAGCATTAAAACAAACAACAAGTACAATAGGAAATGTAGCCTTTACAGAACAATGTCAACCAAAACCAAGCATTAAAACAAACAACAAGTACAATAGGAAATGTAGCCTTTACAGAACAGAGTCAACCAAAACCAAGCATTAAAACAAACAACAAGTACAATAGGAAATGCAGCCTTTACAGAACAATGTCAACCAAAACCAAGCATTAGAACAAACAACAAGTACAATAGAAAATGTAGCCTTTACAGAACACTTTCAACCAAAACCAATCATTAAAACAAACAACAAGTACAATAGAAAATGTAGCCTTTACAAAACACTTTCAAGTACAATAGGAAATGTAGCCTTTACAGAACACTTTCAACCAAAACCAATCATTAAAACAAACAACAAGTACAGTAGGAAATGTAGCCTTTACAGAACAGTGTCATCCAAAACCAAGCATTAAAACAAACAACAAGTACAATAGAAAATGTAGCCTTTACAGAACACTTTCAACCAAAACCAATCATTAAAACAAACAACAAGTACAATAGAAAATGTAGCCTTTACAGAACACTTTCAGTCAAAACCAATCATTAAAACAAAAAACAAGTACAATAGAAAATGTAGCCTTTACAGAACACTTTTCATCCAAAACAAGCATTAAAACAAACAACAAGTACAATAGAAAATGTAGCCTTTACAGAATACTTTCAACCAAAACCAATCATTAAAACAAACAACAAGTACAATAGAAAATGTAGCCTTTACAGAACATTTTCAACCAAAACCAAGCATTAAAACAAACAACAAGTACAATAGGATATGTAGACTTTACAGAAAAGTGTTAACCAAACAACATGTACAATAGGAAATGTAGCCTTTACAGAACACTTTTCATCCAAAACAAGCATTAAAACAAACAACAAGTACAATAGAAAATGTAGCCTTTACAGAATACTTTCAACCAAAACCAATCATTAAACAAACAACAAGTACAATAGAAAATGTAGCCTTTACAGAACATTTTCAACCAAAACCAAGCATTAAACAAACAACAAGTACAATAGGATATGTAGACTTTACAGAAAAGTGTTAACCAAACAACATGTACAATAGGAAATGTAGCCTTAACAGAACACTATTAACCAAACAACAAGTACAATAGGAAATGTAGCCTTTACAGAAACTGTTAACCAAACATCAAGTACAATAGGAAATGTAGCCTTTACAGAACAGGGTCAACCAAAACCAAGCATTAAAACAAACAACAAGTACAATAGAAAATGTAGCCTTTACAGAACACTTTCAACAAAAACAAGCATTAAAACAAACACCAAGTACAATAGGAATGTAGCCTTTACAGAACACTTTCACCAAAACCAAGCATTAAAACAAACAACAAGTACAATAGGAAATGTAGCCTTACAGAACACTTTCAACCAAAACCAATCATTAAAACAAACAACAAGTACAATAGAAAATGTAGCCTTTACAGAACACTTTCAACAAAAACCAAGCATTAAAACAAACAACAAGTATAATAGAAAATGTAGCCTTTACAGAAAACTTTCAACCAAAACCAATCATTAAAACAAACAAGTACAATAGGAAATTTGGCCTTTGCAGAACACTTTCAACCAAAACCAGCATTAAAACAAGCATCAAGTACAGTAGGAAATGTAGCCTTTACAGAGCAGAGTCAACCAAACCAATCATTAAAACGAACAACAAGTACAATAGGAAATGTAGCCTTTACAGAACAATGTTAACCAAAACCAAGCATTAAAACAAACAACAAGTACAATAGGAAATTTAGCCTTTCCAGAACACTTTCAACAAACCAGCATTAAAACAAGCAGCAAGTTCAGTAGGAAATGTTAGCCTTTGCAGAACACTTTCAACCAAAAAACCAAAACCAAGCATTAATACAAGAAAACAAGTACAATAGAAAATGTATCCTTTACAGAACACTTTCAACCAAAACCAGTATTAAAACAAACAGCAAGTACAGTAGGAAATGTAGCCTTTACAGAACAGAGTCAACCAAAGCCAAGCATTAAAACAAACAACAAGTACAATAGGAAATGTAGCCTTTACAGAACAATGTCAACCAAAACCAAGCATTAAAACAAACAACAAGTGCAATAGGAAATGTAGCCTTTACAGAACACTTTCAACCAAAACCAAGCATTAAAACAAACAACAAGTACAATAGGAAATGTAGCCTTTACAGAACACTTTCAACCAAAACCAAGCAATAAAACAAACAACAAGTACAATAGAAAATGTAGCCTTTAGAGAACACTTTCAACTAAAACCAGCATTAAAACAAACAACAAGTACAATAGGAAATGTAGCCTTTACAGAACAATGTCAACCAAAACCAAGCATTAAAACAAACAACAAGTACAATAGGAAATGTAGCCTTTACAGAACAGAGTCAACCAAAACCAAGCATTAAAACAAACAACAAGTACAATAGGAAATGCAGCCTTTACAGAACAATGTCAACCAAAACCAAGCATTAAAACAAACAACAAGTACAATAGAAAATGTAGCCTTTACAGAACACTTTCAACCAAAACCAATCATTAAAACAAACAACAAGTACAATAGAAAATGTAGCCTTTACAAAACACTTTCAAGTACAATAGGAAATGTAGCCTTTACAGAACACTTTCAACCAAAACCAATCATTAAAACAAACAACAAGTACAGTAGGAAATGTAGCCTTTACAGAACAGTGTCATCCAAAACCAAGCATTAAAACAAACAACAAGTACAATAGAAAATGTAGCCTTTACAGAACACTTTCAACCAAAACCAATCATTAAAACAAACAACAAGTACAATAGAAAATGTAGCCTTTACAGAACACTTTCAGTCAAAACCAATCATTAAAACAAAAAACAAGTACAATAGAAAATGTAGCCTTTACAGAACACTTTTCATCCAAAACAAGCATTAAAACAAACAACAAGTACAATAGGAAATGTAGCCTTTACAGAACAATGTCAACCAAAACCAAGCATTAAAACAAACAACAAGTGCAATAGGAAATGTAGCCTTTACAGAACACTTTCAACCAAAACCAAGCATTAAAACAAACAACAAGTACAATAGGAAATGTAGCCTTTACAGAACACTTTCAACCAAAACCAAGCATTAAAACAAACAACAAGTACAATAGAAAATGTAGCCTTTAGAGAACACTTTCAACTAAAACCAGCATTAAAACAAACAACAAGTACAATAGGAAATGTAGCCTTTACAGAACAATGTCAACCAAAACCAAGCATTAAAACAAACAACAAGTACAATAGGAAATGTAGCCTTTACAGAACAGAGTCAACCAAAACCAAGCATTAAAACAAACAACAAGTACAATAGGAAATGCAGCCTTTACAGAACAATGTCAACCAAAACCAAGCATTAAAACAAACAACAAGTACAATAGAAAATGTAGCCTTTACAGAACACTTTCAACCAAAACCAATCATTAAAACAAACAACAAGTACAATAGAAAATGTAGCCTTTACAAAACACTTTCAAGTACAATAGGAAATGTAGCCTTTACAGAACACTTTCAACCAAAACCAATCATTAAAACAAACAACAAGTACAGTAGGAAATGTAGCCTTTACAGAACAGTGTCATCCAAAACCAAGCATTAAAACAAAAAACAAGTACAATAGAAAATGTAGCCTTTACAGAACACTTTCAGTCAAAACCAATCATTAAAACAAAAAACAAGTACAATAGAAAATGTAGCCTTTACAGAACACTTTTCATCCAAAACAAGCATTAAAACAAACAACAAGTACAATAGAAAATGTAGCCTTTACAGAATACTTTCAACCAAAACCAATCATTAAAACAAACAACAAGTACAATAGAAAATGTAGCCTTTACAGAACATTTTCAACCAAAACCAAGCATTAAAACAAACAACAAGTACAATTAAAAATGTATCCTTTACAGAACAGTTTAAACCAAAACCAATCATTAAAACAAACGACAAGTACAGTAGGAAATGTAGCCTTTACAGAATACTTTCAACCAAAACCAATCATTAAAACAAACAACAAGTTCAATAGACCAAGCATTAAAACAAACAACAAGTACAATAGGAAATGTAGCCTTTACAGAATACTTTCAACCAAAACCAATCATTAAAACAAACAACAAGTACAATAGAAAATGTAGCCTTTACAGAACACTTTCAACCAAAACCAAGCATTAAAACAAACAACAAGTACAATAGAAAATGTAGCCTTTACAGAACTCTTTCAACCAAAACCCAAGCATTAAAACAAACAACAAGTACAATAGAAAATGTAGCCTTTGTCGAACACTTTCAACCAAAACCAGCATTAAAACAAACAGCAAGTACAGTAGGAAATGTAGCCTTTACAGAACAGAGTCAACCAAAACCAAGCATTAAAACAAACTCCAAGCACAATAGGAAATGTAGCCTTTACAGAACAATGTCAACCAAACGCAAGCATTAAAACAAACAACAAGTACAGTAGGAAATGTTGCCTTTACAGAACAGAGTCAACAAAGACCAAGCATTAAAACAAATATCAAGTACAATGGGAAATTTAGCCTTGACAGAACAATGTCAACCAAACCCAAACATGAAAACAACAACAAGTACAATGGGAAATGTAGCCTTAACAGAACAGAGTCAACCAAAACCAAGCATTAAAACAAACAACAAGTACAATAGGAAATGTAGCCTTTACAGTACACTGTTAACCAAAACCAAGCATTAAAACAAACAACAAGTACAATAGCAAAAGTAGCCTTTGCAGAATACTGTTAACCAAAACCAAGCATTAAAACAAACAACAAGTACAATAGGAAATGTAGCCTTTACAGTACACTGTTAACCAAAACCAAGCATTAAAACAAACAACAAGTACAATAGCAAAAGAAGCCTTTGCAGAATACTGTTAACCAAAACCAAGCATTAATACAAACAACAATTACAATGCGAATAAGAAGTAAAGTATGTGAGGTCACAAGCACAAACGTATTTACAATAGGGCTACCGCCTTGGCACATGCAATTGCAAAAGGCAAAAAGGCCGAGGGTGTTTAAACTAGGTTGGAGGGTGCACCAAACCTCACTCATCATATTGTCAGCCCATTCAAACGGACAATAAAGAAATCCCAGCCATGCTATATTTCTCTCGCAAACAAGGCAGCATTAATAGTCTACTATATAACACATAGATGAATTTGTATATATAAATATAAAAAAGCCAGAAAGCCACAAAGCAAGTACTCAATGCTTTGACAGAGGCCACAGCAAGACGAAAGCAAATCATTAAGGGCACGACAAGACATGGCGGTTTAAACTAGGTTCGAGGGTGCACCAAACCTCACTCTTAACCTATTGTCATCCTAATCAAACGGACAGTGTAAATAAAGAAATCCCAGCCAGGATATGTTCTCTCTCCCCCCACTCTCTCTCTCTCTCTCTCTCTCTCTCTCTCTCTCTCTCTCTCTCTTTCTCTCTCTCTCTCTCAATTTGTTCTCTCTTGTTGATTCCGAATGGATGAATAGCCATATCGAATCAGTATCACCAGAGTTATAGCCCTTGATTTAATTAAAAATACTGAATTTTGCCTCATTAAGGTGATAGGGCTTTCATTTTTTTCTCATCTTTACCGAACTTTACCAGGTTGTTAATATCAATAAAAGCTTTGACAAGTTCGAAAACCAGCCAAATCAGATCAGTGATACCAGAGTTATGGCCCTTGAGTCGTCGAATCCAATAAAAGACACATGTATTCCCCGACAAATCTGTTCACGCTAGTATGTAACACGTCTTAGGAATATATTACAGGTTATATAGGAACAAAAATTAAACGTATAGCAACGTTTGTTTCATAAATATGCACTGTTACCACCTGACAAATATGTTATTCTAATACTGGCAATGGCGCATAAAGCGCAATATATATGTAAATTGGGCCCCCTATGGAAATTTTGATTTCGCTTCGCTCACTCCAAATTACCATAGGGTTTCCCAATTTACATATATATGTATACACAATAATCAGCATGAAATGATGATTTTTGCTCGCCTCTGATTACAACAGAAACACCCAAAATACATATATATAAGTAAATCATTATAAAATGCTGATTTACTTGATTTATTAAAACTTTTTTAAAATAGGGTAGCCTTTTTTTGTTTGGTGTCCTGTTTTAAACTATAATATTTATCCAACTCATCTAAAATCATCTTAAACTCTTGATCAGATATTTGTGCATCACTCAACGCTTTTGATATTAACTGCTTTATACTATTTAACTTAGCCTCTGCCAAAGTTTTTATTTCATGATGTTTTTGAGCTTTTGCATTAAGCTTGCGTCTGATAAAATTAATACAAACACCTGTAGCTCCACATACTATTGCTGCTATTTCTAAAGGTAGCAAAACTGGAACAACAAATCCAATCCCAGCCATAATAACACCTGCAGATATCAAGGTAGTGTCAATTCCATCTGTAATATTAATACCACGTTTATATTTTTTATAAAGTGACTGACGTATATCTCGTTCTGTAATTAACTTTTTTTCAATCTCTGAAATCTTTTGTAATCTATAATTTTGTCCGTCTTCCACTGGCAACTCAGGATATAAACTTGGTGCTGTCGGTTGCTTCATTTTTTTTAATAAATAAAAAATAAATTAATTCAATTAATAATGATGCCACCGTATTTACAGCTGTAGCGTTGGCAGTCTTGCATACAAAGTTAACAACAGAACCAGCACCAATTTCTAAAGGTTTATCAAAGTTATCATGATTGCGTGGAATGATGTGAAGCGTTATACCATAATTTGGTTGTTCAACACCATTGACAGAAACTATTACAGTTACGTCACCAACTAATCGGTCACATGCTAAACCTATTCCCATAATCCGTCCACGGCGTGTCATTACATGCCCCACATTTTTTTCTGCTCCACCATTACCAAATGAGAGTATTCTGTTTGATACAAGTGGGCCCTTAGCCTCTGCAAATATTGTTATAATTCCATATTTAAGATTATCAACTCTATTTTTTAAATGATTAAACTGGTCAACAAAAGGCACAATTCGCCTATATAAATTTTGAACATCATTTATCAAAGCCTCTAAGTCTTTTGTTTTTTTAGGTCTTGTTGGTCCATATATACTCATTGTTTTTTTTTATAAAAATATATTTTTTAAATAATTTCTAAAACACAACTCATAGACAAACCGTGATTATATATTTTGGTTGCCATACTCATCTCTAACTTCTATTTTCAATTCAGTAATTGCACCATTCATAAGACAGTGATATTCAGGATAAAAACTTGTATATACTATATCTCCAAACTGCTTATTTACTACAGGTACAACACCTATAATAGTGCTTGGCTTACCATTGAAATAATTACTACTTGTATTAACTTGTTCCAGATGAACATATAGCTGTTTATAAGGAGCTAAATTAATTGGGTAATCTCCCATATTAGTACCTGTCAACCATTTTCTGTCCTTGAATCCCAGCATTTTTGAAAGACCGCTTGACATACGTGTCTCTATTGGCGTATGTATAATGGCTGCACCATTTTGGACAATATTGTCCAGAATAATCTTTTCATTTAGCAATTTAAAATCTTCTACCAGGTCTTGAAAGTTATAGAGTCCACCTGGTAAATGGTTTATTTTATCTGGGTTTCTTGTCTTTATGGTTTCATTAATAATATTATACCAACCGATAGTGTATGTAAAACTTTTTAATCCGTCGCGCTTAGTCCCATCTCTATTATCGATATACTGTTGTAAATTAATAGAGTTGTATATGTTTGAAATAGTATGAAACATTTTTTTTAATATATATATATAAAAACATAAATAAAAATGATTTCTAAAGAATTCAAATATAACCCGGATGCTCACTATTTAAATACTTTCAGCAAGAAAGTGATAGATATAATAAATCAAAACATAGTTATTACATCAGAAGGTAAAGGCTTTAAAGCATCATTTCCAAATGTCTTTGAAAAATACAAACTCTCATACGTCAAATCAGATGCTATAGTCCAACGCTGGGGAACAGATTGGATGTTATTTTGGCAGAATCAGTTAAACTTTGCTATTTGGTGTGCGACAACTGGATGTGGTATTGATTTTAACAATCATCTAAAAGCTGATACTTTGGTTGGTTCATTATTTCGATTTCATGTCTATTACCAAGTCAGAAGAATATTATTTGAGATAAGTGTAGCAATGCCGCAAGACTCAAATTGGAATGCGTTTAATAACACATATAACCGAAACGCATACGAGAGAATATGTAAGGAGTTTAACGTTGATATTTATGATGACTGGAGACAGAAACAAAGCTATAATGATGGTCTAGGAACAATTTATAATTACTGGACGAATATTGGTTATCATCCTTTGGTAAATACTGTATACGACAACAAAACGATGAGTTTTACAGTCTATGAGAGTGATAAAACATGTCACATTGATTACATTGCACAAGGATCTGTGACTGACAATAGTTGGTCTACTTTTATACTAGATTGTTCATCTGGATTTACAAGGGCAGGAGTAGAAAGAATCAATGACAGCATAAGAACATACTGCTGGGCAATTCTTGGCTCACAATCACAAACAAGAACTGATATACTTGGAACTGGGACAGCATTTGATGCACAGAAACAATTTTTAGCAAATGTAGAGGACGCAATAAATAGCCCCATCGACTTGCCCAGTCAAATTTTAAGATATGAAAACACCTTAAAATATGCAAGAAGTAAAGTAAATTTTGTCTATGGAAGTGGATTGTATATGTCTCCGAGCGACATGGAATTAAGAATTGGAACAATACAAGACTACAATAATGAATTGTAATAGCAACCGATGCACAAGCATTAGGATTGAACAATGATGTAAATGTAAAACCAGTGCCACCAAAAAATATTCAACCTTTTGAAGGCACCACAACAAAGAAATTTTTACCGGAACATTCTGACTTTGATAAATCATCAATACATAAAACTGTGGAGCATAACTCACCAGAAATACAAAAAATAGCGATTGAACACGAAGATAACAAAACAACTATAATTGTTGGTACTATAGTAATAGGTCTTGCTGCATTACTTATTTACGAGATTTACTAAACCACTCTTTGGCTGCCACATACAACAACCCGGAAACAAACACAAGCAAAGCCCATAGATTGTTACCAAGCCAATTAATAACATTACCTGTTGCAGATAAAAGCCATGATACTATTGCACCAATAACTCCTGGAAGTGCTGCAGCAGCTTTACCAGCCAGGTTGGCAAGACGTTTACCAAGATTAAATAGTTGTTTTTTATCCAATCTTTTACACTTGATGGATCAGGCTTTCGGGTTGGAGTTGGAGTTGGAGCAGCACTTGATGTGGGAATAATAGAATTAATTATCACCCCAAGAATCATACCAAACGCAGTCAGGATACTAACAATAGTAATACCTTGCTCCCTAAACAAGGTTTTGATCCTCTCACCAAGTGTTGTATCCTCGTTTAACATTTTGTTTATTGTCTCTTTTATTCTGCTTACTTGGTTACGAAAAGCTTTTCTGTTTTCATTAATGACATCCATTCTTGCACCTCTTTCATTTTCAAGGTCTTTGATGCGATCGCTAATTCTTTTTATCTGGAATTCATCATTATCAGTCTTAGCTTGTTCTAACTTTTGTTTTTCTCTTGTTATGTATCAAGTTGTGTGAGTTTTGCTACGTTATTGGTAAGTTCTTCCTTGACAGTTGTCATCGCTTTTACTATTCCATCCATTTCACGCTTGTCTATATTTGTTTGTGTTGAAATATCAGGACGCTCACATCCCAGTCATAAAATGATGTCTCTATGTTATCCAATGATATCTCTATGCTATCCATAATATGTGAAATATCTTGTAATGGAATAGCATCCACATTATCTGGTAAATCGTTTATTGTGCTCTCCAATACTTGTCTAAATTTTTGTGATACTTTTGTTTTACTATCATACTCCGGTAAATTTAAAAACTGTCTTATCGCCCTTGTTCCCCAGAGCCAATAACCCTGTTATATTCACCTACCAAAGAACCAAGAGCAAGAAATGTAAAAGAGCCTTGCCTGGCAGTTATTCTTATTTCTTTATCACCAACAATCCAGTATAATGTTTTACCATCATCTGATACTTTAAACTGGTCATAATCCATTTTGTCCGGTGCCATCTTATATCGTTTTCCTATTTCATTATAAAAGGATTTTACAAGATTTTTTTTGTATGTTTCAAGTGTGGAATCTGCCAGCTCTCCCCTAAGTTCAGCAATTGATCGCTTTGATTAAGAAGACTTCTTCGAACCGGCTCATCAGGCACCATTGGTAAATCATCATATTCATCATAATCATCTGGATCAAACGTAGGATTGTCAAAATCAAATTCTATTTAAGCCATTGTTTATTTTATTTAATTTTAAAAAATATATTTTAAAAAATAAAAACATGTCAGCTTACGGAAACAAACTTAACCCTCATAGAAAACTAAGAGAACCTCATGGTGCCAAAGGCATCCGCACAAGTGTAGTAATAACTAATAATCCCTCAACAATAGACCAAAACCAGCAACTGCTTGTGAGATTTCCAAATCTAAGTACTAATGATGTGATAGTTCCAAGTACTGCTCGTCTTGCCTTTGAAATAGAACTTAAAAGCAGAACAGACGCCAACGCTACTCTATTTCAAAATCTGGGTAGAACAATTGTGAAAAAAATGACAATAAGAATAAGTGGCAATGAAGTCATGTCAATAGATGACAGTGATATATATCATTGTTATGTAGATTTATGGAAAAGCCCTACCGAAAGATTAAACATAGCTTACCAAGGTATTGGTAAAGCAAACATGCTAAAACATAGAGTTGGTGCGGGAGATGCTTCCGCAGACACCAAAGATGAAGCTATAGCAGCAGCTTATGGAAATAGATTTTGTATTCCACTGGACTTTGAAATGTTAGAAAGTCATATGCCATTTTATCAAGCGGGGCTTGGTGATAGGTTAGAATATGAATTAACGTTTAACGATTATAACAAAGTTATCAAAAGCACTGATGCTGATGCATCTTATGTAATAAAAAATATCTGCTTGGAATTTGATACGGTTAGTGATGTTGAATTAGCCAGACAAATAAGACAGCAAATCAATGGTAAGATGTCATTTATGTATGATCGTATCTTGCGACATAGAAAAATAATAGCAAACAAATCTGAAACCCTTTGGAACATCAACATTAATGTACCAGCACGGAGCATGAAAGGTATTTTAATGCTGTTTGAAGACCCAGAAAGAACAAGCGCAGAAACCTATTACAACCCAAAGATTGAAAAGGTTGAAATGACAATAGAGGGAGTACCAAATCAGTTGTATAGTCAGGGCATGAGGGCATAGCAACATTGGGATGAAATCAACAAATATTTTGCCTTGACATCAAAAAGAAACAAAGAGACAGAAATAGTAGCGAGGGACTTAAACTTTACCAGTGTTTCTCTTGAGACCTATCTGACAAAATCATATGCTTTGTGGCTTGACCTTAGAACATGTAATGACAATTTATTACATGGCAGTGGAAGAAGAATAGAAAACGGCAGTGAAGGCATAACGATATTAATAAATAAAAAAGCAGATGCAGATCAAACTTTAAATATTTATATATATATAATACAAGATGCGCAAATCAATTTCGAAGATGGAAGATTCAAAGAAGCAGGATACTAGTTTGCAACAAAAATATCCTAAATATTTACACAGTGCCATTATTTGTGGTCAGACAGGCTGTGGTAAAACAGAGTTTGTTCTTGACATACTTGAACAAGAGTATGTTGGAGTTTTTAAACATATAATTATATTGTGTCCAACCATAGAGTAGAACGAGGCTTATAAAAATAGATCCTGGATAGGAGATGTGAAAAACCCAAAAGATAAAAAAATAATAATTGTCAATCCCGTGAGCAACGGTAAAGAAATGTTACAAGAACTGTTGCGTTTCTTTTTCAAACAATATGCTGGCCAGCCCACATTATACATTATTGACGATTGCTCAGCCACAAAAGAATTAACAAAGAAAAAAGATATGTTGTCAGAGTTGGCATTCTCTGGTCGTCACGCTAAACAATCAGTGTGGGTCATTTCACAGAGATATAATTCTGTATTGAAAGATTTGAGAGAGCAAGCAAAATGGTTGTGTATATTTTACACCAAGGACAGAGATAGTTATGAAAATTGTTTGAGAGAAAATGATGTTATTCCGACGTTGGAGGAGAGAACCAGAATAAGAAAAGCTTTAGCTAAGACTAAATATTCGAAGTTAATTTTGAGGACTGACCAACCAACTGGTTATTGGGTTGAATAATTTTTTCAAAAATAAAAACTAGAGTGTCCCATATAACCCATACACTCAATACACTAACCAATATCGGTACAACAGCACTACTCATGTTTTCCGGGGCTTGTAAAACATACCCTCTTGGCTCACATATAAAATATTCTACGCCATCCTTTGTCACAGAAATTACAGGCGTTTCCTGTGCACCTTTTTCGTACGTTTGTAAAAAATCACTTTCTGAAACACATATACAACATTTTACGTCATCTCTTGTCATAACATCCAGTGCTGTTTTATTTTTGCCATAATCACTATTCTCACAGTCTGTTATTTTCAAATCCATTTTTTCTTATATAATATTTTTACGCAGGTATAATACCTTTTTTTTTTACAACTTTTGCTAATAGTAATACTAACAGCAAAGTAGCAATGTTAATAGCAATACTGACCATGAATATAGTATTGCTAATAGCATTGCTCATAGCAAAGTAGCAATGTTAATAGCAATGCTTGCAGCAAATTAATAATGTTAATAGAAAAACTAGCAATGTTAATAACAATGCTATTAACAATACTAACAATTACTAGTTGCATGAATATCGCAGTTAGTTGTTTTGTATTTTATATTTATTTCAAGATAAAAAATAAGATTAATAATATAAAAATGAATGCGGAAGAACTATTACAAAATATATCGGAACAGACGGAACCAGATTAATCAAAGCAACAAGAAACAAAAAAAGAAAGATTATCAGCCATAGTGGCTGGCGGTGGTAGTCGTCAATATTTGGGTAAAGACATACAACTCACAAACATAGATGGCATGCCACCAGATGAAATTAACAAACTTTACTGCAGATATGAAGCAAGGCTTGGGGCAAGCATGACTAAAACTTTAGGCAATTCTTTTATTAACTTGTATGTGATGGGAGTATCAAAATATTTTAATGTAACCAATCCACCAAAGCTGATAGAAGATTTGGAGGAAGACCCATTTATTAATCATGCTTTGACAAGCGCTTGTTGTGAGTTGTATTACAGGTATGGAATGTGCTTAGCACCATTTACAGCAATACTGACAACTGTTAGACATATTGATTTTAATAAAAATAAAATTATAGATAATATAAATGGAGAACCAAGAGAGTGAAGTTATACCTGTTGTTACACAACCTGTTGAACAACAAAAAGTAAAACATCCAAAAAGAATAGAAGCTGGAAAAAAAGGAGCAGTGGCAAGAAAGGCAAAGCGTTTGCTTCAAGATGCAAAGCAAGATGCTGCAAATCAAATAACAAAAATAACAATAGGTGAAGAAGAACCAGAAAAAATCAAAATAAACGTATACAAAAATTATATTCCACCGTGTGTGGTTTTATTAGGCATTGCTGGGTTGGGTTTGTATATTTATAACAAGAAATATGCTACGCAACCTGTAGCTGTGCAACCTGTTCATGTTGCACCAAAAGACCCGTTTGATTTTTAATAATTTATTTTAAAAAAATAATCATATAAAAAAAATGGCAGCAAGTATTGACGGTAAAACAAATTGTATATATGATGTATCACGCAGGAGTGGAAACACTTCTAATTGTTGGATATTCTGAGATGGGCAGAAAACTACTAAAAAGACCAGCACCTAAAGTGGATTTTAATATGACAGATTTTGGGATGCTGTCTGTGGATATAATGTTAGCAATGGCTACAAAGGATATGCTGATTAAGCAAGGTATTATGAAATAATTTTAAAAAATATATATAAAAAAATGGCAAGTGCAGTAGCAATGATGATAGGTGGCGCATTAACAAATGCATTGGCGTTTAGCGGTTCAAATTATTTCTTTTCGAAAATGGGAAGTCATTCAGATGAGGAAAGACAAAGGCATGACAAAGCAGTGGAACAATTAAACGCAGCACAAGTGGAGTGGAATAAAAAAAGAACAGAGAGATTAGATTTTATTAATAAGCAACTACAAAAAGAGCATCATGCAGAGCAGACTTTTGATGATGTAGACCAAGCTATGAAACAGTATTATTATACAACTGGCAAACATTTGCTTTTAGAACCGGAGCCCAAGTTGAGTGATTTTTATACACCATCTCCGGATCAACAGAATAGAGAAATTACGTTTATTGTGGTGGGCATGGCTGCAACTGGATTTGTGGCGTATAAATTGAGTTCATAAAAAAAAAAAATAGTTTAAAACTATAATTACTTTAGATTTGGAATAACTAAATATGTTTACTTTGAAAAGACTAAGTCATATGCGTGATACCTATTTTTTTTGTTGTTCTTACATGGCTTCAATTCAAGCGGTCGCATATAATATGGTGGTTTAGCACTCTTCTCTAATTTATCTTTGAGATGACCAGGCGCCCATACTTCACCGTTGTCTAATAATGTCAATACCATGGATGGACCATATTCAGTTTCTACTATTTTCGTTTCTGTAATAGTGTATATTTTATTTACTTCCAAGTCTGTCCATTTCTTTGTGCTATTTTGATTTTGCTCTTCAAGCAGTTCATCAAATTGTGCAGTTGTGATATCCATTTTTTCTTTATAGTTATATAAAGTTTATTCTTTAGTAGAAAAAAATGGAAAAGATTTATTACAGCCCAAAAGGATTTTGGAGAGGTTACACAGCAGTTAAAAAATTAGCAAAAGAGGCTGGTGTTAGTGAAAAAAAGGCATTAGAATTTTTAAAGAAACAAGCTGTGTGGCAGATTTATTTACCTGCGTCAAAGAAAATAGTTAGACCCAGGTTTGATGTTTCTGCTAAGAATGGAGTGCATCAAGCTGATTTGTTATTTTTACCGCATGATACTTTTGGGATTGGTCGTGGACGCAAGACATATAAATATGCATTGACTGTTGTTGATATTGCAAGTAGATACAAAGAAGCAGAGCCACTGACTTCCAAGGATAGTAAAGAAGTTGCTAAAGCATTTGAAAAAATAATCAGTCGGCATTTGAAATATCCAAAGTTATTACAAGTTGACCCAGGCAGAGAATTTATGGGTGCAGTATCGCAATTAATGGCCAAACACAAAGTAAATATCAGACGAGGCAGAACAGAAATACACAGAGACCAAGCTTTAGTGGAAAGATTTAACAGAACATTAGCTGAAAGATTGTTTGGCTATCAGTATGCTAAGGAAATAGATTCACAAAAACGTAATAGAGAATGGGTAAAGAGATTACCAGAAGTTGTTAAAGCCATAAATGCGGAGACAAAAAAGCCTCCTCCTGTTGAAACAAAAACATTAAAAGGTGATCCTATCTGTATGAATGCAAGTGTAAGATATTTATATCAACCCGGGGAACAAGAAGGTGGAAGACGCAGAGCAACTGATCCAATGTGGAGTGTAGATATTCACAAGATTAAAAGTTATATGGTGACGCAAGGCATAAGAGTTTATTATTTGAAATTACCAGCGCCACGGAGAGGATTTGTCAAAGAAGAACTACTTATTGTTCCTGCTGATACCCAAATTCATAAGTTTTTATAGAAACCGTGTGCATCAGTTGTAATTCCATCTTCCCGGATATATCTTTTTGAGTAGAATGGCGACAGTGTAACTTTGTTTACTGTTATGCCATATATTTGATGCTTTATTGATCGCATCAATTTCATTTCATGGGTGTATTTTTTCTTGTTGAATAATGCATCTTTGTAGTTTTCAAAATTTATATGTTTTTTGACTACATAAGTTTTTACACCCTTTGCTTTTTTAATGAGTTGTTCATCCGCTCTCAAAATAGAATATAGCTTGGGTCTTAATCCAACATACTCAGCTATAGCAACACCAGCACATTCGTCTTTCATTTTACCTAATACTTTTTTGTTTGTATCATCGTGCATTGGGTGATTTTCAGGATAATCACTTAGGTCATATTCATCTTTCATTTCAGCCATGTCTTTGTATGCATCATCTGTTTTGATGTCTACAAGCAAGCTGTCAGTATCTGTGTATAATAAAGTACAGTTATCTCCATACCTTTTTTTCAAAGTATTATAATACCAATCATACATCATATACTTTGATAAATCCAATACTGACATCCCAACATAGACTGGTTTGTTTAATGTTAATTTTGTTTTGTTTACATGTACTGCTGATAATTCATCTGAAAATTGTATACGCCTGTTAAAGTTGGGTTTGGCTATTATTTTTCTTATCTTTTCATTTTCGGAGCCGTCAGTTCTGACTAGTTTTATATCTGTCCGCTTGCGTAAATTTTCCATTGTCTTGCCAAACACAGAGTTGTTCATAAGTTTGTAAAAATCTTTTTCAAATTGTGATTTAGCTTTTTTTCTAAGTTCTGTATTTAAACAAATATATGATTTCATCCATGGTTTTTCATTAAATTCTAATACTCTGTGTACTTTCTTTAGTTTCATGCCTAAAGATAAATACAGTTGCAGGTTTTTGTAATGTATCACATATTTTCTTTGTCCCTAAGATTGGGAACTAGTTGTTCTGTATTTATCATGCCATTATTTTCTAACAGATCTGTTTGGTATACAGACAACCATTCTTTTTTCACTGCTAATCTTTCCGGTGCAAGCGGATAGTCATTATGAGATTCATGAAGTTTTTTAGGATATTCCAAATCAACTTCAAGCATTTGTCCTTTGCCAGGTTTTGGTTTAGAAAATCTCCCACTCTTGTTTTTGGTTTTCCAAACAAAGCCAGAATATGGAAGTGGCTGACTCATTGTCACAGGATGACCTTAGTGGTATGGCTAACTCAGGAAAGAATCAATGACGGTGAATGCATTTACATAAATTTAATGCAACTTTTAAAATATGTTTAATATATATACAATTATCTAAAAAAACAAGCGAATACACAAATGAACTATGAAAAGAATGTTCTCCTGAACGTTTAAGACGTTCTTAGTATTGTTATAAATACTGAATGTCTAAGACACTAAAGTGTTGTTAAAGCTATAACAATGTTGATCTAGCGCAATAACTGTGATGCGCGAGAGCTCATGAAGATGATGATGCGCGAATTCAATGGATGATTGTCATCAAATGCCTTCTGTAAGGGTTGATGACGCGATGCAATGATAGTTAATCTCCACTGAGATTGTGAATGATATTCCTCCAGTGAGGACTGGTAACGGGCCCACCTTGTGTCCCGGGGGTTATCGTTAGTAAAACCTGGCTGCGCAGGTACGGGGACCGTCTCCACCGCTTGTAACGTTATTCGTGGAAGCTTAGCTCCACTCCTGGATATCCAAACCTAGATGGCTTACTCCAACCCTGGATGGCTTATATCCTGGATGGCTTAGATCCACACCTGGATGGCTTATATCCAACCCTGGATGGCTTATATCCTGGATGGCTTATATCCTTATATCCTGGATGGCTTATATCCTGGATGGCTTAGGCTGTAATTATACATACGTTTTAGATGTCGGTTGACAAACATAACAATCTTGTATAATTATCATTACCCAAACAAATCATTATTCAATCAATATATGTAAGCTGTACTAATGATTAGTAGCAATGTATACATATTCTACAACGTCATATGTACGCTATGTACGTCGCTGTTAATCAATGCCCCTAATACATTAATCTAATACCTAATCAAATTACTCATATATTACACTCACTGAGTTATGCATGCACGCATTTATTCTTGTCACTCATCTCATTGTTAACTAATGTTGACAATCGTGTATTACAATCACCGAGTTATACGCCAACGTTAACTAATGCACCTAATATCCACTGTTATCAAATTAATATTGTTTTTACAATTAATGATCAATTACAATAATTACATCTAATAAAGTAACTTCAAAATCATATGCTAGTCTAAAGTTATGTTTGAGAAACATCAATGCTAACCGGATGTCGTAACCGCCAAACAAGATGGCGCCGCCCACTGAATACAAATATACGATAAAAGTTTAATAAAATTACTAACCACATGTTGCCTGTGAAATTTGCCGTCCAATCTCTGTTACAACAAAGTACTTTCGACGATCCCGGCGACAGCTAGAAGACAATGGGTTTTATAGCAAACATTACGCCCAAATCATTATTTCCCCCGTTCAGTCCGTGACAAACGTGGCTAAATCTACAGTATTGAATCTACACGGGAGGCCCTTATACAATTTTGCCGTTTAAGGCAAATATACCTATACGTTTACATGCATTAGCACAAAACTAAACTTATGACACGGCCTCTCTGGCGGCCACTTAAAATGTGCACGCTTTTACGTGTTACATGAATAGATCATGAATATTGTGAAATTGTTTCAACTCGAACAATAGATTTTGGGTGTAACCGATACAAGAGCTATATACGACCAGTACGCTCTACCCGTGACATTTTGTGACAACATCTCCCCACTTAAAGAAAGTGCTACACTTTTAAAATTCAACAAAATGATAATATTTACACGTTAAGAAACTATTAATTCTTCTGAGCAAACGAGCGACAAAACGTACAAGCTGATCGCTCAATCGCTTGAGTATGTTATCTATTACCACTGCAGTTATAACCTAACTATAATATGTAATTACAATTTCAACACTATTCTACAATTGTACACTACCCTGTCGTAACATATACTACTATTGTACAATACACTGCAATACACTATTGTATTAAACCGGTCATTATGTGCGGCGACTTAAATAGTCTGCCCCAATATTGTCCTTTCCACGGTCTATTACACCGACTCTACTGTTGCTAATAACACTACTTCCTGCCACTACCAGAACTCCAACTTTACACATTGCATCCATCGCATTACCAGTATACTGTTTGCGAAATGGAGTAGGGTCTCTCGTTTCCCTAATCGGCTTTGCTAAAGTGTGCTTAAAGCTACACTGCACTACATCTGTTGGTCTCGACTTATCGGACCGAACAGTACTACACTCAGAGTCTAAACGACTTACCTCTCGTTTCTCTGCTACACTAAGCATGCCCAATATGTCTACATCGGCTGCTGTTTCCTTACCTACACTAGTGGGAGAATATGTGGGACTAGTGTCCTCACTACCGTCTTCCTCACTATCCTCAATAACTGCAACATTAACTACGGTTAACACCCCTTGTTGCACATTATCGGTTCTACTTATATACTCTTTCAGCATATTCGCATGAAAGGTCTTTAACTTTCCGTTTATCTCGATACGGTAATCCATAGTGTTCACTATCCCTCTAACGTAAAACGGACCTTTCCATTGTAATAACAACTTGTTATTGTCGGTCGGGAGTAACAGTAACACCTGGTCATCTATCTTAAACTTCCTAGCTCTAGCTTTCTGGTCATAGTACCGTTTATACTTGGTACTTGCCTTAACTAACTGACTTTGAGCTATCTTACAAGTCTCCTCTAGTTTCTCCTTCAGATCTAAAACATACTGATATGTAGTCTTAACCTCATCACTGTCTACTTCACCTGCCCACATCTCTCTAAGAATCCTCATGGGACCTCTAACTGACCTACCGTACAATAACTCAAACGGAGAGAATCCTAAACTCTCTTGTGGTACCTCTCTAAATGCAAACAATAAAGCATTGAGATACTTGTCCCAATCTTTGGGTCTCTCGGTACACATACGCCGTAACATTTGCTTTAACGTCCCGTTAAATCGTTCGACTAACCCGTTACACATAGGGTGATATGGTGTTGTCATGATTTGACGCAAAGACAATAACCTGCTTACTTCAGCCATAAGTTCTGACGTAAACTGTGACCCACAATCAGTCAGCATTTCCTCTGGTACACCTAGCCTACTGAACATATCAACTAATGCCTCAGCTACTCTCTCAGTTTCAATTGAGGGCAATGCTACTGCCTCCGGATACCTAGTTGCATAGTCTACCATGGTTAAAATGTACCTATTTTTCCTATCCGACACTGGAAAAATTGGTCCAACTATGTCTACGGCTACCCTCTTAAATGGTGTATCTATCAGTGGCATCTGACCTAAATGTACTTTGGTCACTCGACCTTTTGGTACTGTCCTTTGGCATACATCGCAGGACCTACAATACCTAGTTACATCTCCACTAACGCCTGGCCAATAAAATTCTGCCAATACTCTATCTGACGTTTTCTTTACGCCTAAATGACCTCCCATAATCGACTCATGAGCTACCTTAAGCACTGTCGTTCTATACTGGGTAGGTACCACTAATTGGTGAAACTGTCTACTACCACTATCTTCAAATTCTCTGTACAATAACCTATTCTTATGTACAAACTTACAACTACCGGACCCTTTACACTTCTTCACTACACCATCCTTGGCCTTCACCTTACAAGGACCTAATGACTCGTCTTGAGTTTGTGCTTCTATAAACTCCGCTTTAGATATGTCACCTACGGCTGCAGGAACCTTTAATTTTCTATAAGCCTGAGCTTGCTTCTGAACCTGCGCTCTAGTCTCTACGGCATTACTTATGCTACTTCTAAAATCGGACATTACCGGAAGTGCTGAACCATCTATGTTCCCTATCGTTAAATCATACATCGGGTCATCCATACATAGTGCCTCTGTAGTCCCTTTAAAGAAAGGTGTATCTACATCTATTCTCGCTATTGGCACGTGCTCTACCGACTTATTTAGCAACATACACGGTGACTGTTTACCTACCAACTGGTCATCCGTAACTAAACTACGCCTAACTACCACACCTGTACAACCTGTATCCCTCATTACAATTACGTCCGTGCCATTCACTCTACCATCTGCCGTTGGAAGATTTGCATACGGAAAGAGACATGTTCCGATCTTCGCCATTACACCATCCGATTTAACACAACAGCTACTACTCTCGGTTTTAATAACCGGACTATTACTACCTCTACCTCGGTTTTGACCACCTCTACCTCTACCGAAATTCCATGGGTTGTTAAAACCTTGGTTCTGACTCCCTACATTGTTGTCCACTCTACTATTTTCACTAAAATTGTCTACGACAGCGGACACTTTCACCGCTTTCCTACACTCATGTGAAGCATGATTCCCATTACAGTGACGACAACGAATAAAAGGTCTACCTATGTTACCACTATTGCTACCTCCTCTAGCACCCATCGAACTACCACCACCTCTATAGTTTCCACTCTGGCCTTTCTGTTTATGATCGTCCCCTTGCCTATCTCTAAAAGTTCTGTCTTTCGACACTACATTATGAGCTCCACCTCTAGCCTCGGCAAACTGATCTGCTTGTGTTGCCATTTCTCCTACACTAGCTAATTTTCTTTCTTTCAGAAATAAGAACAGATCTCTACTACAAACATTGAATAGCTGGTCCCGCAACAAGAAATCTATGAGGCCCTGATAAGTCTGCGCTACTTTCCCTAACTCTAACCACCTATCTAAGTAATTTCTAGACCTACTAATAAACTGAATAAATGACTCGCCTTTCTCAGGCAGACAAGCTCTAAACCGCTTTCTAAAACCTTCTTCAGTTAGCTCAAATCTCTTTAAAAGAGCATCCTTTAACTTGTCATAGTCAAGAGCATCTACACTAGGTAATCTAGAAAATACATCTAAGGCCTTACCTCTCAATAACGCACTTAAATGAACTGCCCACTTATCTTTGGTCCATTCCTGTAACTCAGCATAACGCTCGAACCGTAACAAGTAACTGTCCATGTTATCTTTGTCAGCATCAAAGTATGGTAACTTCGAACCTTTTAACTTCCCAGAATAACTATCTTTCCCTTCAGTTTTACTTTCCTTACTATGTGTCTTAGCTGCTTCCAACTCTAAAGCTAACTTATGATCAAACTCTTTTTGCTCCCTTTCCATTATCATCTTAGCCTTAGCTAGTCTACCATCTGTTTCGAACCTCTCATGTTCTAACTCTTGCTTCTCCTTTACTATTCTACTTTCTAATTCTACCTTCTCTTTATCATCATCTCGCTTCTCTTTAGCTAACCTACTTTCGAATTCTAAATTCTCTTTATCAGCATCCAACTTCTCTTTAGCTAATCTACTTTCTAATTCTAGCTTCTCTGTGGCTAGTCTACTTTCTTCATCTCGCTTCTCTTTAGCTAACCTACCTTCTAATTCTAACCTCTCTTTATCAGCATCTAGCTTCTCTTTAGCTAATCTACTTTCGAATTCTAGCTTCTCTGTAGCTAATCTACTTTCGAATTCTAGCCTATCTTTCTCTAATTCTCTTTCCTTAAGTCTAAATTCCCTTTCCCTAGCCTGTTCGTCTTTAACAAAGGTTCTAAGCTCCTCTCCAGCATACCCTAACTCCTTACCCATTTCCGTAAGATCCTTTATGGACGTCATGGTTATAGACATTGTGAACTACACACTACAATAATTACAATACACACGTCACTAATAATTCTACTCGACTAACTACTAATGGTAAGTCACTGTGTCCTCAGTAAATACCTGGGCATCATCATCGGACAAGTTACATACACATTAGTACTAGCGCTAACTACTAACGATTATGTGTAGATAGTATCTAGCTTCCACAAAACATATGCACTACATAAAATATCTTAATTTGATATTGGACATAAACGTTAAACAATCATCGAAATGTGTATAACATGTACATGTATATTTACTTCTCCCATCAATATAAGTATACTCGAGTGTCCCAACATGAGTAGAACGTCTTGTTCGCCAACCTAATTGGATACTATATGTATATCAAGGGAGGTAAAAACAAACACCCAAATTATTGAGCAAAAGTGCCTCAGACCCACTCGTGTAGACCACTGCGACCTCGCGCCAAGGAAAGAACGGACAAAACAACAGTCTGGACTCACCCTACCCTTGTCGTGTCTTGACTTGTCTTCCAAGCTGTGGCCGTGATCGTCGACAGTCGCCTTGATGGATCAGAGGGTGGTACACAATTCTAAAATAATAAGTAGAGATTTAGTATATCATAATAAAGATCACTTATTGATTCTTTCCCTCCGTAGTCGCCCAAAATCCCACTACTCTGAAAACCAGTTGTCACAGGATGACCTTAGTGGTATGGCTAACTCAGGAAAGAATCAATGACGGTGAATGCATTTACATAAATTTAATGCAACTTTTAAAATATGTTTAATATATATACAATTATCTAAAAAAACAAGCGAATACACAAATGAACTATGAAAAGAATGTTCTCCTGAACGTTTAAGACGTTCTTAGTATTGTTATAAATACTGAATGTCTAAGACACTAAAGTGTTGTTAAAGCTATAACAATGTTGATCTAGCGCAATAACTGTGATGCGCGAGAGCTCATGAAGATGATGATGCGCGAATTCAATGGATGATTGTCATCAAATGCCTTCTGTAAGGGTTGATGACGCGATGCAATGATAGTTAATCTCCACTGAGATTGTGAATGATATTCCTCCAGTGAGGACTGGTAACGGGCCCACCTTGTGTCCCGGGGGTTATCGTTAGTAAAACCTGGCTGCGCAGGTACGGGGACCGTCTCCACCGCTTGTAACGTTATTCGTGGAAGCTTAGCTCCACTCCTGGATATCCAAACCTAGATGGCTTACTCCAACCCTGGATGGCTTATATCCTGGATGGCTTAGATCCACACCTGGATGGCTTATATCCAACCCTGGATGGCTTATATCCTGGATGGCTTATATCCTTATATCCTGGATGGCTTATATCCTGGATGGCTTAGGCTGTAATTATACATACGTTTTAGATGTCGGTTGACAAACATAACAATCTTGTATAATTATCATTACCCAAACAAATCATTATTCAATCAATATATGTAAGCTGTACTAATGATTAGTAGCAATGTATACATATTCTACAACGTCATATGTACGCTATGTACGTCGCTGTTAATCAATGCCCCTAATACATTAATCTAATACCTAATCAAATTACTCATATATTACACTCACTGAGTTATGCATGCACGCATTTATTCTTGTCACTCATCTCATTGTTAACTAATGTTGACAATCGTGTATTACAATCACCGAGTTATACGCCAACGTTAACTAATGCACCTAATATCCACTGTTATCAAATTAATATTGTTTTTACAATTAATGATCAATTACAATAATTACATCTAATAAAGTAACTTCAAAATCATATGCTAGTCTAAAGTTATGTTTGAGAAACATCAATGCTAACCGGATGTCGTAACCGCCAAACAAGATGGCGCCGCCCACTGAATACAAATATACGATAAAAGTTTAATAAAATTACTAACCACATGTTGCCTGTGAAATTTGCCGTCCAATCTCTGTTACAACAAAGTACTTTCGACGATCCCGGCGACAGCTAGAAGACAATGGGTTTTATAGCAAACATTACGCCCAAATCATTATTTCCCCCGTTCAGTCCGTGACAAACGTGGCTAAATCTACAGTATTGAATCTACACGGGAGGCCCTTATACAATTTTGCCGTTTAAGGCAAATATACCTATACGTTTACATGCATTAGCACAAAACTAAACTTATGACACGGCCTCTCTGGCGGCCACTTAAAATGTGCACGCTTTTACGTGTTACATGAATAGATCATGAATATTGTGAAATTGTTTCAACTCGAACAATAGATTTTGGGTGTAACCGATACAAGAGCTATATACGACCAGTACGCTCTACCCGTGACATTTTGTGACACTCATTGCCCATCCATAAAGATTATTTGCATCAAAATACATTAAAAAGTTGTTTTCCTCGTTAGGGTTATAATCAGCTACATGTAAATTGTTTGCTTTGGCATATCGTTTTGATACCATACTTATTCCACCACGCATACCTTTTTCTATAAATAAGTGCTTGTCAATGTCTGTCAAAAGTTCTAATTCTATTTTTGAATGTTTAAGTAAAGCATCCCAAGATAATCCAGGTGCTGTGTAGTAATGTAAAGCATCAAGTTTGTATGCACTCATACATGTTTTTCTAAAAGTTTGAAACACATCTGCTAACAGAGTTACATCAGTTTTTAGATATAAATCATGATAGTCTCCAAGAGTTTTACAGTTAAACTCTTTCCATATTTATTGAGCGTATTCATAATCTTCAAAACTTATACTTTCATCTGAGAGACTACTGTAAAACTCTTCTATAGGTGGTAATTGCGTTTCCTTAAATCTTTCCATGCTGTTCATATATTCGTATGGATAAACACCTTTTCGTAAAAGTAAATCTGTTTGTTTTCCAAACTGATTTTTGATAATTTTAAAATCAGATTTGTCTGTTGCTTTAACCAATTTTTCCAGAGACGAAGCCATAAACTGAAAACTATCCAAGAATCTAAGTTGTCCGGCACTAAATGAAATATACTTTTCAGCGTTGTTTGGAATGCATGTAATATTACCTGTCATTTTATGTATTTTTTGCATGATGAGATGACTATCATATCCTTTGAGGTTGTGAAATATAACAGGCATAGGTGTTTTGTTTGGTTTTATTTTCAGTTTCAGGTTACAGTTTTTGTGTGCTGCACCTCTATATTCTCCTGTAAAATGACAGTGGCCTCTTACTTTACCGTTTTTATCATTTTTATTTCATCCTCACATATCCAGCAATGTGTTGCTTTTTCATGATCTTCCTCATTTTGCTGCGTCATGATTAATGATTTTGGGCAAGCAAATATTTTATTAATGTTGCTCTTCTCACATTCTAAGTGATTTAAAAACTTTTCAACAGCATCTTCTCCTCTGTAAATAACAGGTTCTTCAGCTTTGCCATCATATCTGACAACCTGGTATCCAAAACCACAAGCTTCGTGCACACTTGTGATTTCAGATTTCTTTCCAAATTTAGTTGATTGTGGTTTGACTATACTTTCAAAATCAGCATATATTGCATAAGGCACAGACATTTGATTTTGATGATTTTTAAATTGGATGCTTGCACCTTTTTTTGGCATTTCTATTCGGCAAGAGTTTTTATTAATACCATCACAGTCTTCTTTGTGTTTGGTAAGTAGTTTTATTCCAGAGTAGCCATGAAGACAACGATCGCAGAAGTAAGTTTTACCATGATGTTTGTTTTGATCATAAAGTAATCTATCTAGATTTTTAATCCAGCAATAATGATATTTTGTTATTTTTATTTTTTGTTCCTCAGAATAATCATCAGGGTTATAATTATCATCTATGATTCCTTCTTCATTGTTTGGATCATCTTCATTCTCTTCTTCAACCTCAGCATCTTCAGAGATTAACATCAAATTAATTCTTTCTATGTCCTTTGGCTGCTCTGATATTTTATATGGAAAAACAGATACCTTTTTATTTTTTTCTGATACTGTATATCCGTAAACATTAATGGCAAGATTGTTTTGTTTTTCTACTTTACTTATTTGTGAAACCGGAGTTGGAAAATCAATACCATCCATATTCAACTCACCCATGTATTTGTTGTAACTAGACATCTTGATTGGATTATTTTTATTAGGTCGGAGAGCAGAAATCAATGACACTTCCAAGCACCTATTATCTTTATTGATAACATTTATAATTGCTTTCTTATCAGATACTGCTTTATGCAAAGGAATATATGAAGAACCTTCTAGGGGCTCATACTTTGCAAGATTTAAATAAAACATAACACAGTAATCAATCTCAAATCCAGATGCTTTGTTTGTAAATCGTTCAAGGCCCTCTTGTATATTTGCAGATGATAAATCATACAACTCATCTATTTTTTCAGAGGATAAAATTGCATTTTGTTCACTGTGTAATACTGCTGTGGTGTATTTTTTTGTAGCACCATCATTTTTGAATAAATTTACAGTAAGACCTAATTGAAACTTTAATCCATTCATCTTTGTCAGCTCTTTGGTTATTTGTTTCGTGATAATAGATTTTTTATCATGAAATAGTTTCTGAGGGTCTTTATATTTTTGGGCAGATATTTCGTATGCTTTGAAATATCCACACATTGGCTTGTCAACCAGTTTTAATTCTTCTTTAGAATTTCTATCATTAAACTCTTTCAATTCATTTATAACATTGTTTCGTAATTTGGCATATTTCTGATTTTGCTCATCTTGTAATTTATCATATTTCTGCTTTTCTCGTTTACGTTGTTTCTTAGCACGTCGCCTCTTGATTAAATTTTCTAATGTTTGAGATTTAACCTCTTTTGGAGTTTCCGTTGGAACTTCTTTAAGAGGTTTTAATGCATTTATACCGTTAGATAGTGTTTGCTTATCTATTACACCTGCATCAAACAGGCGTATTAAATTTTCTATAATCTCTTCAGTCTTCATTATTTCTTTTTGATATACTTATATATTTTTTTATTTAATATTAAAAAAATATATCAAAAAGAAACAATGGAAATTAATGTTTGCAAATTTCTTAAAATTGGATTACACAATCCGTGTAAAAATAAAACTACAAAACATTCTAATTATTGCAGTTTGCATAAGTATAGATTAAAAACAAGTCATGTATTGCCGTGCTCAATATGTAAAAAAGGCACAAAAGCAAAAGATAAAATTTGTGCTGATTGTGGTGGAGTTTCAGTCAGAATAATGACACGTTATTGGAAATTTTAAGATTATAATGCTGAGTGCTTAAATATAGACGTATTAATGTTTAACCATATAAAAAAAATATGTTGTAATTTGATAACTTATAAAAAAAATTAAACTTGCAATCTTCACTACCCCTATTTTAAAAAAGTTTTAATAAATCAAGTAAAATCACCATTTCATGGTGATTTACTTATATATATGTATTTTTGGGTGTTTCTGTTGTAATCAGAGGCGAGCGAAAATCATCATTTCATGCTGATTATTGTGTATACATATATATGTAAATTGGGAAACCCTATGGTAATTTGGAGTGAGCGAAGCGAAATCCAAATTACCATAGGGGGCCCAATTTACATATATATGCGCACGTTTACATAATTAATTGGTTTATGTTTTTGCTTTTAAACAATTATATTTTCGAAATGTATGTGTTTTATGTATGTAATTTGTCTCACATATATATATATAAACAGGCGAGTATGATATTATAGGTTATTAAATGTGTACGAAGAAATATTACTACGCCAAAAGAATGAATTGCAAGTAATATTTCTCCAAACCATCTCAATAACCTTTTGTATTGTATACGTTCATATTGTTTTCGATCGATATGAATTGTTTGATTATTATATTTCACTGCAATCGTGCTATTTCTATAGCTTTAGATATAATTCCTATCTTGTCATCCAAGTTCATTTTGTGCGGATAATTAATTAGCGGGAACACTTTGACAGCGTAAACCTATGTTTACCATTCGTTAGCGTTAAATTCAATAGGTGAGTGCTTATTTGAATTAGTTCTGTCAAAAAAGCTTGAAAAAACACCATATCTTGTTTACGTTCACACTAGGCATGATTCCGTTCTGTTCCTTTCCAGTAGCTCCTTATCAACGTTTAATATCGGTCCTTATCAACGGGCAATATCGGTCCTTATCTACCGACAATATCGGTCCTTATCAACGTTCAATAGAGGTCCTTATCAACGGGCAATATCGGTCCTTATTAACCTGTTTTTCGTGTAATACAGGCAATGTCTCTGCGGTCATATTAGAAAAGCGCATGAAACGGCGGGCCAAAAATTCCATATGGCGGGCCGAAAAAAACATATTAAATCTAGACTGCGTTACATACATTAGCATTAAATTGTAGATATTTTTTGATAATCGACCACGAACCAGTCATACCGTGCATCGGCACGTGCATCCAACGACAACTGCGACGGTTGAAAATGGCAGCCAGAAAGCTCGCTACCCTGTCAAGATTACCCTTGTACACGCAGCAGATCGTTAGTAGACGATACAAAGATGAGGACAAACATAAATAATGAAATTGTGAAAAACAAGAACGACTCGGTCTAAATCACAATAGGACGTGAAAAAAATGTGTGACTGGCTCGGAGATGTTGAACGGCTCAAAGAAATCCAACCCGAAGAACTAAATATGCGTTTAGAATTGTTTTCCTGACCATTACGGAAAAAGATGGATCAACGGCCATACATTCATTTTCTTTTAGGTCTGTCATGCGATAATTTGGAATTTAAAGCTTTAGCAATCAATTTTATATGAAAATACCACAGAAATTCGAAGATAATGCCGACCCGTTTACCTACGTACCTAAATATTTTTGGCGATGGTGTGACATTATCAACTCGTTGTTTTTGATCGAAATATCTTCAACAACCTATTATAATATGTACTGGTTAGGGACCAGTTTCCGTCCAAGCCCAGTTTCCGTCATTCTCATTTAAAAACTGGTTTTACACTGCAAATTGCTGACGTGATGTTACTTATCGGCGGACGTATAGCACTGACGATTGGAAACAAGAAACAACTAAAAATAAATAAGCGGTACAAAAACCTTATATTTACAATAATATATACAATTTACAATAATATATTCTTAGGTAGTGGTGTTCCGAACAATTTGGTGGAGTATTGGTTGTTTAAGTTACATGACTTGATTGTCTTCTGTTATCCAGCCCTGTTTTATAAACATACCGATATTTTGTTTGTAAAAAACTAAGATTATTAATATGATCATATTTTATGACATTTTTACCACAGGTCCCTGAAACTCTGAGATAAACTCGTCAGACCTCGACTCACATGCATCGGTCACTGCAGATTGCATACAGACAATTATATCATTGGATTAAACCTAATATGTGATATCGTTTTCGAGAAGTTTAAAAATCCATAAACCATGTAAATTCTTCCAACTACATTTAAAGTATTTTTGCTACAGTTCTACAATTTAGAATGGACGATTATTTTATAAACATTTATTTGATATAAACCCAAACCAAAATTAATTTAAAGGCATTTGCTGTAGTTTTCCATGCGCAGCTTTTTTGGGCGACTTCTGTTCTAAAACTATTGGATGGATTTTCCTACAAATTTACAAGAATGTTGTTTTTGATGTCTAGTTGTATTCTGTGTCTTTTTTCTTTTTTTTTGAATTTTTTTTTTTTGATTTTGTTTTTAAATATATATATATTTTTTTTTGGCCTTTATTTAAATACAGGCCTATTATTAGATACATAAACTAGGAAAAATACAGCATTTTGTAAAAATTCCAACAAAATTGAAAAAATTAAGCATAATGGTACGGTTCCAAAAACCAATATTAAATCTCAATATGCATGGTGACCTATAATTTTAATTGCATATATTGTCTAAATATATGTTCAAATAAGTGCCTAGGAAGTTTGAACAAATTCTGTTATTAGGAACATAACAAAAAAGGAAAATATACCATTTCTATATAATTTCATACAAAACTTGGCCTTTTAGCATAGAGGTAGGGTTTCAATTGTTTTTTCTAAACAAGCTTTGGGACCTATCATTTTATTACACATTTTGTTTTTATATATGTTAAACTATGTGTTTAGAAAGTTTAAACAAATTCTATTATTGGGAACATACAAAAAAAAAGGAAATTGTATCATTATGGGCTAATTTGTGCATAAATTGTGGTAATGGTCTGAACAGATTTTGTAAAAAAAATATAGGTTTTACATAAAGATGAGCTTTAAATGTTATTGTAATTAAATGTTCTTTACTTTAATACAATTTTAGCAGAATTGTGACCAATGAATAAATGATTAGACTTCAAAAATGTCTTATTTAGCTATTTCATGGACTTGTTCAACTTTGTGGAAAGATTGACGTCATCTCATTACAAATTATTTTTTTAAATTTTTAACAATCATGGTGACCTACCATTATTTTTACATTTTCTGTCTATATATATAACAGACTTGTCGTTTGCATTTATTATTACATTTGCCTTCTTGTTTGTCTGTTTGCGTGTTTGTTTTTGTGTTTTGTGGTTTACTGTCCTCCTTGAATGCTACTTTCCCTGTCCGATCTTTTTATATTTCTTTTTACTGTACAAAAAGTTTAAAGAAAATCTGTTATGCAGAAAAAACTACAGAAAATGTCTTTTAAATACGTTCAAATTTAAATTATTGTTGGCTAGTTTTGGTACAATCAGTTTTGTGCTGTTGGGCCCATTTCCGTAGTGTAAGGAAGCATGCTTTTCTTTCGAGAAAGGAGATCCATGTTCGAGTCCTGGCGGAAACCCCTTGCACACTTACTGAGGTGTATTTTTAAAAAAACGTTGATAAAATTATTGGTGAGATGTCTATAGTATTAAATAAATTCATTTCATATTATATTATTAAACATGTTACATATCATTTCACGTATATGTTACATATAATTTCAGGTCTCTCTCTCTCTCTCTCTCTCTCTCTCTCTCTCTCTCTCTCTCTCTCTCTCTCTCCTCAAAGACACTCTTAAATTCATTGTATGTCTCCCATCATAGCTAATGTTTGCATTTATATGCCATACCGGTTTTAAATAAAATTTTGTGTTTTGTAAAAAAGGCACGTTGTTTAAATTTATAAACTGAGTCGAAGACTGATGACAGACATTATCAGATAATACTGGGCTGCCTAATAATCTTGCAATAAATGTGATTTCACGTCTAATAACCTAATTAAACAGAAAAATGTCAGGTTCATTATATGGTGTTATTTGTTTTTATGATAAAATTAGATTTCCGAGTCACCATATCTATAAAATGGTAATTTCAAAGTACTAAATGTAGTGGAAAACTGGTTATTAGGAAATTTAAAGCAAGAAATTACGGTGAGGTTAACTGGCATGTTGCATGTCGAAAGTTAGAAACAGATGTGTTGCATAAACTTTTTAAGAAATCTGTTCCCTACTTTCGACATGCCACATGCCAAAAAAACCAAATTCATTTCCTCGGTTATTAAGAAGCTTTTAATTTTCTCATAATCGCAGTCTGTCAGTACTTTGATTACTTCTACTTCCGGAATGATGCGTGTTCGATTAGTCCCAAATCCCCTACCTCTGCCGATGTATGTTCGATTAGAACAGTGCTCTGCCTTCTATCATCTTCTATACTTGACGCTTCTCTACTCGGAAGAGACCAAACGAACCGGCTAATAGTATCGGTAATGAAATGGCTACGGTAATGAAATGGCTACGGCGGGATTTTCCCGTGATACCCATGCTATTTTAAGCAACTTCCGCGGGAACCCATTGTTTCATTGGATAAAACCGACAATCAAATTTTAGAGTACGCTTAGGTCTTCAATTTGGAGGAAGGCCGGTGATTTTCCGTCAACAGACGGCCAAGAAAAAACACCATAATTTCAACTTAAACCCGTTATTCAAAGTAATTTGGCCCGCCATAAATCAAAAGGTAAATGTTTTTCCCGTGTAATTGCTGATTCAAATTTGTATTTGCATTTTATGTTAAACGCGGAAAGCTTCATAAGGTGGATGACCTAGTTTTGACTTTGACAGCTCCGAAAAAAATGGCCGCCTGCTATAGAAAAATAAATTACAGAAATGTTTCAAATACGTGGTTCGGGTAAAATATTGACTTGTTGTTCATAGTTTTGATTGTTTTTAATATCGTATATCATAACATATTATCGTGATGTCTGATATTATACCAAATTTCTTGTTTTGAGCTAAAAATCGAAAATAACAATTTTAATTTTCGGACACTGGTGAATTACATTTCAAATAAAAGTCATCCAGGAATCAATATTTACTGTACAGTATAATACTGTACTGCATGTGAAATAAAAATGAATCGCCTACCTTTTTATCCTTAAATTATATTTGCGAAACCAAATGCCATTTTTGAAATTTCCTTTCTTCTACAACCTCAAACGTAAACACAAAAACTGACAAAGTCAATGTCGTGGAATGAAAACGTCACTAGAAAACACAACGTCACCACTATGACGATTTTGTTACACAGATTATGTCAGAAACGTTTTGAACAGTGACATTTTAATTAAGAGGGTGAATTAGTGGCTTGGAAACAAGGTACCGAATTGCCGATTTCAAATGGCACATCCTATGATTGAGATATATTAACGTCATACGTTTATTTAATTCTTGTAAATCAATGAATACAAATGGATTGAAATAAAGAGTCATATTAAAAAAACAACACAAGTAGGCTAGATAAAAAATGCTTTTACTTTGCGCAATTTTTTTAAAATAATATTGTTTTTTGGTTACACATGTAATAAACAGGTCATTAACTGGGGTAGGTGTGCCTCTTCGTGACAATGGCCCTCGAGAGCCATATGAGGCCCTCGAGCTAAAGCTATCGGGCCTCATATGGCTACCTAGGGCCAATGTCATAAAGAGGCACACCTCCCCCAGTTAATAACCTCTAATTATCAACGTTCAATATAGGTCCTTATCGACGGGCAATATTGGTTCTTATCAACTGGCAATATCGGTCCTTATCGGGCCTCATCAACGGGCAAATTAGGTCCTTATCAACGTTCAATATAGGTCCGTATCAAGCACAAACACGCACAGAAATCCAGGTTCTAGGGCGCACCAAACCTCACATTGTGTGCTGTCCAAGTATGTTGGTCTTATAAGTAAGGAAAAAAGAAACGCAATTATGGAAATTCCGCTATATATTGTATGTATAATATGCTGCTGTTAATCGAATGGTACAATGGCTTCCATAGACCTTGCCTTTCTGAAAGAAAACCCCTAAACAACACATAACACACCAACTATTATCCTTTTAAAGTTTCATTATTGATAGAATACGTGTTTGGCTCCAGCAGGTGAGAAAACCTAAGATGTAACATTTTGTAATCTCTTTAAAGGACATTAAATACAATACTGAAATGGTTCAAATTTTCAAAGCGGAACTTCAACATGTATGGATTTCGTGTTATAAGGTCTACTGTGATTAAACATTCTACAGCACTGCAGTTTTGTATTTTAGATACAATAACGAGTTGCGTTTTTTTTTCCTTTAGTATACATTTGCTTACACTCAGCACAGTTATACATACAATTATTATCAGATATGGTAACAAATATTTAAGCGAGTACTTTCTGATATCCTTACCTCTACAATGACGAGGTCGGTGTCCACGTCGAATGTTGACGCTAAGGAATACTCGTGACTGTCTCCGGAATCATCAATTGAATGAGCTGATGTCAAGTCAGCGAAGCTTTTGGAGGAAAGGTTCTTCCACATACGAATGGTAATGACGGCGTAGTCGTTAGATTTAGGAAAACAGTCGAGCGCATTACTTGACAGCCCACTTCCATAACCGTCGCAGAAATTGATCACTCCTTGTATAAAAACAGTGTCTAAGCTGATTATTCAGTTTAATTTAACACAATTTATAAATATTCACATTTGTATCTTGACTAATTTTCTTATTTTAAATATCTACTAGTCAAAATGTCCAAGTACCCATTATTCTAATATATATTTAAATGAAGAACATTATTTAGTATACACAAGTGTGTAATAAGGAATTTTGTTCAATGTATTTTAGAAGTATTTTGTTTAGACCAATTCTTTATAAAATATTTAGTTTTTGTTTAAATTGTTACATCTTTTGAGAGTTACCCTCCCTTTATATGAAAATATGAAATGTGCTCATAAACCACATATCATGAATCGAAGTCCGTTTGTATATATAAACGTCTTAAAACTGGTAGGAAATAATAATAAAACCACCATAAAAGTTTGATCTATTTATTGCAGATGTTCCGTTTATAATAAAATGAATCAGGGATAATCCTAAATTATTAATATCGTCTTAAATTCAACGTTAACAATTAAATATTTGAAAAATATATTTTGCAAACGTATATTTAGTGATATAGCAAGTAAAACATGATTTCAAAATAATTTTAGTTTGCTTATTTTAGAACTAGGAACATCGAAAGCTGCACTAATTCGAAAGCAGAAGTTTGGCTTAAATATAGGTGGATATGTAGAGACCGCATTCGGCGGGGTTTGAACCCACGACCTACCGCTTGTGGGCCCAGTGCTCTACCACTGGGCTATAGAGGCCTCACTGTTGCTCTTTTTATGTTCTAGGTTAGCAAGCGCTGTAAAAGCCCAGACCTTTATTCTGTACTAAATGTGTAAATATTACAGAATTTGTAAATACTATAAAAATCTTCCTAACGATCTTCCTTAATTAAATAGTTCACAATGCCATCTGAATTGTTTAGTTCACTATGCCATTGAATTGTTTAGTTCACTATGTCATTGACTTGTTTGGTTCTCTATGCCATTGAATTGTTTACTTCACTATGCCATTGATTTGGTTCTCTATGCCATTGAATTCTTTGGTTCACCATGCCATTGAATTGTTTAGTTCACTATGATATTGAATTGTTTGGTTCTCTTTGCCATTGAATTGTTTAGTTCACTATGCCATTGAATTGTTTAGTTCACACTGCCATTGAATTGTTTGGTTCACTATGCCATTGATTGTTTGGTTCTCTATGCCATTGAATAGTTTGGTTCTCTGTGCCATTTAATTGTTTTGTTCACTATGCCATTGAATTATCTGGTTCTCTATGCCATTGAATTGTTTGGTTCTCTATGTCATTGCATTATTTGGTTTTCCATGCCATTGAATTGTTTAGTTAACTATGCCATTGAATTGTTCAGTTCACTATGTCATTGATTTGTTTGGGTCACTATGCCATTGAACTGTTTAGTTCACTATGCCATTGAATGGCATGTAATCGACGGGTATTTGTATAAAATGTGCACAAATATTTAGGGATGTCATTGTTCTTTATTCCATTTCTTTGTTTGTTGGTCAATATGTGAAGCTCCACGCTTTGTTTGGAGACAATTTGGGCAGTTTATATTATTTTCACTCGTCAACACTCTTTATCATATGCCATATTTCACCACTAAATCCTTTTCTTATAACCCTTCCGCGTTTTCGAAATATTTTGTATTTTGAAACGGTAACGTACACTTCCTTCCGGAAACGGATAGGGATCTTACGAATAACCTGTTTACTACACACATACTATGAAATAAAGAACTGTACACAAATACGTTGTCTTTGCGGTATATTGCATAGTAAAGTATGAAGAACACATTTTAAAACTACGTGACCCCTAGCATGATTACAATATAATCCAAGAATATGAATGTCACCTTTTTTGAAACCTTCTGAACAGATTTCATTACTTCGAATACCAATGAGATCAACCCAAGTACTTTTATCAGTTTCTTCCAGCAAAATTACTACTCCACAACAGCGTAAAGAGTACCACGTGTCATACGGCCTGCTTAATATTTCAGCAAGTAAGACATTGACTGAAACAGTTTGGTCAGGTGGATGATATGTAAAGTCAGACATTGACTGATACAGTTTGGTCAGGTGGATGATATGTAAAGTAAGACATTGACTGAAACAGTTTGCTCTGATGGATGATATGTAAAATAAGTCGTTGACTGACACGGTTTGATCAGGTGGATGCTGTAAAGTAAGACATTGACCGATAAAGTTTGGTGAGGTGGATGATATGTAAAGAAAGACATTGACCGATACAGTTTGGTCAGATGGATGATATGTCAAGTAAGACATTGAATGATACAGTTCGGTCATGTGGATGATATGTAAAGTAAGACATTGACTGATACAGTTTGGTCAGATAAATAATATGTAAAGTAAGGCATTGACTGATACATGTTGGTCAGATGAATGATTTGTAAAGTAAGACATTGACAGTTATATTTTGGTCAGGTGGATGATATGTAAAGTAAGACATTGACCGATAAGGTTTGGTCAGGTGGATAATATGTAAAGTAAGACATTGACTGATACAGTTTGGTCAGGTGGATGATATGTAAAGTAAGACATTGACCGATACAGTTTGGTCAGATAAATAATATGTAAAGTAAGGCATTGACTGATACATGTTGGTCAGATGGATGATGTGTAAAGTAAGACATTGACAGTTATATTTTGGTCAGGTGGATGATATGTAAAGTAAGACATTGACCAATAAGGTTTGGTCAGGTGGATAATATGTAAAGTAAGACATTGACTGATACAGTTTGGTCAGGTGGATGATATGTAAAGTAAGGCATTGAGTAAGTATGAAGAACACATTTTCAAATTACGTGACCCCTAGCCTGATTACAATATAATCCAAGAATAGGAATGTCACATATTTTGAAACCTTCTGAACAGAGTTCACTACTTCGAATAACAATGAGATCAACAAAAGTACTTTTGTCAGTTTTTTCCAGCAAAATTACTACTCCACAACAGCGTAAAGAGTACCATGTGTCACACGGCTTGCTCAATATTTCAGCAAGTAAGACATTGACTGAAACAGTTTGGTCAGGTGGATGATATGTAAAACCAGACATTGACTGATACAGTTTGGTCAGGTGGATGATATGTAAAGTAAGACATTGACTGAAACAGTTTGCGCAGGCCGTTGATATGTAAAGTAAGACATTGACTGATACAGTTGGGTCAGGTGGATGGTATGTAAAGTAAGACATTGAATGATACAGTTTGGTCAGGTGGATGATATATATGTAAAGTAAGACATTGACCGATACAGTTTGGTCAGATGGATGATATGTAAAGTAAGACATTGACTGATAGAGTTTGGTCATGTGGATGATATGGAAAGTAAGACATTGACAGGTACAGTTTGATCAGATGGATGATATGTAAAGTAAGACGTTGACTGATACGGTTTGATCAGGTGGATGATATGTAAAGTAAGACATTGACCGATAAAGTTTGGTCAGGTGGATGATATGTAAAGTAAGACATTGATAGATACAGTTTGGTCAGATGGATGATATGTAAAGTAAGACGTTGACTGATACAGTTTGGTCAGGTGGATGATATGTAAAGTAAGACATTGACTGATACAGTTTGGTCAGGTGGATGATATGTAAAGTAAGACGTTGACTGATACGGTGTGATCAGGTGGATGATATGTAAAGAAAGACATTGACCAACAGAGTTTGGTCAGATGGATGATATGTAAAGTAAGGCATTGACTGATACAGGTTGGTCAGATGGATGATGTGTAAAGTAAGACATTGACAGTTATATTTTGGTCAGGTGGATGATATGTAAAGTAAGGCATTGGCCGATAAGGTTTGGTCAGGTGGATAATATGTAAAGTAAGACATTGACTGATACAGTTTGGTCAGGTGGATGATATGTAAAGTAAGACATTGACTTATACAGTTTGGTCAGGTGGATGATATGTAAAGGAAAACGTTGACTGCTACAGTTTGGTCAGGTGGATGATATGTAAAGTAAGACATTGACTGATACAGTTTGGTCAGGTGGATGATATGTAAAGTAAGACGTTGACTGATACGGTGTGATCAGGTGGATGATATGTAAAGAAAGACATTGACCGATACAGTTTGGTCAGATGGATGATATGTAAAGTAAGACATTGACTGATAAAGTTTGATCAGATGGATGAATGTAAAGTAAGACATTGACCGATACAGTTTGGTCAAATGGATGATATGTAAATTAGGACATTGACAGATACAATTTGGTCAGGTGGATGTTATGTAAAGTAAGACATTGACCGATACAGTTTGGTCAGGTGGATGATATGTAAAGTAAGACATTGACCGATAGAGTTTGATCAGGTGGATGATATGTAAAGTAGGACATTGACAGATACAGTTTGGTCAATTGGAAGATATGTAAAGTAAGACATTGACTGATACAGTTTGGTCAGGTGGATGATATGTGAAGTAAGACATTGACCGATACAGTTTGGTCAGGTGGATGATATGTAAAGTAAGACAGTGACTGATATGGTTTGATCAGGTGAATGATATGTAAAGTTAGACATTTACTGATACAGTTTGGTCAGGTGGATGATATGTAAAATAAGAGGTTCACGGATATAGTTTGGTCAGATGGATGATATGTAAAGTAAGACAATGACCGATAAAGGTTGGTCAGATGGATGATATATAAAGTAAGACGTTGACTGATACAGTTTAATCAGGTGGATGATATGTAAAGTAAGACATTGACCGATACAGTTTGGTTAGATGGATGATATGTAAAGTAAGACATTGACTGATACAGTTTGGTCAGGTGGATAATATGTAAAGTAAGATATTAAATGATACAGTTTGGTCAGGAGGATGATATGTAAAGTAAGACATTGACCGATACAGTTTGGTCAGATGGATGATATGTAAAGTAAGACATTGAATGATAGAGTTTGGTCAGGTTCATGATATGTAAAGTAAGACATTGACCGATACAGTTTGGTCAGATGGATGATATGTAAAGTAAGACATTGACTGATGTAGTTTTGTCTTGTGGATGATATGTAAAGTAAGACGTTGACGGATACGGTTTGATCAGGTGGATGATATGTAAAGTAAGACGTTGACTGATACGGTTTGAACAGGTGGATGTTATGTAAAGTAAGACATTGACTGATACAGTTTGGTCAGGTGGATAATATGTAAAGTAAAATATTGAATGATACAGTTTGGTCAGGTGGATGATATGTCAAGTAAGACATTGACCGATACAGTTTTGTCAGATGGATGATATGTAAAGTAAGACATTGACTGATACAGTTTGGTCAGGTGGATGATATGTAAAGTAAAATATTGAATGATACAGTTTGATCAGGTGGATGATATGTCAAGTAAGACATTGACCGATACAGTTTGGTCAGATGGATGATATGTAAAGTAAGACAATGAATGATACAGTTTGGTCAGGTGGATGATATATATGTAAAGTAAGACATTGACCGATACAGTTTGGTCAGATGGATGATATGTAAATTAGGACATTGACAGATACAATTTGGTCAGGTGGATGTTATGTAAAGTAAGACATTGACCGATACAGTTTGGTCAGGTGGATGATATGTAAAGTAAGACATTGACCGATACAGTTTGATCAGGTGGATGATATGTAAAGTAGGACATTGACATATACAGTTTGGTCAATGGGATGATATGTAAAGTAAGACATTGACTGATACAGTTTGGTCAGGTGGATGATATGTGAAGTAAGACATTGACCGATACAGTTTGGTCAGGTGGATGATATGTAAAGTAAGACAGTGACTGATATGGTTGGATCAGGTGAATGATATGTAAAGTTAGACATTTACTGATACAGTTTGGTCAGGTGGATGATATGTAAAATAAGAGGTTCACGGATATAGTTTGGTCAGCTGGATGATACGTAAAGTAAGACATTGACCGATAAAGGTTGGTCAGATGGATGATATATAAAGTAAGACGTTGACTGATACAGTTTAATCAGGTGGATGATATGTAAAGTAAGACATTGACCGATACAGTTTGGTTAGATGGATGATATGTAAAGTAAGACATTGACTGATACAGTTTGGTCTGTTGGATAATATGTAAAGTAAGATATTAAATGATACAGTTTGGTCAGGGGGATGATATGTAAAGTAAGACATTGACCGATACAGTTTGGTCAGATGGATGATATGTAAAGTAAGACATTGAATGATAGAGTTTGGTCAGGTTCATGATATGTAAAGTAAGACATTGACCGATACAGTTTGGTCAGATGGATGATATGTAAAGTAAGACATTGACTGATGTAGTTTTGTCTTGTGGATGATATGTAAAGTAAGACGTTGACGGATACGGTTTGATCAGGTGGATGATATGTAAAGTAAGACGTTGACTGATACGGTTTGAACAGGTGGATGTTATGTAAAGTAAGACATTGACTGATACAGTTTGGTCAGGTGGATGATATGTAAAGTAAAATATTGAATGATACAGTTTGGTCAGGTGGATGATATGTCAAGTAAGACATTGACCGATACAGTTTGGTAAGATGGATGATATGTAAAGTAACACATTCACTGATACAGTTTGGTCAGGTGGATGATATGTAAAGTAAAATATTGAATGATACAGTTTGGTCAGGTGGATGATATGTCAAGTAAGACATTGAATGATACAGTTTGGTCAGATGTATGATATGTAAAGTAAGACAATGAATGATACAGTTTGGTCAGGTGGATGATATATATGTAAAGTAAGACATTGACCGATACAGTTTGGTCAGATGGATGATATGTAAAGTAAGACATTGACTGATAGAGTTTGGTCATGTGGATGATATGTAAAGTAAGACATTGAACGGTACAGTTTGATCAGATGGATGATATGTAAAGTAAGACGTTGACTGATACGGTTGGATCAGGTGGATGATATGTAAAGTAAGACATTGACTGATATAGTTTGGTCAGGTGGATGATATGTAAAGTAAGACGTTGACGACTGATAAAGTTTGGTCAGGTGGATGAAATGTAAAGTAAGACATTGACCGATAAAGCTTGGTCAGGTGGATGATATGTAAAGTAAGACATTGACAGATACAGTTTGGCCAGATGGATGATATGTAAAGTAAGACGTTGAGTGATACAGTGTGGTCAGGTGGATGATATGTAAAGTAAGACATTGACTGATACAATTTGGTCAGGTGGATGATATGTAAAGTAAGACATTGACCGATACAGTTTGGTCAGGTGGATGATATGTAAAGTAAGACATTGACCGATACAGTTTGGTCAGTTGGATGATATGTAAAGGAAAACGTTGACTGATACGGTTTGATCAGGTGGATGATATGTAAAGTAAGACATTGACTGCTGCTACAGTTTGGTCAGGTGGATGATATGTAAAATAAGACATTGACCGATACAGTTTTGTCAGATGGATGATATGTAAAGTAAGACATTGACTGATAAAGTTTGATCAGATGGATGAATATAAAGTAAGACATTGACCAATACAGTTTGGTCAGATGGATGATATGTAAAGTAAGACATTGACCGATACAGTTTGGTCAGGTGGATGATATGTAAAGTAAGACATTGACAGATACAGTTTGCTCAAGTGGATGATATGTAAAGTAGGACATTGACAGATATAGTTTGGTCCGGTGGATGCTATGTAAAGTAAGACATTGACTGATACAGTTTGGTCAGATGGATAATATGTAAAGTAAGACATTGACCGATACAGTTTGGTCAGATGGATGATATGTAAAGTAAGACAATGAATGATACAGTTTGGTCAGGTGGATGATATATATGTAAAGTAAGACATTGACCGATACAGTTTGGTCAGATGGATGATATGTAAAGTAAGACATTGACTGATAGAGTTTGGTCATGTGGATGATATGTAAAGTAAGACATTGACCGGTACAGTTTGATCAGATGGATGATATGTAAAGTAAGACGTTGACTGATACGGTTGGATCAGGTGGATGATATGTAAAGTAAAACATTGACTGATACAGTTTAGCCAGATGGATGATATGTAAAGTAAGACGTTGACTGATACAGTGTGGTCAGGTGGATGATATGTAAAGTAAGACATTGACTAATACAGTTTGGTCAGGTGGATGATATGTAAGGTAAGACATTTACTGATACAGTTTGGTCAGATGGATGATATGTAAAGTAAGATATTGACCGAGACAGTTTGGTAAGTGGATGATATGTAAAATAAGACAGTGACTGATACAGTTTGGTCAGATGGATGATATGTCAAGTAAGACATTGACTGATACAGTTTGGTCATGTGGATGATATGTAAAGTAAGGCATTGACTGATACATGTTGGTCAGATCGATGATGTGTAAAGTAAGACATTGACAGTTATATTTTGGTCAGGTGGATGATATGTAAAGTAAGACATTGACCGATAAGGTTTGGTCAGGTGGATGATATGTAAAGTAAGACATTGACCAATACAGTTTGGTCAGGTGGATAATATGTAAAGGAAAACGTTGACTGATACGGTTTGATCATGTGGATGATATGTAAAGTAAGACATTGACTGCTGCTACAGTTTGGTCAGGTGGATGATATGTAAAATAAGACATTGACCGATACAGTTTTGTCAGATGGATGATATGTAAAGTAAGACATTGACTGATAAAGTTTGATCAGATGGATGAATATAAAGTAAGACATTGACCAATACAGTTTGGTCAGATGGATGATATGTAAAGTAAGACATTGACCGATACAGTTTGGTCAGGTGGATGATATGTAAAGTAAGACATTGACAGATACAGTTTGCTCAAGTGGATGATATGTAAAGTAGGACATTGACAGATACAGTTTGGTCAGGTGGATGCTATGTAAAGTAAGACATTGACTGATACAGTTTGGTCAGATGGATAATATGTAAAGTAAGACATTGACCGATACAGTTTGGTCAGATGGATGATATGTAAAGTAAGACATTGACTGATACAGTTTGGTCAGGTTGATGATATGTAAAGTAAGACATTGACCGATACAGTTTGGTCAGGTGGATGATATGTAAAGTAAGACATTGACCGATACAGTTTGGTCAGTTGGATGATATGTAAAGGAAAACGTTGACTGATACGGTTTGATCAGGTGGATGATATGTAAAGTAAGACATTGACTGCTGCTACAGTTTGGTCAGGTGGATGATATGTAAAATAAGACATTGACCGATACAGTTTTGTCAGATGGATGATATGTAAAGTAAGACATTGACTGATAAAGTTTGATCAGATGGATGAATATAAAGTAAGACATTGACCAATACAGTTTGGTCAGATGGATGATATGTAAAGTAAGACATTGACCGATACAGTTTGGTCAGGTGGATGATATGTAAAGTAAGACATTGACAGATACAGTTTGCTCAAGTGGATGATATGTAAAGTAGGACATTGACAGATATAGTTTGGTCCGGTGGATGCTATGTAAAGTAAGACATTGACTGATACAGTTTGGTCAGATGGATAATATGTAAAGTAAGACATTGACCGATACAGTTTGGTCAGATGGATGATATGTAAAGTAAGACAATGAATGATACAGTTTGGTCAGGTGGATGATATATATGTAAAGTAAGACATTGACCGATACAGTTTGGTCAGATGGATGATATGTAAAGTAAGACATTGACTGATAGAGTTTGGTCATGTGGATGATATGTAAAGTAAGACATTGACCGGTACAGTTTGATCAGATGGATGATATGTAAAGTAAGACGTTGACTGATACGGTTGGATCAGGTGGATGATATGTAAAGTAAAACATTGACTGATACAGTTTAGCCAGATGGATGATATGTAAAGTAAGACGTTGACTGATACAGTGTGGTCAGGTGGATGATATGTAAAGTAAGACATTGACTAATACAGTTTGGTCAGGTGGATGATATGTAAGGTAAGACATTTACTGATACAGTTTGGTCAGATGGATGATATGTAAAGTAAGATATTGACCGAGACAGTTTGGTAAGTGGATGATATGTAAAATAAGACAGTGACTGATACAGTTTGGTCAGATGGATGATATGTCAAGTAAGACATTGACTGATACAGTTTGGTCATGTGGATGATATGTAAAGTAAGGCATTGACTGATACATGTTGGTCAGATCGATGATGTGTAAAGTAAGACATTGACAGTTATATTTTGGTCAGGTGGATGATATGTAAAGTAAGACATTGACCGATAAGGTTTGGTCAGGTGGATGATATGTAAAGTAAGACATTGACCGATACAGTTTGGTCAGGTGGATAATATGTAAAGGAAAACGTTGACTGATACGGTTTGATCAGGTGGATGATATGTAAAGTAAGACATTGACTGCTGCTACAGTTTGGTCAGGTGGATGATATGTAAAATAAGACATTGACCGATACAGTTTTGTCAGATGGATGATATGTAAAGTAAGACATTGACTGATAAAGTTTGATCAGATGGATGAATATAAAGTAAGACATTGACCAATACAGTTTGGTCAGATGGATGATATGTAAAGTAAGACATTGACCGATACAGTTTGGTCAGGTGGATGATATGTAAAGTAAGACATTGACAGATACAGTTTGCTCAAGTGGATGATATGTAAAGTAGGACATTGACAGATACAGTTTGGTCAGGTGGATGCTATGTAAAGTAAGACATTGACTGATACAGTTTGGTCAGATGGATAATATGTAAAGTAAGACATTGACCGATACAGTTTGGTCAGATGGATGATATGTAAAGTAAGACATTGACTGATACAGTTTGGTCAGGTGGATACTATGTAAAGTAAGACATTAAATGATACAGATTGGTCAGGTGGATGATATGTAAAGTAAGACATTGACCGATACAGTTTGCTCAGATGGATGATATGTAAAGTAAGACATTGAATGATACAGTTTGCTCAGGTGCATGCTATTTAAAGTAAGACATTGAACGATACAGTTTGGTCAGATGGATGATATGTAAAGTAAGACATTGACCGATACAGTTTGGTCAGATGGATGATATTTAAAGTAAGACGTTGACTGATATAATTTGGTCAGGTGGATGATATGTAAAGTAAGACGTTGACTGATACGGTGTGATCAGGCGGATGATATGTAAAGTAAGACGTTGACTGATACGGTTTGATCAGGTGGATAATATGTAAAGTAAGACATTGACCGATACAGTTTGGTCAGAGGGATGATATGTAAAGTAAGGCATTGACTGATACAGGTTGGTCAGATGGATGGTGTGTAAAGTAAGACATTGACAGATATATTTTGGTCAGGTGGATGATATGTAAAGTTAGGCATTGAGTAAGTATGAAGAACACATTTTAAAATTACGTGACCCCTAGCCTGATTACAATATAATCCAAGAATAGGAATGTCACATTTTTTGAAACCTTCTGAACAGATTTCACTACTTCGAATACCAATGAGATCAACCAAAGTACTTTTATCAGTTTCTTCCAGCAAATTTACTACTCCACAACAGCGTAAAGAGTACCATGTGTCACACGGCCTGCTTAATATTTCAGCAAGTAAGACATTGACTGATACAGTTAGGTCAGGTGGATGATATGTAAAGCCAGACATTGACTGATACAGTTTGGTCAGGTGGATGATATGCAAAGTAAGACATTGACTGAAACAGTTTGCGCAGGCCGCTGATATGTAAAGTAAGACATTGACTGATACAGTTGGGTCAAGTGGATGGTATGTAAAGTAAGACATTGAATGATCAGTTTGGTCAGGTGGATGATATATATGTAAAGTAAGATATTGACCGATACAGTTAGTCAGATGGATGATATGTAAAGTAAGACAATGAATGATACAGTTTGGTCAGGTGGATGATATATATGTAAAGTAAGACATTGACCGATACAGTTTGGTCAGATGGATGATATGTAAAGTAAGACGTTGACTGATACGGTTTGATCAGGTGGATAATATGTAAGGTAAGACATTGACTGATACAGTTTGGTCAGGTGGATGATATGTAAAGTAAGACGTTGACTGATAAAGTTTGGTCAGGTGGATGATATGTAAAGTAAGACATTGACCGATAAAGTTTGGTCAGGTGGATGATATGTAAAGTAAGACGTTGACTGATACAGTTTGGTCAGGTGGATGATATGTAAAGTAAGACATTGACGGATACAGTTTTGTCAGGTGGATGATATGTAAGGTAAGACATTTACTGATACAGTTTGGTCAGGTGGATGATATGTAAAGTAAGATATTGACCGATACAGTTTGGTAAGTAGATGATATGTAAAATAAGACAGTGACTGATACAGTTTGGTCAGATGGATGATATGTCAAGTAAGACATTGACTGATACAGTTTGGTCATGTGGATGATATGTAAAGTAAGACATTGACTGATACAGTTTGGTCAGATAAATAATATGTAAAGTAAGTCATTGACTGATACATGTTGTTCAGATGGATGATGTGTAAAGTAAGACATTGACAGTTATATTTTGGTCATGTGGATAATATGTAAAGTAAGACATTGACTGATACAGTTAGGTCAGGTGGATGATATGTAAAGTAAGACATTGACCGATACAGTTTGGTCAGGTGGATGATATGTAAAGTAAGACATTGACCGATACAGTTTGGTCAGGTGGATGATATGTGAAGTAAGACATTGACTGCTGCTACAGTTTGGTCAGGTGGATGATATGTAAAGTAAGACATTGACCTATACAGTTTGGTCAGATAGATGATATGTAAAGTAAGACATTGACTGATAAAGTTTGATCAGATGGATGAATATAAAGTAAGACATTGACCGATACAGTTTGGTCAGATGGATGATATGTAAAGTAGGACATTGCCAGATACAGTTTGGTCAAGTGGATGTTATGTAAAGTAAGGCGTTGACCGATACAGTTTGGTCAGGTGGATGATATGTAAAGTAAGAGATTGACCGATACAGTTTGGTCAGGTGGATGATATGTAAAGTAAGACATTGACAGATACAGTTTGCTCAAACGGATGATATGTAAAGTAGGACATTGACAGATACAGTTTGGTCAGGTGGATGCTATGTAAAGTAAGACATTGACTGATACAGTTTGGTCAGATGGATGATATGTAAAGTAAGACATTGACCGATACAGTTTGGTCAGATGGATGGTATGTAAAGTAAGACATTGACTGATACAGTTTGGTCAGGTGGATAATATGTAAAGTAAGATATTAAATGATACAGATTGGTCAGGTGGATGGTATGTAAAGTAATACATTGACCGATAAAGTTTGCTCAGATGGATGATATGTAAAGTAAGACATTGAATGATACAGTTTTCTCAGGTGCATGCTATGTAAAGTAAGACATTGACCGATACAGTTTGGTCAGATGGATGATATGTAAAGTAAGACATTGACTGATACAGTTTGGTCAGGTTGATGATATGTAAAGTAAGACATTGACCGATACAGTTTGGTCAGATGGATGATATTTAAAGTAAGACGTTAACTGATACGGTTTGATCTGATGGATGATATGTAAAGTAAGGCATTGACTAATATAGTTTGGTCAGGTGGATGATATGTAAAGTAAGACGTTGACTGAAACGGTGTGATCAGGTGGATGATATGTAAAGTAAGACGTTGACTGATACGGTTTGATCAGGTGGATAATATGTAAAGTAAGACATTGACTGATACAGTTTGGTCAGATGGATGATATGTAAAGTAAGGCATTGACTGATACAGGTTGGTCAGATGGATGATGTGTAAAGTAAGACATTGACTGAAACAGTTTGCGCAGGCCGCTGATATGTAAAGTAAGACATTGACTGATACAGTTGGGTCAGGTGGATGGTATGTAAAGTAAGACATTGAATGATACAGTTTGGTCAGGTAGATGATATATATGTAAAGTAAGATATTGACCGATAAAGTTTGGTCAGATGGATGATATGTAAAGTAAGACAATGAATGATACAGTTTGGTCAGGTGGATAATATATATGTAAAGTAAGACATTGACCGATACAGATTGGTCAGATGGATGATATGTAAAGTAAGACATTGACTGATAGAGTTTGGTCATGTGGATGATATGTAAAGTAAGACATTGACCGGTACAATTTGATCAGATGGATGATATGTAAAGTAAGACGTTGACTGATACGGTTTGATCAGGTGGATGATATGTAAAGTAAGACATTGACTGATACAGTTTGGTCAGGTGGATGATATGTAAAGTAAGACGTTGACTGATAAAGTTTGGTCAGGTGGATGATATGTAAAGTAAGACATTGACCGATAAAGTTTGGTCAGGTGGATGATATGTAAAGTAAGACATTGACAGATACAGTTTGGTCAGATGGATGATATGTAAAGTAAGACATTGACTGATACAGTTTGGTCAGGTGGATGATATATAAGGTAAGACATTTACTGATACAGTTTGGTCAGGTGGATGATATGAAAAGTAAGATATTGACTGATACAGTTTGGTCATGTGGATGATATGTAAAGTAAGACATTGACCGATACAGTTTGGTCAGCTGGATGATATGTAAAGTAAGACATTGACCGATACAGTTTGGTTAGGTGGATGATATGTAAAGTAAGACATTGACAGATACAGTTTGCTCAAGTGGATGATATGTAAAGTAGGACATCGACAGATACAGTTTGGTCAGGTGGATGCTATGTAAAGTAAGACATTGACTGATACAGTTTGGTCAGATGGATGATATGTAAAGTAAGACATTGACCGATACAGCTTGGTCAGATGGATGATATGTAAAGTAAGACATTGACTGATACAGTTTGGTCAGGTGGATACTATGTAAAGTAAGACATTAAATGATACATATTGGTCAGGTGGATGATATGTAAAGTAAGACATTGACCGATTCAGTTTGCTCAGATGGATGATATGTAAAGTAAGACATTGAATGATACAGTTTGCTCAGGTGTATGCTATGTAAAGTAAGACATTGACCGATACAGTTTGGTCAGATGGATGATATGTAAAGTAAGACATTGACTGATACAGTTTGGTCAGGTTGATGATATGTAAAGTAAGACCTTGACTGATACGGTGTGATCAGGTGGATGATATGTAAAGTTAGATGTTGACTGATACGGTTTGATCAGGTTGATAATATGTAAAGTAAGACATTGACCGATACAGTTTGGTCAGATGGATGATATGTAAAGTAAGGCATTGACTGATACAGGTTGGTCAGATGGATGATGTGTATAGTAGGACATTGACAGTTATATTTTGGTCAGATGTATGATATTTAAAGTAAGACGTTGACTGATACGGTTTGATCAGATGGATGATATGTAAAGTAAGACATTGACTGATATAGTTTGGTCAGGTGGATGATATGTAAAGTAAGACGTTGACTGATACGGTGTGATCAGGTGGATGATATGTAAAGTAAGATGTTGACTGATACGGTTTGATCAGGTTGATAATATGTAAAGTAAGACATTGACCGATACAGTTTGGTCAGATGGATGATATGTAAAGTAAGACATTGACCGATACAGTTTGGTCAGATGGATGATATGTAAAGTAAGACATTGACCGATACAGGTTGGTCAGATGGATGATATGTAAAGTAAGACATTGACCGATACAGTTTGGTCAGCTGGATGATATGTAAAGTAAGACATTGACCGATACAGTTTGGTCAGGTGGATGATATGTAAAGTAAGACATTGACAGATACAGTTTGCTCAAGTGGTTGATATGTAAAGTAGGACATTGACAGATACAGTTTGGTCAGGTGGATGCTATGTAAAGTAAGACATTGACTGATACAGTTTGGTCAGATGGATGATATATAAAGTAAGACATTGACCGATACAGCTTGGTCAGATGGATGATATGTAAAGTAAGACATTGACTGATACAGTTTGGTCAGGTGGATACTATGTAAAGTAAGACATTAAATGATACAGATTGATCAGGTTGATAATATGTAAAGTAAGACATTGACCGATACAGTTTGGTCAGATGGATGATATGTAAAGTAAGACATTGACCGATACAGTTTGGTCAGATGGATGATATGTAAAGTAAGACATTGACCGATACAGTTTGGTCAGATGGATGATATGTAAAGTAAGACATTGACCGATACAGGTTGGTCAGATGGATGATATGTAAAGTAAGACATTGACCGATACAGTTTGGTCAGATGGATGATATGTAAAGTAAAACATTGACCGATACAGTTTGGTCAGATGGATGATATGTAAAGTAAGACATTAGAGATTAGATCATGGCGGGGATTTCTTTATTTACACTGTCCTGTTTTAGTGGGATGACAGTAGGGTAAGTGTGAGGTTTGGTGCACCCTAGAACCGGTTTAAACCCCCAGTGGCCTACTTTGCAACTGACCGTTCCAAGGCGGTAGCCCTATTGTCAACCCTTTTTGTGTTTGTGATGTCGTTTGCATTTATTATTGCTTTTGCCTTCTTGTTTGTCTGTTTGCGTGTCTGTTTCTGTATTTGTGGTTTACTGTCCTCTTGAATGGTACTTTCCCTGTCCGATCTTTTTATATTTCTATTGACTGATAGAGTTTGGTCATGTGGATGATATGTAAAGTAAGGCATTGACCGGTACAGTTTGATCAGATGGACGATATGTAAAGTAAGACGTTGACTGATACGGTTTGATCAGGTGGATGATATGTAAAGTAAGACATTGACTGACAAAGTTTGGTCAGGTGGATGATATGTAAAGTAAGACGTTGACAGATAAAGTTTGGTCAGGTGGATGATATGTAAAGTAAGACATTGACAGATACAGTTTGGTCAGATGGATGATATGCAAAGTAAGACGTTGACTGATACAGTTTGGTCAGGTGGATGATATGTAAAGTAAGACATTGACTGATACAGTTTGGTCAGGTGGATGATATGTAAAGTAAGACGTTGACTGATACGATTTGATCAGGTAGATGATATGTACAGTAAGACATTGACCAATAGAGTTTGGTCAGATGGATGATATGTAAAGTAAGGCATTGACTAATACAGGTTGGTCAGATGGATGATGTGTAAAGTAAGACATTGACAGTTATATTTTGGTCAGGTGGATGATGTGTAAAGTAAGGCATTGGCCGATAAGGTTTGGTCAGGTGGATAATATGTAAAGTAAGACATTGACTGATACAGTTTGGTCAGGTGGATGATATGTAAAGTAAGACATTGACCGATACAGTTTGCTCAGGTGGATGAAATGTAAAGGAAAACGTTGACTGTTACAGTTTGGTCAGGTGGATGATATGTAAAGTAAGACATTGACTGATACAGTTTGGTCAGATGGATGATATGTAAAGTAAGACATTGACTGATAAAGTTTGATCAGATGGATGAATGTAAAATAAGACATTGACCGATACAGTTTGGTCAGATGGATGATATGTAAATTAGAATATTGACAGATACAATTTGGTCAGGTGGATGTTATGTAAAGTAAGACATTGACCGATACAGTTTGGTCAGGTGGGTGATATGTAAAGTAAGACATTGACCGATACAGTTTGATCAGGTAGATGATATGTAAAGTAGGACATTGACAGATACAGTTAGGTCAATTGGATGATATGTAAAGTAAGACATTGACTGATACAGTTTGGTCAGGTGGATGATATGTGAAGTAAGACATTGACCGATACAGTTTGGTCAGGTGGATGACATGTAAAGTAAGACAGTGACTGATATGGTTTGATCAGGTGAATGATATGTAAAGTTAGACATTTACTGATACTGTTTGGTCAGGTGGATGATATGTAAAATAAGAGGTTCACGGATATAGTTTGGTCTGATGGATAATATGTAAAGTAAGACATTGACCGATAAATGTTGGTCAGATGGATGATGTATAAAGTAAGACGTTGACTGATACAGTTTGATCAGGTGGATGATATGTAAAGTAAGACATTGACCGATACAGTTTGGTTAGATTGATGATATGTAAAGTTGGACATTGACAGTTATATTTTGGTCAGGTGGATGATATGTAAAGTAAGACATTGACAGTTATATTTTGGTCAGGTGGATGATGTGTAAAGTAAGGCATTGGCCGATAAGGTTTGGTCAGGTGGATAATATGTAAAGTAAGACATTGACTGATACAGTTTGGTCAGGTGGATGATATGTAAAGTAAGACATTGACCGATACAGTTTGCTCAGGTGGATGATATGTAAAGGAAAACGTTGACTGTTACAGTTTGGTCAGGTGGATGATATGTAAAGTAAGACATTGACTGATACAGTTTGGTCAGGTGGATGATATGTAAAGTAAGACATTGACTGAAACAGTTTGCGCAGGCCGCTGATATGTAAAGTAAGACATTGACTGATACAGCTGGGTCAGGTGGATGGTATGTAAAGTAAGACATTGAATGATACAGTTTGGTCAGGTGGATGATATACATGTAAAGTAAGACATTGACCGATACAGTTTGGTCAGATGGATGATATGTAAAGTAAGACATTGACTGATAGAGTTTGGTCATGTGGATGATATGTAAATTAAGACATTGACCGGTACAGTTTGATCAGATGGATGATATGTAAAGTAAGACGTTGACTGATACGGTTTGATCAGGTGGATGATATGTAAAGTAAGACATTGACCGATAAAGTTTGATCAGGTGGATGATATGTAAAGTAAGACATTGACAGATACAGTTTGGTTAGATGGATGGTATGTAAAGTAAGACGTTGACTGATACAGTTTGGTCAGGTGGATGATATGTAAAGTAAGACATTGACTGATACAGTTTGGTCAGGTGGATGATATGTAAAGTAAGACATTGACCGATACAGTTTGCTCAGGTGGATGATATGTAAAGGAAAACGTTGACTGTTACAGTTTGGTCAGGTGGATGATATGTAAAGTAAGACATTGACTGATACAGTTTGGTCAGATGGATGATATGTAAAGTAAGACATTGACTGATAAAGTTTGATCAGATGGATGAATGTAAAATAAGACATTGACCGATACAGTTTGTTCAGATGGATGATATGTAAATTAGAATATTGACAGATACAATTTGGTCAGGTGGATGTTATGTAAAGTAAGACATTGACCGATACAGTTTGGTCAGGTGGGTGATATGTAAAGTAAGACATTGACCGATACAGTTTGATCAGGTAGATGATATGTAAAGTAGGACATTGACAGATACAGTTAGGTCAATTGGATGATATGTAAAGTAAGACATTGACTGATACAGTTTGGTCAGGTGGATGATATGTGAAGTAAGACATTGACCGATACAGTTTGGTCAGGTGGATGATATGTAAAGTAAGACAGTGACTGATATGGTTTGATCAGGTGAATGATATGTAAAGTTAGACATTTACTGATACTGTTTGGTCAGGTGGATGATATGTAAAATAAGAGGTTCACGGATATAGTTTGGTCTGATGGATAATATGTAAAGTAAGACATTGACCGATAAATGTTGGTCAGATGGATGATGTATAAAGTAAGACGTTGACTGATACAGTTTGATCAGGTGGATGATATGTAAAGTAAGACATTGACCGATACAGTTTGGTTAGATGGATGATATGTAAAGTTGGACATTGACAGTTATATTTTGGTCAGGTGGATGATATGTAAAGTAAGACATTGACAGTTATATTTTGGTCAGGTGGATGATGTGTAAAGTAAGGCATTGGCCGATAAGGTTTGGTCAGGTGGATAATATGTAAAGTAAGACATTGACTGATACAGTTTGGTCAGGTGGATGATATGTAAAGTAAGACATTGACCGATACAGTTTGCTCAGGTGGATGATATGTAAAGGAAAACGTTGACTGTTACAGTTTGGTCAGGTGGATGATATGTAAAGTAAGACATTGACTGATACAGTTTGGTCAGATGGATGATATGTAAAGTAAGACATTGACTGATAAAGTTTGATCAGATGGATGAATGTAAAATAAGACATTGACCGATACAGTTTGGTCAGATGGATGATATGTAAATTAGAATATTGACAGATACAATTTGGTCAGGTGGATGTTATGTAAAGTAAGACATTGACCGATACAGTTTGGTCAGGTGGGTGATATGTAAAGTAAGACATTGACCGATACAGTTTGATCAGGTAGATGATATGTAAAGTAGGACATTGACAGATACAGTTAGGTCAATTGGATGATATGTAAAGTAAGACATTGACTGATACAGTTTGGTCAGGTGGATGATATGTGAAGTAAGACATTGACCGATACAGTTTGGTCAGGTGGATGATATGTAAAGTAAGACAGTGACTGATATGGTTTGATCAGGTGAATGATATGTAAAGTTAGACATTTACTGATACTGTTTGGTCAGGTGGATGATATGTAAAATAAGAGGTTCACGGATATAGTTTGGTCTGATGGATAATATGTAAAGTAAGACATTAACCGATAAATGTTGGTCAGATGGATGATGTATAAAGTAAGACGTTGACTGATACAGTTTGATCAGGTGGATGATATGTAAAGTAAGACATTGACCGATACAGTTTGGTTAGATGGATGATATGTAAAGTTGGACATTGACAGTTATATTTTGGTCAGGTGGATGATATGTAAAGTAAGGCATTTAGTAAGTATGAAGAACACATTTTAAAATTACGTGACCCCTAGCCTGGTTACAATATAATCCAAGATTAGGAATGTCACATTTTTTGAAACCTTCTGAACAGATTTCACTACTTCGAATACCATTGAGATCAACCAAAATACTTTTATCAGTTTCTTCCAGCAAAATTACTACTCCACAACAGCGTAAAGAGTACCATGTGTCACACGGCCTGCTTAATATTTCAGCAAGTAAGACATTGACTGAAACAGTTTGGTCAGGTGGATGATATGTAAAGCCAGACATTGACTGATACAGTTTGGTCAGGTGGATGATATGTAAAGTAAGACATTGACTGAAACAGTTTGCGCAGGCCGCTGATATGTAAAGTAAGACATTGACTGATACAGCTGGGTCAGGTGGATGGTATGTAAAGTAAGACATTGAATGATACAGTTTGGTCAGGTGGATGATATACATGTAAAGTAAGACATTGACCGATACAGTTTGGTCAGATGGATGATATGTAAAGTAAGACATTGACTGATAGAGTTTGGTCATGTGGATGATATGTAAATTAAGACATTGACCGGTACAGTTTGATCAGATGGATGATATGTAAAGTAAGACGTTGACTGATACGGTTTGATCAGGTGGATGATATGTAAAGTAAGACATTGACCGATAAAGTTTGATCAGGTGGATGATATGTAAAGTAAGACATTGACAGATACAGTTTGGTTAGATGGATGGTATGTAAAGTAAGACGTTGACTGATACAGTTTGGTCAGGTGGATGATATGTAAAGTAAGACATTGACTGATACAGTTTGGTCAGGTGGATGATATGTAAAGTAAGACATTGACCGATACAGTTTGCTCAGGTGGATGATATGTAAAGGAAAACGTTGACTGTTACAGTTTGGTCAGGTGGATGATATGTAAAGTAAGACATTGACTGATACAGTTTGGTCAGATGGATGATATGTAAAGTAAGACATTGACTGATAAAGTTTGATCAGATGGATGAATGTAAAATAAGACATTGACCGATACAGTTTGTTCAGATGGATGATATGTAAATTAGAATATTGACAGATACAATTTGGTCAGGTGGATGTTATGTAAAGTAAGACATTGACCGATACAGTTTGGTCAGGTGGGTGATATGTAAAGTAAGACATTGACCGATACAGTTTGATCAGGTAGATGATATGTAAAGTAGGACATTGACAGATACAGTTAGGTCAATTGGATGATATGTAAAGTAAGACATTGACTGATACAGTTTGGTCAGGTGGATGATATGTGAAGTAAGACATTGACCGATACAGTTTGGTCAGGTGGATGATATGTAAAGTAAGACAGTGACTGATATGGTTTGATCAGGTGAATGATATGTAAAGTTAGACATTTACTGATACTGTTTGGTCAGGTGGATGATATGTAAAATAAGAGGTTCACGGATATAGTTTGGTGTGATGGATAATATGTAAAGTAAGACATTGACCGATAAATGTTGGTCAGATGGATGATGTATAAAGTAAGACGTTGACTGATACAGTTTGATCAGGTGGATGATATGTAAAGTAAGACATTGACCGATACAGTTTGGTTAGATGGATGATATGTAAAGTTGGACATTGACAGTTATATTTTGGTCAGGTGGATGATATGTAAAGTAAGGCATTTAGTAAGTATGAAGAACACATTTTAAAATTACGTGACCCCTAGCCTGATTACAATATAATCCAAGATTAGGAATGTCACATTTTTTGAAACCTTCTGAACAGATTTTACTACTTCGAATACCATTGAGATCAACCAAAATACTTTTATCAGTTTCTTCCAGCAAAATTACTACTCCACAACAGCGTAAAGAGTACCATGTGTCACACGGCCTGCTTAATATTTCAGCAAGTAAGACATTGACTGAAACAGTTTGGTCAGGTGGATGATATGTAAAGCCAGACATTGACTGATACAGTTTGGTCAGGTGGATGATATGTAAAGTAAGACATTGACTGAAACAGTTTGCGCAGGCCGCTGATATGTAAAGTAAGACATTGACTGATACAGCTGGGTCAGGTGGATGGTATGTAAAGTAAGACATTGAATGATACAGTTTGGTCAGGTGGATGATATACATGTAAAGTAAGACATTGACCGATACAGTTTGGTCAGATGGATGATATGTAAAGTAAGACATTGACTGATAGAGTTTGGTCATGTGGATGATATGTAAATTAAGACATTGACCGGTACAGTTTGATCAGATGGATGATATGTAAAGTAAGACGTTGACTGATACGGTTTGATCAGGTGGATGATATGTAAAGTAAGACATTGACTGATAAAGTTTGGTCAGGTGGATGATATGTAAAGTAAGACATTGACCGATAAAGTTTGATCAGGTGGATGATATGTAAAGTAAGACATTGACAGATACAGTTTGGTTAGATAGATGGTATGTAAAGTAAGACGTTGACTGATACAGTTTGGTCAGGTGGATGATATGTAAAGTAAGACATTGACTGATACAGTTTGGTCAGGTGGATGATATGTAAAGTAAGACGTTGACTGATACAGTTTGATCAGGTGGATGATATGTAAAGTAAGACATTGACCGATAGAGTTTGGTCAGATGGATGATATGTAAAGTAAGGCATTGACTGATACAGGTTGGTGAGATGGATGATGTGTAAAGTAAGACATTGACAGTTATATTTTGGCCAGGTGGATGATATGCAAAGTAAGGCATTGGCCGATAAGGTTTGGTCAGATGGATAATATGTAAAGTAAGACATTGACAGATACAGTTTGGTCAGGTTGATGATATGTAAAGTAAGACATTGACAGATACAGTTTGGTCAGGTGGATGATATGTAAAGGAAAACGTTGACTGCTACAGTTTGATCAGGTGGATGATATGTAAAGTAAGACATTGACCGATACAGTTTGGTCAGATGGGTGATATGTAAAGTAAGACATTGACTGATAAAGTTTGATCAGATGGATAAATGTAAAGTAAGACATTGACCGATACAGTTTGGTCAGATGGATGATATTGTAAATTAGGACATTGACAGATACAATTTGGTCAGGTGGATGTTATGTAAAGTAAGACATTGACCGATACAGTTTGGTCAGGTGGATGATATGTAAAGTAAGACATTGTCCGATACAGTTTGATCAGGTGGATGATATGTAAAGTAGGACATTGACAGATACAGTTTGGTCAATTGGATGATATGTAAAGTAAGACATTGACCGATACAGTTTGGTCAGGTGGATGATATGTAAAGTAAGACAGTGACTGATATGATTTGATCAGGTGAATGATATGTAAAGTTAGAGACATTTACTGATACAGTTTGTTCAGGTGGATGATATGTAAAATAAGAGGTTCACGGATATAGTTTGGTCAGATGGATGATATGTAAAGTAAGACATTGACCGATAAAGTTTGGTCAGATGGATGATATATAAAGTAAGACGATGACTGATACAGTTTGATCAGGTGGATGATATGTAATGTAATACATTGACCGATACAGTTTGGTTAGATGGATGATATATAAAGTAAGACATTGACTGATACAGTTTGGTCAGGTGGATAATATGTAAAGTAAGACATTAAATGATACAGTTTGGTCAGGGTGATGATATGTAAAGTAAGACATTGACCGATACAGTTTGGTCAGATGGATGATATGTAAAGTAAAACATTGCATGATACAGTTTGGTCAGGTTGATGATATGTAAAGTAAGACATTGACCGATACAGTTTGGTCAGATGGATGATATGTAAAGTAAGACGTTGACTGATATGGTTTGATCAGATGGATGATATGTAAAGTAAGACATTGACTGATGTAGTTTGGTCTTGTGGATGATATGTAAAGTAAGACGTTGACGGATACGGTTTGATCAGGTGGATTATATGTAAAGTAAGACGTTGACTGATACGGTTTGAACAGGTGGATGTTATGTAAAGTAAGACATTGACCGATACAGTTTGGTCAGATGGATGATATGTAAAGTAAAACATTGACTGATACAGTTTCTTCAGGTGGATGATATGTAAAGTAAAATATTGAATGATACAGTTTGGTCAAGACATTGACCGATACAGTTTGGTCAGATGGATGATATGTAAAGTAAGACAATGAATGATACAGTTTGGTCAGGTGGATGATATATATGTAAAGTAAGACATTGCCCGATACAGTTTGGTCAGATGGATGATATGTAAAGTAAGACATCGACTGATATAGTTTGATCAGATGGATGATATGTAAAGTAAGACGTTGACTGATACGGTTTGATCAGGTGGATGATATGTAAAGTAAGACATTGACTGATACAGTTTGGTCAGGTGGATGATATGTAAAGTAAGACGTTGACTGATAAAGTTTGGTCAGGTGGATGATATGTAAAGTAAGACATTGACCGATAAAGTTTGGTCAGGTGGATGATATGTAAAGTAAGACATTGACAGATACAGTTTGGTCAGATGGATGATATGTAAAGTAAGACGTTGAATGATACAGTTGGGTCAGGTGGATGATATGTAAAGTAAGACATTGACTGATACAGTTTGGTCAGGTGGATGATATGTAAGGTAAGACATTTACTGATACAGTTTGGTCAGGTGGATGATATGTAAAGTAAGATATTGACCGATACAGTTTGGTAAGTGGATGATATGTAAAGTAAGACATTGACCGATAAAGTTTGGTCAGGTGGATGATATGTAAAGTAGGACATTGACAGATACAGTTTGGTCAGATGGATGATATGTAAAGTAATACATTGACTGATGCAGTTTGTTCAAGTGAATGATATGTAAAGTAAGACATTGACCGATACAGTTTGGTCATGTGGATGATATGTAAAGTAAGACAGTTACTGATATGATTTGGTCAGGTGGATGATATGTAATGTAAGACATTTACTGATACAGTTTTTTCAGGTGGATGATATGTAAAGTTAGACATTCACGGATAAAGTTTGGTCAGGTGGATGATATTGAGATTATTTAACTGCTGGGTTCGATTAGAGGGAAATCCTTCACGAGTGGTAGACTTGTGGTTCTTTTCACAAAAGAGCTTTCGCGAGTGAATGAATTTTTTTTAGCACGTTTACCATCAAGTGAAGGATTACCCAATACTCGATCCCAGCAGTTAAATAATCTATTTATTACATTTTAAATTACGTTTTTCAAACAAATATTCGCTTTATTGAACGTTATCGGTAGATGACGTCGACATCAGCAACACTTTGTTGACGTCACGCCTAAACGTCGCAACGTTAGTTATTGTTGTGTTCTGAGTTAGCAACGTTAGTTATTATTGTGTTCTGAGTTAGATATTAATATTTAGCGACTATGAATATTGTTGCACTGAGAAATCCCGTTCTTTAACGCATAGAAATATAATAAATGTAAAGTAAGACATTGACTGATACAGTTTGGTTAGGTGGATGATATGTAAAGTAGGACATTGACTGATACAGTTTGGTCAGGTGGATGATATGTAAAGTAAGACATTGACCGATATAGTTTGGTCAGGTGAATGATATGTAAAGTAAGACATTGACTGATACAGTTTGGTCAGATGGATGATATGTAAAGTATGACATTGACTGATACAGTTTGGTCAGGTGAATGATATGTAAAGAGCAGTCAGAGATGAAAGTACACGTTCTGCCTTAAACTCTTGAAGGAATGATAACATGTCGTATCCTTAATTAAATAACTGATGCATATTTGTACCAGCCCAAATACATGAATTATTTAACAGTATTGTTTGATTTATTTATTACTTTGTTACAAATGCGAGTAAGTACTGAAAACACATTATTTTCAATTTCCCACCCCTCTCCGGTTACGTAAAACTTTCAACGGGGTTCCTGTTTCCTAACAGTGATGAACTTGCACCACCAAGTGGATATTGGGCGGGTTACGAAAACATAATACATACAAACAATTTCAAAGAAGTATTCTTAACAGAAAAAATGTTGTATCTCTAACTTGATCAGGACATAGTTGTGCTACTTTAGTTCCTTTAACAATGTGCTTATCAACATTAACGACTAAAATAGCTTTACATACCTCCGTGCCCCAAATCGGAAGGTGCCCAAAGTTGAACGTCTTTGGAGTTAACACCAAACACAATACCTCCCCAGTTGAGACTACCGTCGACTGATAGGTGGTTACTAGATCCTGAAATGATTTTGCCAAATTAAATTAAATTAAATTGAATTGGTGTAATTCGGAGAGAAAGAACGTTAGAATCACATATAAAAAGGAGATATAGGGTCCTATAGAAACCAAAGTGTCCAAACGCAATGGCATCCGCATTGTATTACACACACGGTCTTCGCGTTCAAATAGACAAGACAGTGTAAGCAAAACTACATCCCATCAAAAGGAATTCTCTAATAATGACGTCCATAATCAGAGAAACTAACAAAAGAAACACCAAGATGCTGTTGTAAAGCTATATAAAGTTTGATGTCTCAGGATGTATCTAGAATGGTACTGAACAACAACAGCAGTTGCAGCCAAAAAGAAAACAAATCTAGGGTAAGACCAGAAGATCCGAGTGACGCAAGCTCATGCACCTGCCTGTCTTGGTCGGGGTTTCAGTAGGTGCAATCATAGAGTCACAAGAGACTGTCCAGTCATCGCACAGGGGAAAAGTGAAGCGTAATGACAGACTGTAGAGGGGTCAATCACTAAACATGCAGTGCGTTGTAATACTAAATGGTCGTATCATTTTCTGATGAACTTCCTGATTAATTTTGTGAGGTGGTCAGGAAACCAGATCTCTTTAACTTTCGAAGTTTATAGACCACATCTCATTAACATAAGAGTTGTGATAGATATTCCTAGTAGTAGAAACATAAACAAGAACAAGTTATTTTAATTATGCTCCTGTTCTAACTAGTTCATCTTCTTGCAGAGGCATACTGTTTAAACTGTATAACTGAATTTCATTAGGCGATTCATTGCGAACACTTGTAATGGTAACAGTTTGTATGATTAATGTAAACTAATAAAAAAAATATTAACACTTACCCATGGCTTCTCCATACCACGTTATACCTTCGGTGACAAATGAATATTGCACGATTGTTAGAGCAGGAACCTGACCAAGAGTATGTTCCTGCACCTTATAGTTATTGGAGTCTAAATAGAAAACAGATATCGCAAGCTTATTTGTTATATTTTTCGAAGTGTGCGTCTCCAAATTTGAAAATAGGTTTACAAATAGAACAGAAATGTTGCATTCAAAAGTCAAAACAACACGCTGGACATTCATAACTTTCAAAACACCGTCAAAACAACAATAACAAGTCAGAACACAATTCTGTCTGTATGCTACTGTACACTACTAAATTAAATTTAGGGTATTTGTGTATTTGAAGTTTAAACCCAACCCAGATTCCCAAAGGCTACCCTGGAGCAACTATACTGTGTAATCTAATCATCATAGCATTTAATTGAGAAACAAAATCATTTCAGACATAGTTAAGAAAGACCCCATATTACTATCCCACTAAACCACCCTGGGCAGACGTCTTAGTTTCAAGTAATATAATCGTTTGATAATTATTATGTTGTTTATGTCTTGTAAACGAGTATATCTATGTGACAAAATATGGAACATGATACAGTAATTGAATTCAAGTGTATTTAACATTCGAAACCCTTTCACTAGAGTCCCACTGGAGGTAAAACTTAAAGTGTTACTTCCCACCATCTTAACGCTTCATTTGAAACATGATTTAAAACCCCCATATTATCCTTCCCCATCCTCCCACCCCCAATCCCATGACAGACCTCCGTTTGTTTATCTTGCATAGACATAATAATAATAATAATAATAATAATAATAATAATAATAATAATAATGATAATAAAGAAGCACAATAACAACAATAACAAGAACACAAAAAGAACAGCCCAAGTGAAAAATGAATAGAGGTGTTAAAGAACCAAAATAGCATGGTTTCATAATTCATGGGTAATAACTCTATAAATAAGCATAAAAGTCGAACAGGAAATGTTGCTTTAACAGAAAACAATAAACCCAAAAAGACGTTAAACGACAACCGAAGAGGATAAAGATTTATTTTAAGTGTATTCGTTAAAAGACTCAATGGCCAATTAGTAATTATTAGAGATAATACGTTATTACGTATCAAAGATCCGTTATTAGTAATAGACGGACGGTTAATTGGGGTCCAAAACTCTGAAGGTCTAATTCAAGATCACAAGGAAGAGTTAAGGAAAATCATTTTAAAATAACAACATGTCGGTGAACACAAAACCTTCAACATGTTATAAGTACCACATGTGTTAAAGGAAGAAACTGGATCTATAAAAGCCATACAATCCCTGTAGGGTGTTAAAATAACAATATTGATTGGATGTAACATAATACCGATGTTGCTGGAAAGATTCTTCGAGAATAAGCATGATATGTTCTCTTTACTATATTCATTCCCTGGTCCAGACTAAACTCCATTAAGCGATGGGAAATATTATATAAACAGTATTTTACAACGGCTATTTCAACAACAAAACACGTTTAAAATATGTTTTACTGAAAAAAATGCGATAACCTGTTTAAAAGTACCTATTAAATGTTTTAATTTTACAATATGCAAACTGATAAAGCCGAAATTAGGGTTTTGTTTCATACCCCAGCCAAGCCCGTTTTTTTTTGAGAAGTGGTTGGATGGGGTATGAAAGTTAATACTCGGATCACATAATGCTCGTCTTGTATTTTCTCCAGATTAAATGTGATATCCAAAACAAGTATGAGAGTGGACCTTTGGAAACGGCCGAACACGACATATACGAAATATTGCAGTCTCGGTTTAAAGAAACGGTAGTGAAATATGCTAGCTACCGCTCACGCCCTCTAGCCCCGGGTTGATATAATTTGTTGTCAACGCACACTCTATAACTGTAATATTAGGCTAGTTTTTTTATTTTACATTAAGTATTACCGACCGTACTACCGTAACATATGGCAAAACTGAAAAGAAGGTTGCGGTTTCCGAAAAGATGCCTCCGACATAAAACGTTTGAATTGTATACCCATCAAAAGGTACTAAATTTTCCGATTCTGTATTACCTCGACGATTATAGAATAGCATTTTTGCAAATAAAAATCATTTTCCTCTCTTAAACACTCCTTCTGCCCTACATTTTTGCTGAGAACACTCGATAAAACAATTAATTGCCAACTACTGGCCTTACCGTTGCCCGCCTGTAGCTCGATATCCTTTAGTGTCTGTGCTGGGATTGGGAAATCGTCTGGGTGCCATAGACGCACTCTCACACTAGCATTTTGTGTGCTTTCTTGATTTTGAGGTGTATAGGAAGTGGTACCTGGAAATGAGAATATAACAATAACACACTCGCACGCAAGCTAGCACTTACGCACGCGCGCACGTCACAAACATAAAAGGTCCGTCGTCTGTGGATCAGAATAACATAATTTGCCGCTGTTTATTACTTTAAAGTTTAAATTAAAAAATGTTTGTATTTCAGTTATTATTATTATTATTATTATTATTAGTAGTAGTAGTAGTAGTAGTAGTATTTTATTTATTTGCATTTATTTATTTATAGAGAAGGAACAAGCTTTGATATCCCACACTGTTGAAATCACTTTTATCATATGTAGATATAGAAAATAAATTTAATATTTTTCAAGTCGCAGTTCTGAAGTGTGTTAAAATACAGTCAACCAACGTCAATCGTTTTAGAGCCGTTTAAATGAGTGTATTGGGGTCTCATTACACTATTGATTTTCCTTCTTCGTTTTATATAGAAATGATATCTGGCAAGAGACAAAATATGAGCATTTTTCTCCGTAGACAATCAATCAAACGATCGAGCATCCGCCAATAGAAAAAAAACCAAAAAAAATTGGGGATCATATATCATGTAAGGAAAAAAACACAATCTACTGAATGACATCACGTTCTACTGTGACACGTCATAGATCGATTTATCCCAGTTATTCTTTCGATTTACTGTCTATGTCAATTATAATAAAATATCTCAAACAAACAATAATTAATGTTCCCAATACATCATTCGGATGAATTAAAGATAATAACAACAAGCAATCAAACGTGTGCATGCTGTATCACTAGTTAGGCATGGAAACGTTTTTTTCTAGATTTGACTATATACCATGAAAGCACAACCGCACTGATGTAATTACGCCTATATATGTTAAAATGTCATGAACATATTCACTATGGTGTACCTTGTACGATAGGAAATGTTCAGTGAATTCCAAGATGGTGGACTATAGCGTTTCCCCGAGGTAGGTGCTGAACTTTATCATGTATTGTATGTTTATTAAATGAATATTTTCATATCCCTTTCAGTGAAACTCTGATTAGGATGTTCTCTGTCTGCGGCGATGAATATTTACGTTCTGTTTTGCGGTTTAAAGAATGAAATTTGATACAAAAGTGTCACGTTGGCGTGACTTTCAAATTTTAAATCGAGGAAATTGTACAAAATCGAACCTCTGTCAGATAAATCCTGATCTATTTTACTGTTGATGGCCATACATTATGACATTCGAACCTGCTTTTTGCGAGAGTCAAAACAATTAGGAAATATCTATAATTACCTAAAAAACACCAGCTTCCATGAATAACCCACTGTATGGTTCAGTCCCATACACAATTAAAATCATGGGCGGTTCAGCCACCGCCGTTTTTATGTATGGGTTAGTCACACATTTCTACACAGTTTCTGTTCGGTTAAGTCACAATTCGTTTTAACACTGATGGACGAAGCCCAAATAAGCTTATGGGGTGACGTGTTGTGTTAGTCCGCTTGTCCGTTCGTCGTCCTTTAATTGTTCTTTGAACGCTGTTATCCTTCATCATGTCTCCACCAGTAAGTGGAAGAGACATATTGTTTTCGCTGTTTCTGTCCGTTCGTCCGTCTGTCACAAATGTTGTCGCCGCTACTCATCCTAAACCGCTTTTGGATTTCGACGAAACTTGATAGGAAGCACTGGTATGATGTCTAATTGGGCATACTGGTAGAGAAGCTGACCCATTTGCCGTAGATATTCTGTGTTTACATTGTTTCTATTGTCAGTAACAAGTGTCATGTGACCGTTACTAAATATAGACTGACTTGCGCCGGTCGTCTGAGCTGAATGTAGTAGTTATCGTCATGTTCAGTTTAATACCGAATAATCCATGTTTGGGATGATGAAAACGTGTGTAGTTATTAATTGAAACATAAATATACCATTGCACATGAATACACAAAAGAAATATCTAGAAAAATATTATATCTACAATTTAAAATGTTTTTTCAACTGTAGGTATCGGATGTAATTTACTTCACTTCGACGTTTTCATAATTTAAAGGGAAATAACTGTCCGCAAATTTAAATCTAGTTGTCTCCCTTGGCTGAAAATGTTTAGCACATGCTTTTATTTTTTTGGGCATGTCAAATTGATTCAATGGTTCGACGTAAAAGGTCAGCTATTTTAAAAGGAAATTTACCTGCGCATGCGCATTAGCGCGTGATTCCCCCGATTGTGTTTTGTTTATAACGGTATTTATATAGGTAAACGGGTTGGTCTGAGAGTGTATGTTAACATTTCTAAACTATTTTTCCTCTCCAATCGTCTGATGATAGTGTGTAGTGATTTGTAAAGTGGGGTTGAAAAATAATCACAACATCGAGCGTTTTATTGATAATGACGAAATCTGGTGAATGACGATATTAAACTGGTACACAACCAGTATCGCGTTTGCGTTCTGGTTCGATGATTATTGACGGAGTTATGGTCCTTTGATACACTTCCAAACATAACAAGTCTGTGCCCTATCCTATAGCCCCACCATGTTGTACCCGTTGTTAAGCAAAATGTAACATAAGCACTGGTATGGTGTGTTGTTGTGCATGTCGCGTTTGTGTTCCGATTCGTTGATTTTTGACGGAGTTATATAACCCCTTAAAATTTTAACTTTAAAATTCCACTTCCAAATATAACATGCCTGTGCCTTATCCACTATGAAACTTATCTACACTGGCTTGTGCTGTAGGATAGACATCTGCCTATTTTTTATAATAAACCCTCTAGATTCTATCCGATATTAAGCAAACGTTCAAAAAAGTTATATGTATCGGACATGTTCTATAACCAGCCAGACAAGCTTTTGAACCAATCTCCTATATATGAGCTATATGCCATCGAGTTGGCAAAAAATCATATTTTCGCCATGTGGGCGCACTAGCTTCACGATTTCTTACCCGATCTTAAGCAAAGTTTAACAGTAGTTAAATATCTTCCAGATCCAACCGTTAATATCTGAGTTATCTATTCTTGACAGTGACGTATTCTTGATCCACGTTAGATCCAACCGTTAATATCTGAGTTATATATCTTCCAGATCTCGGACGTGTTCCTGAATCACGTTAGATCCAACCGTTAATATCAGAGTTATCTATCTTCCAGATCTCGGACGTGTTCTTGATCCACGTTAGACCCAACCGCTAATATCTGAGTTATATATCTTCCATATCTCGGACGTGTTCTTGATCCACGTTAGATCCAGCCGCTAATATCTGAGTTATCTAGTCATGAAATGCGTAGTTGTGCACTGTGCTAATCAGATTTGTCTTATGTTTTAGATCATCGCAATTTATAGTTGCAGTTACTGCGAATATGGGGCAGATTTTGACTCAACCATCCAAATATTGTGCTAATTGTCTTATATGCCAAATGACCCCTATTTTTCTCAGTATGTCTAGAGAGTATGGTCATATCACTAAGAATATGTAAGTGAATCCTAGTGTGAACTTCATTTTGAAAAATAGCAAACTAGAAAGCTTGGATTATATTGTACAGGACTCAGTGGGATTTCTTTTACTTCCTGTACATCTATAACCCTATAGTAAAGAAGTTTTATGAGCGGAAAAAAACATTTAGGACACCAGTTGGTAAGTCCAGGCAAAGAACTCTCACCTAAAGATGCAGATATCAATTGTGCTGTCCCTTTCAACTCTAGGTAATTCAAGTTAATAATTTTCGAGGAAAGAGGTAAAACCTGGCTTACTAACGCAACTAATAGATACATTTGCGGATCAAACCAACAAAAATAAGACTATACTAAGACAATTTCAGCACGTAAAGACTAGGCCTGGGGGACATTTTCTGCACATAAAGACTAGCCATTTAACGAAGTGTCGCTTCCCACTGTTTCGATGCATTTAGTAGTAACACACTGTCAGTACAAATAGATATAAAAATCGAACATGGAAAGCATGGTTCAAGGACGACAGTCAACCACAAACACATACAGAAACAAAGAACAAATTAAATATGAATAAAAAGATCACAAACACGAAAGTTATTTTCATTTCCCCAGAAATAATAATATACAATCAGCTGTTTTGTTTACACTGTCTTGTCTATTTGGGCGCTGAAGACAGGATAATAGCAAGGATTGTGCGCATATCAAATTGATTCAAGCCAGTAGGCCTTATTGCCTACTGACCGTTCCAAGTTGGTAACCCTGTTTTCACCACCCTTTCTGTTGTTTTTTTGTCTCTTTCATTTTATTATCAAGTCCTTGTTTGCAGTACAGTGTGGACCTACGATGCCATTGCGTTCGGACGCTATGGTTTCTATAGGACCCTATATCTCATTTTTCTAGATTCTGATTTGTAAGGTCAGAATAATTTTTGGTGAGTGCATCAGTGGTCGGGATAGTAAAGACGCTGCGTCTAAATTTTCCTCGCCTATCAAAGCTGCGGGTTCGAATCCACTGGGAGCTCGACTTGTCAAGTGAAAAAGTGTCGATTCCTACAGATGGCGGGAGGCATACTGTACCCCAGAAAAATGGGTTGTCTTTAGGTAGTTACCCTCCTTTGTATGAAAGCATGAACAATATGCTGATGAAACTCATAACATGATTCAAAGTCCGCTTACAGATATACAGTTATTAACATTGGTAGGACGTAATATAAATTTTCAACCAATGTATTGTAAATGTTCCGTTAATAAAATGCATGTGTGGAACTCGGCCAAACGCTTTTGAGGAGTCTAGTGTAATCAGTTTCATAGATTTGTTCATGTGACGTGATGCTGAAAGCTCTTCTAGGACTCTGACCCAGTAGTGATACATCGTATAATGTAGACGTATGTGTGGAACTCGGCCAAACGCGTTTGAGAAGTCTAGTGTAATCAGTTTCATAGATTTGTTCATGTGATGTGATGCTGAAAGCTCTTCTACGACACTGACCCAGTAGTGATACATCGTATAATGTAGACGCATGTGTGGAACTCGGCCGAACGCGTTTGAGAAGTCTAGTGTAATCAGTTTCATAGATTTGTTCATGTGACTTGATGCTGAAAGCTCTTCTAACAGGGTGAGTAGTTATTGACCCAGTAGTGATACATCGTAGAAAGTATGTGTGGAACTCAGCTGAACGCTTTTGAGGATTCTAGTGTAATCAGTTTCATAGATTTGTTCATGTGACGTGATGCTGAAAGCTCTTCTAGGACTCTGACCCAGTAGTGATACATCGTATAATGTAGACGCATGTGTGGAACTCGGCCGAATGCTTTTGAGGATTCTAGTGTAATCAGTTTCATAGATTTGTTCATGTGACGTGATGCTGAAAGCTCTTCTAGGACTCTGACCCAGTAGTGATACATTGTATAATTTAGACGCATGTGTGGAACTCAGCCGAACGCTTTTGAGAATTCTAGTGTAATCAGTTTCATAGATTTGTTAATGTGACGTGATGCTGAAAGCTCTTCTAGGACTCTGACCCGGTAGTGATACATCGTATAATGTAGACGCATGTGTGGAACTCGGCCAAACGCTTTTGAGGAGTCTAGTGTAATCAGTTTCATAGATTTGTTCATGTGACGTGATGCTTAAAGCTCTTCTAACAGGGTGAGTAGTTACTGACCCAGTAGTGATACATCGTAGAAAGTATATGTGGAACTCAGCTGAACGCTTTTGAGGATTCTAGTGTAATCAGTTTCATAGATTTGTTCATGTGACGTGATGCTGAAAGCTCTTCTAGGACTCTGACCCAGTAGTGATACATCGTATAATGTAGACGCATGTGTGGAACTCGGCCAAACGCTTTTGAGGAGTCTTGTGTAATCAGTTTCATAGATCTGTTCATGAGACGTGATGCTGAAAGCTCTTCTAGGACTCTGATCCAGTAGTGATACATCGTATCATGTAGACGCATGTGTGGAACTCAGCCAAACGCTTTTGAGGATTCTAGTGTAATTAGTTTCATAGCTTTGTTCATGTGACGTGATGCTGAAAGCTCTTCTAACAGGGTGAGTAGTTACTAACCCAGTAGTGATATATCGTAGAAAGTATGTGTGGAACTCAGTCGAACGCTTTTGATGATTCTAGTGTAATCAGTTTCATAGATAGATTTGTTCATGTGCCGTGATGCTGAAAGCTCTTGTAGGACTCTGACCCAGTAGTGATACATCGTATAATGTAGACGCATGTGTGGAACTCGGCCAAACCTTTTGAGGAGTCTAGTGTAATCAGTTTCATAGATTTGTTCATGTGACATGAAAATGTAAAAACAAAGTCATGAAATAAAATAAAAATAAGGAAAGTGGTGTGAGACATCAGCGTTTTGCCTTCTGGCCGGAATGACATATCTCTCGGTGTTGGATGGATTCAGAACTCCCTGTGTCTGAATCTGCTTCTGTCCGAGGCGCTCTGGATCTTGTAGTCCGTGTCGAAACCTTGCGGTTTGGCATCTTCAGAGGGCTGGGACCGAATCTTTTCGAAGGGAATCACAGATCTTGGAAAGACCGATCTAGTCAAACACAAGATTGTGTTAGAGAATGACCAACCCTTCAAGGTACCATACAGGAGGATTCCACCAGGCATGTACGAGGAGGTTAGACAGCACATCAAAGAGATGTTTGAGGCAGGTGCCATAAGGGAGTATGATAGCCCATTTTCTTCAAATGTGGTGTTGGTCCGGAAGAAAGATGAATCACTGAGATTCTGCTTGGATTACAGAACCCTGAATGCTCGCACCAGGAACGATGCCTACATGCTTTCGCGTTTCGATGACACGATAGATACTTTAAAGGCGCAAAGTTTTTTTTGAAACTCGATCTCCGCAGTGGATACTGGCAGGTTGAGATGGAGGAATCCTCGAAGCCCCGTACAGCCTTTTCTTTGGGGACCATAGGGTTCTACGAGTGTAACCGACTTAGTTTCGGACCCACAAACGCCCAGCCACATGTCAGCGCCTTATGGAGAAATGCTTGGGCGAGATGCATTTACGAGACTGTTTAGTCTTTCTCGATGACATTTTAATCTTTTCAATTGTCGAACGGGGTTCATAGTAAACAAACCATAGTGTTCTTTATTATTTATTTTCCGAGTTCTCTTGATACATACAAGAGAGCCTGTAACATAAGAAATATACAATCAGTACAAGAAATATATATATAAAACTACTAAAATCGACATTTCGACAATCCAGCGATAGACTTTATACACGCCGCAAGAAATACATTAAAATAACACATATCACAGATCACTTTCCAGAGGATTCACAATAATTCTCTTAATAGCAATAGTATGCTGGAAGTGACAGAATCGTTCTGTTACCAAAGGTTGACTTTACAGTCACCTCTAGTACTTCTATACCTATACTATATCTAAGGCAACTATATATAAGAGTTGCCTGTTGTTGTCAACTGTCAGGGAGAGAATGTCAGAGAGTAAGATATTTTAGGCGGGAAAGAGTTAATTAGTTGAGTTCTTCATGCAAGTTAGTTATCATAACTCACCATAACTCACTCACTCACTACACACACAATAATATACAGATATACCACAGTTTTGCATGTAGCTCAACTTGTCAAGCTATAAATATAATGGAATGTGCTATAATTAGAAAGGTGAATTATATTTATCCACACCACAACCTGGTCCCAGGTAGTTGCACAGGAATAGTATTCTGTAAACAAAACATTACATATGCAACACCGGGCGACATATTCCCCCGCTTTGGCAAAATGTTCTCCGGACATTTACTAATTGCTTTTCCATCTGGAGTGAATAAAATGTAAAAACAAAGTCATGAAATAAAATAAAAATAAGAAAAGAATTCCATCTGCAACAAAATAGTTTGCATTAATTTCCCTGCAAACTATACTATTTAATATCGTCTTTATAAACAATATCTTCAGCAATTAATTTAAGCTATCACAAATATGTCAGATTCCAGCACTGGATATACACGTATGACTGGAAACTGGATATATAATCTGAAATTCAATATTTTACAGTCTGATAATTAACCGCTGAAATAAATGCAAATATAATTATTCATACACTTTTCTCCACTGTCTGTCTACACTTATACTGAAAAACATTTTCAATAATTATACATAGTCAACATTATTTGACTTGACAATCTGTGCAAACAACCACTGCCAAAACGATCTGGTGGTTTTCGAAACCGAACTGAACGTCTCGAAATTGGAGTTCAAACTCCGGTTGATTCTCGGGATATGTCCGTAACACCCGTCGTGACCATCGACATCAGCAGGCGATCCAACACTGCTATGGTGGAGGTTTGCACCATCACCTGGATGACTCCCATCTGTTATGTCTAAGTTGATTCCATAAAGCTCTTCTAGGACTCTGACCCAGTAGTGATACGGCCAAACGCGTTTGAGAAGTCTAGTGTAATCAGTTTCATAGATTTGTTCATGTGACGTGATGCTGAAAGCTCTTCTAACAGGGTGAGTAGTTGTGTTATTAAAACCTTTCCTGTTATTGTGGGCTGTAACTGTATTCTGAACATGTTAATGATAATTGAAAATACAGCTTAAGTCTTTGACAGTATTTTTATATAAATTTTAGAAGTGAAAGTAGACAGGGGATACAATTACAAGGGGTAAATTAACGTTGACCTTTGACTGGGTGTTAGTATACAACTGAAGAAATGTTAATTAGAAGATATCCAACAATCCATTTCCTTCTTTATGTTTCATAGCGGACATGTGTATTTGCATAATAAAAAAAGTTTCCCAGAATTCTAACAAGGTTTGAGATTTTAACAGGATGTCAACATTCTCAATTTGCTATAGAAGGAGCATGGAAACTGATTAAGGATTTACACCAGTCGACAGGATGTCCTGTGTAAATCACGTGTCCATTAGTCGACAAAAGATAAGACGTGTACACCACATACCTGTGTAAATTATGTGTCCACCAGTCGACAGGAGAGAAGGCATATACACCACATACCTGTGTAAATTACGTGTCCTCCAGTCGACAGGAGATAAGGGGTATTCAACATATACCTGCGTAAATTATGTGCCCACCAGTCAACAGGAAATTAGGCCTAAACACCACATACCTGTGTTAATTACGTGTCGACCAGTTGACAGGGAATAAAGCGTATACAGCACATGTCTGTGTAAATCACGTCTGCACTAGTCGACAGAAGATAAGGCGTATTTACACATACCGGTGTAAATCACGTGTCCACCAGTCGACAGGCGATAAGGTTATACAACTCACACCTGTTGAAATTACGTGTCCGCCAGTCGACAGGTGATAAGGGTTATACACAACATACCTGTGTAATTCACGAGTCCACCAGTCGACAGAAGATAAGGCGTATACACCACATTCCTGTGTAAATCACGTATCTAGCAGTCGACAGAAGATAATCGTATCCAGCACATACCTGTGTACATTACGTATTCACCAGTCGACAGGAGATAAGGGGTATACACCACATACCTTTGTAAATTACGTGTCCACCAGTCGACAGGTGATAAGGCGTATACACCACATACCTGTGTAAATCACGTGTCCGTCAGTCGACAGGAGATAAGGGTATACACCGCATGTCTTTGTAAATCACGTGTCATCGAGTTGACACCAATTGACAGGAGATAATAGGTATACACCACATACCTGTGTAAATTACTGCCTCCCAGTCGACAGGAGGTAAGGCGTATACATTACATTCCTTTGTAAATTACGTGTCAACCAGTCAGCAGGAGATAAGGTTTATACACCACATACCCGTGTAAATTAAATGTCCCCAGTTGACAGTGGATAAGGTGTATACACCACAAATGTGTGTAAATCACGTTTCACCAGTCGACAGGATATAAGTGGTTTACACCAAATACCTGTGTAAATTACGTGTCAACAAGTCGGCAGGAGATAAGGCGTATAAACCACATACCTGTGTAAATTACATGTCCACCAGCCGACAGGGGATAAGGTGTATACACCACATACGTTTGCAAATCACGTGTTCACCAGTCGACAGAATATAAGTGGTATACACCAGATACCTGTATAAATTACGTGTCAACCAGTCGACAGGAGATAAGGCGTATACAGCACATACGTTTGTAAATCACGTGTTCACCAGTAGACAGGATATAAGTGGTATACACCATATACCTGTATAAATTACGTGTCCACCACTCGTAAGGAGATAAGGTTTATATGACACATACCTGTGTGAATTACGTATCCACCAGTCGACAGGGGATAAGCGGTTTACTCCAAATAACCGCGTAAATTACCTGTCCACTAGTCGACAGCAGAAAAGTGGTATACACAACATACCTGTGTAAATTAAGTGTCCACCAGTCAACAGGAGATATGGGCTATACATCAAATACCTGTGTCAAATCACATGTCCACCAGTCAACAGGGCATAAGGCGTATACACCATATACCTGTATAAATAACGTGTCCATCACTCGACAGGAGATAAGGGGTATACACCAAATACCTGTGTAAATTACTTGTCCACCAGTCGGAAGGAGATAAGGGATATACACCACATACCTGTTTAAATCACATGTCGTCTAATTGAAAGGAGATACTGGGTATATACCAAATACCTGTGTAAATTACGTGTCCATCAATCAAATGGAGATAAGGGGTATACACCACACACCTGTGTAAATTACTTGTCCACCAGTCGGCAGGAGATAAGGGATTAAACCACACACCTGTGTAAATTACGTGTCCAGCAGTCGACAAGATATAAGGGGTATATACCAAATACCTGTGTAAATTAAGTGTCCACCTGTCAACTGGAGATAAGGGGTGTACACCATATACCTTTGTAAATTACGTGTCAACCAGTCGACATGAAGTAATGCGTATACACCACACATCTGTGTAAATTACGTGTCCACCAGTCGGCAAGAGATAAAGGGTGCATACCACATTACGTATCCACCAGTCGACAGGAGATAAGGCGTATACACCACATACCTGTGTAAGTTACGTGTTCACCACTCGACAGGAGATACTGGGTATACACCACATACATGTGTAAATCACGTGTCCATCAGTCGACAGGGTATGAAGTGTACACACCACATACCTGAGCATTTACGTGTCCACCAATTAACAGGAGATAAGGGGTTTACACCGCATACATGTGTAAATTACTTGTCCACCAATTGACAGGAGATAATATGTATACACCACATACCTGTGTAAATTACGTGTCCACCAGTCGGAAGGAGATAAGGGATATAAACCACATACCTGTTTAAATCACATGTCGTCTAATTGAAAGGAGATACTGGGTATATATATACCAAATACCTGTGTAAATTACGTGTCCATCAGTCAAATGGAGATAAGTGGTATACACCATGTACCTGTGCAAATTACTTGTCCACCAGTCGACAGCAGATAAGGGGTACACACCACATACCTGTGTAAATTGCGTGTGGACCAGTCGACAGCAGATAGGGCGTACAAACCACATACCTGTGTAAATCACGTGTCAACCAGTCGACTGAAGATAAGCGGTATACTCCACATAGCTGTGTAAATTACCTGTCCACCAGTCGACAGGAGATAAGTGGTATACACCACATACCTGTGTAAATTACGTGTCCACCACTCAACAGGTTAAAGGCGTAAACACCACATACCTGTGTAAATTACCTGTCCACCAGTCGACAGCAGATAAGGGGTACACACCACATACCTGTGTAAATTGCGTGTGGACCAGTCGACAGCAAATAGGGCGTACAAACCATATACCTGTGTAAATCACGTGTCAACCAGTCGACAGAAGATAAGCGGTATACTCCACATAGCTGTGTAAATTACCTGTCCACCAGTCGACAGGAGATAAGTGGTATACACCACATACCTGTGTAAATTACGTGTCCACCACTCAACAGGAGATAAGGCGTATACACCACACACATGTGTAAAATACGTGTCTGACAGTCGGCAAGAGATAAAGGGTATACACCACATACCTGTGTAAATCACATGTCGTCTAATTGAAAGGAGATAATGGGTATACACCACATACCTGTGTAAATTACGTGTCCACCAGTCGACAAGATATAGGGTTATATACCAAATACCTGTGTAAATTACGTGTCCATCTGTCAAATGGTGATTAGGGGTATACGCCACATACCTGTGTAAATTACTTGTCCACCAGTCGGTAGGAGATAAGGGATATAAACCACATACCTGTATACATCACATGTCGTCTAATTGAAAGGAGATACTGGGTATACACCACATACCTGTGTAAACTACGTATCCACCAGTCGACAAGATATAGGGGGTATATACCAAATACCTGTGTAAATTACGTGTCCATCTGTCAAATGGAGATAAGGGGTATACACCACACACCTGTGTAAATTACTTGTCCACCAGTCGGCAGGAGATAAGGGATATACACCAGATAATTTTTACATCTGTGTAAATTACGTGTCCACCAGTCGGCAAGAGATAAAGGGTGTATACCACATTACGTATCCACCAGTCGACAGGAGATAAGGCGTATACACCACATACCTGTGTAAGTTACGTGTCCACCACTCGACAGGAGATACTGGGTATATACCACATACATGTGTAAATCACGTGTCCATCAGTCGACAGGGTATGACGCGTACACATCACATACCTGAGCATTTACGTGTCCAACAATTAACAGGAGATAAGGGGTTTACACCGCATACCTGTGTAAATTATTTGTCCACCAATTGACAGGAGATAATAGGTATACACCACATACCTGTGTAAATTACGTGTCCACCAGTCGGAAGGAGATAAGGGTTATACACCACACACCTGTGTAAATTACTTGTCCACCAGTCGGTAGGAGATAAGGGATATAAACCACATACCTGTATACATCACATGTCGTCTAATTGAAAGGAGATACTGGGTATACACCACATACCTGTGTAAACTACGTATCCACCAGTCGACAAGATATAGGGGGTATATACCAAATACCTGTGTAAATTACGTGTCCATCTGTCAAATGGAGATAAGGGGTATACACCACACACCTGTGTAAATTACTTGTCCACCGGTCGGCAGGAGATAAGGGATATACACCAGATAATTTTTACACCTGTGTACATTACGTGTCCACCAGTCGACAAGATATAAGGGGTATATACCAAATACCTGTGTAAATTAAGTGTCCACCTGTCAACTGGAGATAAGGTGTGTACACCATATACCTTTGTAAATTACGTGTCCACAAGTTGACAGGAAGAAAGGCGTATAGACCACACATCTGTGTAAATTACGTGTCAACCAGTCGACAAGAGATAAAGGGTGTATACCACATTACGTATCCACCACAGTCGACAGGAGATAAGGCGTATACACCACATACCTGTGTAAGTTACGTGTCCACCACTCGACAGGAGATACTGGGTATATACCACATACATGTGTAAATCACGTGTCCATCAGTCGACAGGGTATGAAGCGTACACACCACGTACCTGAGCAAATTACGTGTCCATCAATTAACAGGAGATAAGGGGTTTACACCGCATACCTGTGTAAATTACTTGTCCACCAACTGACAGGAGATAATAAGTATACACCACATACCTGTGTTAATTACGTGTCCACCAGTCGACAGGAGATAAGGGTGTACACCACATACCTGTGTTAATTATTTGTCCACCAGTCAACAGGTTATAAGGCGTATACACCCCATACCTGAGTAAATTTCCTGTCCACCATTCGACAGAATATAAGAGGTATTTACTACATACCTGTGTAAATTACGTGTGCACCATCCGACTTCAGATAAGAAGTAAACACACTGACTGTATTGTCGTCGTAAATACAGACAACACCTCCACGTGACGTTTTTTTGTCGTTATCAGCATTACCGGATTTAACACCAGGGTAAATAAAACCGGAAGCTGACTTCACCTAAAATATAAAATTTCTCAAATTGTGTTTGATATTACAAAACAAAAATACATATTTTTAATAAGTTAAAACTAAAGGCAGATTGATAAACGTACATGGAGAGGTGAAAGTAACACTTTAGAATGGTTAAAGAGACTGGAGGCGATCTGGAAGAGTGATTGAATTACAAATGAGCGATGGACACAGAATCTAAAAGTCATGGGTTCGATACCCGCCATGACCATATGCGCCATGTCGTTGAGCAAGACACTTTATCTGCATTTGTTTATTGTTGGTTCTACCCAGGAAGACATCGAGAGTGGATAAAATAAGTTCAGAGACTTTTCGTTACAATCGATATAAAGCAAATAAGTTTAAACTAAAAACAAATGAAAACATTCATAACGCACTGCAGTTGCGTATGAAAATGTACATATGTCTTAATGAAAACATTCATAACGCACTGCAGTTGCGTATGAAAATGTACATATGTCTTAATGAAAACATTTATAACGCACTGCAGTTGCGTATGAAAATGTACACATTTCTTAATGAAAACATTCATAACGCACTGAAGTTGCGTATGAAAGTGTACATATGTCTTAATGAAAACATTCATAATGCACTGCAGTTGCGTATTAAAATGTAGATATGTCTTAAAATAAGCTGCATGCTACCTTCGGTTTAATTATTATCTTACGAGTAAAATGTAACAAGAAAGGAAGCAGAACCACCCACAAATTATTTAATCCAAAATAGTAAGTGTCTCTTTAATCCAAAGTAGTAAATGTCTCTTTAATCCAAAACAGCAACTGTCTCTTTAATCTAAAACAGTAAGTGTCCTTTCAGTCTAAATGCATTTTCAATGTTTCCAGTTTAGTCCAAATATCTAATTTCACTGTTATTTTGAATGAGCACAATATCAAAGCATCCAAATCTAAATTAACTTTTTACTAAATAGAACTAAACTCTCCACTAATTATATCCAATAAAAACTATCCAAATTCCATCACAAATGAATTTGCATAACATAGTCCAATGAGAACAGTCTAAATTTCATTATAAACGAATTTGCATAAAAAATTTGAATACCAGATAAACATATTTATATCTATATTATTTTTAACTATTTCCAAGACCAAATCAATAATAAACACGCAACAATACATGTAAACTTTTAGATACATACAACAATACATGTAAACATTTATAGGTAACAATTGTTTATGAAAATAGTTGGCCTGGAATACACCGGACTCGGCTGATTTTTTATCACTGAATCATACATATTAATTAAAACGGAGTATATGTTGATAAAAGTTGTGATTTTTTCAAATCAAGTGCACTTTGACCACAAAAACAAGAATGCAAGGTGCCGTTAAGTATCATATGCATTAATGTTAATGATGTATGCAACAAGTCCTAGCCGAGTCGTCAAACCAAAACTCTTTCATTAACAATAATTCAATCGGACGGATCAAGAGGCCGAATTTAGTGCCGCGATGACCACATTGCGTATGAAACTGATACACATTATGATGTTCTATAAGAATTTGACCCCCATAATTCTTAATAATCGCATCCAGTCCCTTTAAAGTACCGATCGCAAAACAGAATAAAATTGAAGAGAGAACTTCGCATAAAACATACAAACGAAACATAAATGTTATACCAAATAACATGGAAAATTATATGGCTTTCATGTTAGGAAAAAGTTTAGTATTTATTGATAGTTTTCAGTTTATGTCCCAATCATTAGATAGCCTAGTAAAAAACGTTCTGTCGTTTCAATACATATCTCAAAAATTATAACGGTAAAAAGTTAGACTTGCTAAAAAGAAAAGGCGTTTATCCTTATGATTATATGAACAGTTTTGAACGCTTCAATGATACTAAGTTACCTAGCAAAGATAGCTTTTATTCTCAATTAAATGATGAACACATTTCAGATGCAGATTACGATCATGCTACAAACATATGGAAAACATTTAAGATTAAAAATATAGGAGAATATCATGATCTGTATCTTAAGACTGATGTGCTGCTGCTTGCAGACGTTTTTGAAAACTTTAGAAAAATGTGTATTGAGTATTACAAATTAGATCCTTGTCATTACTTCAGTAGTCCTGGTTTAGCCTGGGATGCATGCCTTAAGATGACTGGTATTCAACTTGACTTAATCACTGATATTGATCAATATTTGTTTGTGGAAAAAGGATTAAGAGGTGGTACGAGTTATATCGCAAATAGGTATTCACAGGCTAACAATAAATATATGAAAAACTATGACGAAGAAAAAGAAAGCAAGTACATAATATATCTCGATGCCAATAACTTGTACGGCTGGGCTATGTGTCAACCGTTACCTACTGGCAACTTCAAGTGGGTTGATAAGTTTAAAAAAGGAAAATCAAATTACATTGTTGAGTGTGATATCGAGTATCCTAAGAAACAGCATGACACGCATAATGATTATCCTCTCGCCCCAGAAAGTTTAAATATAAAAGATGAGTGGTTGTCAGACTATTGTAATAATTTAAAACAAAAGTTTAATTTAGGACATTGCAATGTTAATAAACTTGTCACGACGTTGAAAAATAAAGAAAAGTATGTCATGCATTTTAGAAACCTAGAATTGTATAAAAAGCTTGGATTGAAGGTAACACAAATACACCGAATACAACAGTTTGACGAATCAGGGTGGCTAAAGACATACATCGACTTTAATACTGCCAAGAGAACAGCTGGTAAAAATATTTTGAAAACGATTTCTTCAAACTGATGAACAATTCAGTTTTTGGTAAAACTATGGAAAATTTGAGAATAAGAATTAATGTTAAATTAACTCACGATGAGGAGTTCCTTTTAAAATATGCAGCAAGACCTTCATTTATTTCTTGTAAAATGTTTAATGAAAATTTATTTGCCATAAACAGAATAAAAGAACGATTAGTTTTAAATCGCCCTATTTATGTTGGTATGTGTATTTTTCCATTACAACTACATTAAAAACAAATATGATAAAAAAGTTATTATTTACTGATACCGATTCCTTGTGTTATGAAATAAAAACAAAAGATGCAGACTTTTACAAAGGATGAAGAACTTTTTGATAATTGTGATTATGATCCAAAAAGTAAGTTTCATTTTAATGATAATAAAAAGGTTATTGGCAAGATGAAATATGAAACGTGTGGCATACCTATTGTTGAATATGTTGGACTACGAAGTAAACTATATTCGTATATGTTAGATAATGAGGTTAGTACAAAGAAATGCAAGGGCGTTAAAAAGTGTGTTGTTAAAAAACAAATAGCACATGATGATTACAAAAATATTTTGTTTACGGCAACAGAAGCTCACCATGAGATGAAAGTCATTAGATTACAAGAGCATGACATAAGCAGCTATGCAATAAATAAAAAAAGTTTATCAGCTTATGATGATAAACGGTACATACAAGATAATGGACAAGAAACATTAGCATACAAGTAAAATTTACTATGATAGAGTATGTAATAGTTGAGTAGCATTCAAGGGCTTAAAAATAATTATATATAATGGAACAAGAAAGATTAGAAAAGGTTTGCAGAAAACTTAACAATTTAAAAGATAAATATAGAAGAGAATTGATGAGAGGTAGGCAACTCCAAGTAGAATATGAAGTAGTTCGTGATGATTTTATGGACACTAAAAAAAGACGATTGCTGGTTGAAATGGATAATTATGAACGCGAGCTGGATAGAAACAGAGAAGAGCTTCTTGAACTGAAATACAAAATAGCAAAGTGTAGGAAAATAAAATACTCCATGGTAAAAAATGATATGCAGAGCGATGATGAACACTACTGCCCGGTTCCGTCTGACTTTGCTTAACGAGTTGCAAATGTTATTGAAAACTTCGCCGAAAGTAGATTCGGCGAAAGTAGACATAAAATAAAATTGCGCTCTCCAAACGAGTTGCAAATGTTATGTTTTTAAAATGACAAACCGGATTGATTAGTAGTATAGAAACTAGGGATATAAGCGGAGTTTTCCAGAGCGGGGTGCTTGAGAAAACTGTTGAAATATGTCGGTGTTGATTTAGGCGTGATTTACATTTAGATCTTAATGGTGTAAATGAGAGTTACGCCTGAGTTCCCCCTTGTATATTTCATTAGTTTTTCTCATTCCCCGCGAGGGGAAACTGTGCTTATACCCCTCGTTTCTATACTACTGGTGATATATATTTGTATTAGAGAATGTCTGTCTAGTTTGCACTGGAGCTTTCTTAGAATGTTCAATCGAGCACATATATTTTCGTATATATTTTCAATATGATGCGACAAAGTTGCATTTGACTGAATTGTTAATCCAAAAGTAGATATAAAAATCGAACAGGAAAAGCAGCATTCAAGGACAACAGTCAACCATAAACACACACATAAACAAAGAACAACTATATATAAAATAGATGAATAAAAGGCAGGAGAAGCCATCACAAACACACAAGGGTTGACAATATGGTTACCGCCTTGGATCGGGCAGTGGCAAAAAAGGCCGCTGGGCTTTAAACCAGGTTCTAGGGTGCTACAAACTCACTCTAACCCTACTGTTATCCCAATAAACGAGACAATGTACATACAGATATCCCCGCCAGGTTATAATCTCTAACAAGCAAGGTTGCGTTAATAGGTAAAGTAAGTAAAACACATAAATTATCATCTATGTATAATATAAAAAACACAAGCCTAGAAAGCCACAAAGTAAGTACTTAGTGACATGGCAGAAGCCAGAAGGGTACGACAAGACAAGATTAAAGACAAATATCAAACGCTACCGTCCTAAAGAATCTAGATAGACGTCATCAGAGTGTCCCAAATCAGTCCGGTCATCGCAAAAACAAAAAGGAAAGCATAGTGACACATTTTAAATAGGTCAACCACTAAACATACAGTACGTTGCAAAATGATAGGGTCATAACTTCTTTTGATAAACTTTTTATTTTATAAAGTGTGTATGAAAGTGATTATGAACAAGTATCTTACGAAGTTTGTATATCACATCACCATAGCAATCAAGCTGTGATAGTCCTTGTCGCAGAAGAGTTCTTACATTACTTTTGTATTTTAAAAGTAGATCATGGTTACGATAATAACATTTTGCAAAGGTTTTTCGAAGTTGATGGTAACGATAGCCCTGCTGGAGTAGCTTTTTAGTTATACAAATATTACGAATATTAAAGTCCTCAACACGACAACAGGCTCTAGAGAAACGAATGAGTTGAGAAACAAAGAAGTAGCTCGGGGAACACCCCCATCTAAATGGGGATAATTAACAACATCAAAATTAAAATCATCTCCCTTGTCATAGATTTTACTAATTATTTCGCCATTTTCTATAGAGACAGGTAAATCAAGAAAAGAAGCGACAGTATCAGAAATGTTAGCTTTGTTGAGTTGAGGTTCTTGAGGATAGATATTATTAACCATAGTAGAAAAGAAAGGATTGTCAATGTTCAATATGTCATCCAAATACCGAGAGGTGTCATTAAAAGCTTCAATTAAATCTGCATGAGAATCGGATGAACACTCAACATGAAATCTCTTTCATAGCAATACAAGAACAAATCTAAGACAAGAGGTGCATAATTCGTACCTACAGGGATACCAATAATTTGTCTATAAACGGTAGTTGCATACCTGTCTAAAACATTATCTAATAAGAAAATGAGTGCTTTTCAAACTTCTTGGCAAGTCCACATAGTGTAATTGTCTAAACTGCCGTTTGTAAAAACACGCTTTGATATTATTACAGGGCACACATGTATTTTTTTTCTCTAGCGAAAGATTTTTTATTAATAGCAATAAGGTTGTTTTTGATAAGGTGATATGGTAAGGTTATATATAGTGTAGGGAAGTCAGAAGTATTAATAAATGAAACTTGAGGTTTGTTACAACTTTTATCAAGAACGTCTCCCGAATTTTCAATAGACCAAAATAAATTAATCCCAGAGTTTTTATGTTTTATCACAATATTGTTTAAAGGTGAAGTATGGCGCGTCTTTTGAGTATATATTCGGAAATATATATATATAATATACAATCTGCTCGAATCTTACACTTATTGGTTGTCCCGTTTTCTCACAGTAGCCAATTTTATCTCATAGCGCACACGCTTCGAGTTTCGCCCTGGTAAGTGTCACGTGATCCTGTGACGTCATTGGTACCAAACGATTAGCGGTGTCGCATTGTGTTGTATAGTATTGTCTATGTAGGATTACGTTTTATGGTACTTGTTAAAAATGCCGTGTGCTGTTGCTGGGTGAAAAAGTTTGCATAAAGAAGGACAAGATAATAACCTAAGTTTCTTTCGTTTCCCTAATCGAGATAATGATATATTAAGATTTGAAGTGTGGGTAGGCCGTTACCGAAGAAAATCGCCCGACTCGTCGAGAAAGTGGGAACCTACGAAAGACGCGCGAGTTTGTAGCAAACATTTTGAATTGACTTCGTGGGAAGTCCATCCTTTGGTTTCATTATCTTTGAATTTCGAGAACAAAAGGCCATGCATATTAAAATCAACAGTGGTACGAACGATATTTGACTATAAACATGAGAAGTGCATAACCCCGCCCTCTCCAAGCAAGTTGTATTCGCCTATTCGACGGCGTTGAGGCGGAAATTCATACATGAAGTACATTTATGTTCAATTATCTTACCACCTCATCGGGTATACGTATGATAAATTGAAGAAAGGTGTATAGTCTTAGATCTTTATATACACCGTGAATGTTTAGCTGTTGAATTAGAAGCATGCGTCTTTACGTGAATCAATGAAGAGTTGACGGCGCTAATAATATGTAGCCGTCTTTTTTTAAATATTGCTAAGAACGTTCAACATATAAATGTATATGAATCCGGTGTCTTTGTTTCCAAATTTTAATTTTAATCATTTTAAATTATTCACCCTCTTCTGCCAATAGTGTTATAAATATATATTACCAACATATATAGGTCTATGGATTTGAAAAAAACAACAAAATGTTTCATGGATATCTATTACAAGGCAGAAAATTAATAATATTTCTAGCTTTTATATTAATTCAGTAATGTTTTATGGCAAAGCAACAACAATAACGCCTCTTAGCTCGTGCAATAAGTAAAACAAGTATAATAGAATAATATACTTTATATTATGGTAATTTGATATGTTTGGTCTGTTTTCGATCTGTAGTTCAGGAGTAAGTATACATGAGTAAGTATACTTACTAACTGTCTATATCGTGCTCATAACACATTTGGCTATATTATTTTTTTTCTCTTTGTGCGCGACAAATTAGAGCTCGCATATCATGTGATATATCCGTCTTGTGCAATATGCGTCTGCCCTCGGCGATATTACACCGCTCAAGAAGTTGCAATAAACAGGAAATATATCATAAAACTAGGTTTCCCTAAATGGTGCGTGCTTTTGTGATATACCGACGTATGTACCCTAATTAGGCTGTACTTCAATAGTGCACCGCAATATTTGATTAGTCTGTATTGATATTTGGGGGCAGTGAAGACTAGAGAGCATGTCATATTGCAAACACCGCTCCTAGAATGTTTGGTGTTGATGGCGACTTATGGCAAATATATAATACTATAGAAATTATGGTGCCGGGATTATATGCCGTTTCATTTATTATTGTTTTTATTCATTTTTTATCAGTTATGGATACTATCTAATAAATATATTTGTTCCATGTCTACTTATCGGCAAAAAAATCTGACGCTCGTATTAATGTATAGGTATTAGACCAGGTCAATTCATTCGGAATATACTACATTTCGCGGTTATTGTGTATGTACCAACTAACCAAGATATTGCAGTGTTGCGGGTGATTTACTGTCAGATTTCAATGTTTACGTTGTTTTTTGTTTGTTGTTGTTGTAAGTGTATAAATACACTATTTTGTTAGATTAGTGAATAGTGTAATGAACCGCTGAACGTAACGAATGACATGACACGATAGTCTTTACAAGCTCTCCATTTGCACCTGCACCGCGTTCGACTTCATCATCAGTTGATGAATCCGATGTATTTTCGTCCTCAGACACGTATTCTGGCTCAAAATCGTAAGGTTGCACATTGTGTAACCGTCTTATCACGGGCATTTCCTCTGACTCAGTATCATGATCGCTTAAATCTCACATTTTCACACAAGGTATACTGTTTTGCGTTCAGTCCCAATGTAAACAAAAAATAGTTTGTTCCCATTGAGGTCACTTCCGGTAATTCGCGCAAGAGTTTTCCCCTTAGATTTTTTTCGATTTTTTAGCAATGCCTGTTCGCCTGTTCGATTTTTATCTTTAAAAACATATTTTCACTGAACATACATCAATGGCATAGTAAAAATCGTATTTATAATGATATTTAATACTTAAAAACATATCAAAAGCGGATTTGTTGATTTAAGACCAATTTCTGCTTTAAGGGTGCCCTCTGGTGACGAATAAGCGTGATCTGCTCATATTTTCGCGCAACGCGTATTTGGATGTTGTAAAAAGTGGGAAGATGTTCCAAAATCATTAGTCATACATCCTTGATAATTAGTATACATGTTCACAATTGTGAACCCCACATATTGGTGTAAGTTCGATAAGTATAGATAATTATATGTCAGTTTTCATATCTGCCACTGTATCATCCCTGAGACCCTATATGTGCCAGAGGGCTTTTGCCTCGGGATATAATTCCTACACATATGATCTCTAAACCTTGGTATATTGTGCGACATACCAGACCTAGAGTTTGATTTATTCATAATAATGGTATATCGCACACATGTTCACAGTTTTGAGATCATATGGGCAGGAAGTATACCATGAGGGCTGGAACCACGACATGCTTCTGATTGACAAACTATTGTATATTGTGTGATATATCACAGTTAGAGGTAGATTATGTGGATTTGATATAACATTGTGTTAACGTTAATTTTTATTCTAACATGGCAGATGTTATTTTCAGTATACATAAGCAAATAAATCAGTCGGGTAAAATATACCAGAACAAATGAAGTTGGTGGGGCTTTTCGTCTACCCGAGCCTTGAAAGTAGTGCACCGAGTGGTATGTTTGGAAACAACATCATCCTCAGTAGATTGAACTGGAGTATACGAATTAGTGCTATTGAGTACCAGAGATAAAACATTGACGTAATGTAGGCATCAAACAATAATTACATTATTAACCGCTTTATCAGCAGGAACTAAAAACAATTTATTATGAAATTCTCGAATTCCCGATTTTAAATTACGAAACGAAAACCTAGGTTTTGGAGGAATTAAAGAGGGTTAGCATTATAAATGTTAATATAATATCTATAATTTCTATAATTATAAAAATGACTTTTTCCCAGAATAAAGGGAGTTTGAGTCCGCATGATTATTTCGAAAAATACTTGGCATGTCAATGAAATCAATACCCTAATTTTTTCAGAATATGCCTGACGTGATCAGACTCCTTATCAATATAAGGTCGGATACCATGTTGTGTGTAGCATTGAATTATGGAAACAGTAGTATACAATGGATCTGTACGAATGACACTTTTGTCTGATTCCTCGTCGATCAACTTAAATGAATAAATGGACAAAGAGGTAAGACGTGAAATAATAGAGTGCTTTCCAGACTGTTTAAAAATCGTATGCAAAAGGTGACACTGTGACGCTACGACTTGTAATATATTATTTTCAAAATAGACTGGTTTGTGGTTATAGTTTCTTCTAGTGCAGGCAAGGCTTTTTTTTTTTGGGGGACCATTCAGAAATTGTATAAATATCATGTGTAAGAGAGTTTTCAATTGGGTTTTTATCAACTACAAAAAAAGGAAAAATGTCATCAGCAAATAAACGTACATCATGGCTGAACAAAATGGAATGACTTTTTTTTTGCATAGAAACATTACACAAAGAAACTAATTGATAATTAGATAATAGACACGTCTTTATTCTAACAAAGACTGAACAAAGCAAACAACAATATATAAATCGAATCAAATGAACTATTTATCCGAATGTTTCAACATACCACATGTTTCAATTTGCATTCAAGTGCATGCTTTTCATGTGTACCATGTGTGCATTGAAGGCACATGGCATATACATAATTCGAAAAGCTTTTTCTTTTTGACAATGGTGTACTTCAAAATTTGGATGATGCGATAACATGGTTTATTGTATATAAATGGACTATTCTTTGGACAAGTTTATTTCAACACAACAACTTTTTGTAAAATGGTACCAAACTTTTCGGATATACAGTGCAAAATGTCTGCCATACATTTATTCCTTCTGATATTAAGTTCACATCAATAGTATTGAATTACTGTCATGTACTATATGGTTGACACTTAAAATATAATTTTTGTTGAACATTTTACTTGACCATTCCCCATCCATTTTATATATTTTTTCAAAGATGGCTGACCAGTAGTCCTTAACATGAGCCATATATAAATTAATATGAGCTAAATATTTAAAGAAACTAAACAGCAACATTTCACTACAAAGCCTTCCTTCTAAACTCTATCCATGTGTTGAGGTCATATAACGAGGCTAATTAAAAGTAAAATGAATTAAGAGTTGAGATGTGTTACACTTGACATTACCTCTCGTGAACAGACTCAATAAAACCGAGTCTGCTACTTTGTTTCTTTTTAATTAAGGATCTTCTTTCCAGTATGCATCATTAACTCATAATTCAACTCTTCGGCAACGATAACAATATGGTGGCTGGTTAAGGCGTTTGTAGGTTGCGGTCCACTAATTTCTTACCCATAGGTCACAATGCAAGCTTTTCCGAAGATAAAAATAAAACTAAACATAAAAATTCAAAAGGATGTTTCTTATTTTCAAGGTAAGGTCCAATGTGTTAAAAGTTAACATCCAGCATGTTTCCCCTACAAAACTTTCCATGGGGACCGACAGTTTACATGCAAAACCGCAGTAAAGATTTACCTGTTTTTGAGTGGGGGTTATTCTCACAATTTCATTTTTAAAAAATACATTTGGTAAAAAGAAATGCTCTCATTTTAATACATGTTATTTATTAATTAATTAACAACTCTGAAAATGTATTTTGAAACATTTATCTGGCATGTTTTAATTTGTGTGAACTTTCACTTCTGGCTCTTGTCACTCCTGGAAAGGGGCGTGGCCAAGCCCACGCTATATTTAGGATACCGCAACCGGTATTGTATTTATACAGCTCGAATTCGCAACATATATACCTTATCGTTAGTAGGCTTAGAAACGGTGTACCACTGTTGTACAACTTGCTGGTTGTTTGCGGGATGGCGGCATTTTAAAAGCAAATATGTCATATCAACGACCAACACATGTAATCTTTAAAATAAGCGTAGCGTCGCAAGTTTTACATACACTGACAAATGTAATTTGAAACTACCTTGAAGACACATTTAATGTGGTTTAAAGTCCTAAATTTAATGATGTTTAAAGTCCTATCCCGCCATCAGCAGATACATTTTACAACAGATGTACGCCGTTTCCAAACCTACTGACAACAAGGTATATATGTAACTAACATATGCTGCGGATCTGAACTCTATAGACACAATATAAACGGCTTTAACCAGCGAGGACAAACCCCAAAACTGGAGCGTCAAATTAAGAGTTACCAACTCATAATTCACTTAACTCATATTCAATCACGGGTATTTAACGAAACCGTGAGCACACCTATACGTTTACTAGATGCATATACATTATTGTATGATCTGAACCCTGGATATAGTTTTAATATAAAGTTGTGTAAGGTAATTTTGCCGTTATTTGGCGAGTTTGTTTATCACATTATAGGTTATTTACAAGCGCCCCTGAAAAGGGAAAGAATACGTAGAAATCCGGGAACGTGCCCTACTCTTACTTACAAATGCATTCCTGTGCTCGGAGGATAGAAACCAATACACGGGACGACGGGACGAGATTAAGGAAAGATAATCTGGCACTGACACTGACGAAATTCAAAGGTACGGGTGGAATTTGGACATGGTTCATCATGCAATCCACTGGGCATCGCTAGCCCTTCATTTTGAATACGATAAACCTTAGACATGCGGAATATGTGAACATCTTAAACAAACTTGCCTTGTTTCCCTTTCAGAAATAGTATTCGTACACATATTATACTACTCAACGGTTGCTAAGCACCAAGATTTCTAATCGACATTTTATAATTACGGTGGCTGGTTTTACCAAGAGCATACAACACAACAATTAATTTTGTTTTACGATTAATGCGTTTTATCATTCTATATTCAATATATGTATATATATTCATCATTTATATATATATAGCGAGGCGCTGTGTCGAAGTTGGTGTCCTCGGTGCGGGTTCGAATCCGCTGATAAGTGGTTTGTACAAAATGTTCTCCGCATATATACATTGTCACTGTCTCAATATAGCTGTGTGTGGTTGAATGCTTAAATGTGGCCCACTCATATGAGCTATAATTGTATGTATGTATGTATGCGTCTATATGTTAATTGTGCCTCCGGACAAACGAGTGTGTTATGATGTAGAGATACAGTTTATCAACGTGTGTTGCAGCTACCTTTCCTAAGGAGTGAATGCATACGCTTGATTTCTGTGTATCTCGTCATAGCTAGGCGCCCTGCCGTAATTCGTCCGAAGGTTGTCTGTCCTTGGTAGTTCACAAATATTTCTCCCTATATATAATTCTGCCTTGTGAACGTGAATCTCTTACGAGATCCCAATTTCGAAAGTTGCCGTAGTGAGTTCAAATTCTCTCCCTTATAATATTTACTGAATTCACAGTATCCCCAAGATCCGGCACCTTTCTTTGTCACTGTCGCAATATAGCTGTGTGTGGTTGAATGCTTAAATGTGGCCCACTCATATGAGCTATAATTGTATGTATGTATGTATGCGTCTATATGTTAATTGTGCCTCCGGACAAACGAGTGTGTTATGATGTAGAGATACAGTTCATCAACGTGTGTTGCAGCTACCTTTCTTAAGGAGTGAATGCATACGCTTGATTTCTGTGTATCTCGTCATAGCTAGGCGCCTTGCCGTAATTCGTCCGAAGGTTGTCTGTCCTTGGTAGTTCACAAATATTTCTCCCTATATATAATTCTGCCTTGTGAACGTGAATCTCTTACGAGATCCCAATTTCGAAAGTTGCCGTAGTGAGTTCAAATTCTCTCCCTTATAATATTTACTGAATTCACAGTATCCCCAAGATCCGGCACCTTTCTTTGTCACTGTCGCAATATAGCTGTGTGTGGTTGAATGCTTAAATGTGGCCCACTCATATGAGCTATAATTGTATGTATGTATGTATGCGTCTATATGTTAATTGTGCCTCCGGACAAACGAGTGTGTTATGATGTAGAGATACAGTTCATCAACGTGTGTTGCAGCTACCTTTCTTAAGGAGTGAATGCATATGCTTGATTTCTGTGTATCTCGTCATAGCTAGGCGCCTTGCCGTAATTCGTCCGAAGGTTGTCTGTCCTTGGTAGTTCACAAATATTTCTCCCTATATATAATTCTGCCTTGTGAACGTGAATCTCTTACGAGATCCCAATTTCGAAAGTTGCCGTAGTGAGTTCAAATTCTCTCCCTTATTATATTTACTGAATTCACAGTATCCCCAAGATCCGGCACCTTTCTTTGTCACTGTCTCAATATAGCTGTGTGTGGTTGAATGCTTAAATGTGGCCCACTCATATGAGCTATAATTGTATGTATGTATGTGTCTATATGTTAATTGTGCCTCCGGACGAGTGTGTTATGATGTAGAGATAGAGTTCATCAACGTGTGTTGCAGCTACCTTTCTTAAGGAATGAATGCATACGCTTGATTTCTGTGTATCTCGTCATAGCTAGGCGCCCTGCCGTAATTAGTCCGAAGGTTGTCTGTCCTTTGTAGTTCACAAATATTTCTCCCTATATATAATTCAGCCTTGTGAACGTGAATCTCTTACGAGATCCCAATTTCGAAAGTTGCCGTAGTGAGTTCAAATTCTCTCCCTTTATTATATTTACTGAATTCACAGTATCCCCAAGATCCGGCACCTTTCTTTGTCACTGTCTCAATATATCTGTGTGTGGTTGAATGCTTAAATGTGGCTCACTCATATGAGCTATAATTGTATGTATGTATGCGTCTATATGTTAATTGTGCCTCCGGACGAGTGTGTTATGATGTAGAGATTCAGTTCATCAACGTGTGTTGCAGCTACCTTTCTTAAGGAGTGAATGCATACACTTGATTTCTGTGTATCTCGTCATAGCTAGGCGCCCTGCCGTAGTTCGTCCGAAGGTTGTCTGTCCTAGGTAGTTCACAAATATTTCTCCGTATATATATATATATATATATATATATAGTATTAACATTGTAGTACCTTTGCCGCATAGCAACAAAGTCTACACATTCCAACAAGAAATGTTTGAACGGTGCAAAACAGGGTAAACATTCTGGTAATTGGTCACCTTGTAATAATTATGAATGAGTGTAACGTGTATGCCCTATCCTGCACCGGGCTAATTTAGGATTACCCCCCTTTTAATTTTATTATAGACGGAACATCTGCAATGAATAGGTCAAGCTTTTAAGCTTTTTTCATAAAATATTATTTCCTACCAATGTTAAGAAGTTCATATATTTTAGCGCACTTCAATTTATGTTGTGCGGTTTATCAGCACATATCATGTTTTCATATAAAGAGAGGGTAGCTCTCAAAAGATGTAACAATTTAAACAAAAAAAAGAAATATAGTACAAAACAAAATACTTAGAAAACAACTATTCTAAAATATTTTAAAATAAGAAAATTAGAAAATAATTAGAAAAAGAAACAAAAGTGAGTTATTTGGAATTTTGATCAGTGTATTAAGTATATGCTGTTAAGCTGTCAATAATCAAACGTTTACAGGTTTATTAAAGCTGTATAGATAATCCATTGTGTTTAAATATATAGTAGCATCATCTCAAATCAGATATAACGTGGAGAGATTACATGTAACAATAGTATATCATTATAACAAAATGTTAAGAGACATCCATGTTTATTTTCTACCTGCACTTCGTGCATATACGGCACCACACCAAAGCCATGGGTCCATGTATGCGTTGTAGTTTCTCGTACCTCGGTATCCATTACGAACCAGTCACTCACATATCTTGGCGGTTGGAGACCATACACATCTAAAATTGACAAAGCAAATAAACGCGTGTAAGACAAACCATGTATGCGATCATTGCTTCAGCTTAAATTGGTGCCATCATACCAGTCGTTTAACGGTCGCCATTTTGTTTAATGAAAACGCGTAAGCGGAACCGTTAAACACGGTTTATAAACGTTAAACGATATACTGTCGCAAAATCAAAAATGTCAATACTAGTTAACCCGTTTCTAATTCATTTTATTGTTTTTGACAATTTTACTCAAAAGGCGTTGAAACAAAGCTAAATGCCGAGACGATTTTGACGGTTGTATGTCACGTGACTGAATTAGGGACTATTTAATAGTCGAAAGGTTTTGAACGTCGACAAATCGGATTCACAGGATTTTTGCTAAGTGTGTTAAAGTAAATATAACATATTATAATAAGAGAACATGTTGTAAGTATAATATGAATGTGTATATAAAATATAATTTAAAGTCAACAATAGTTGAATGGGTATATAAAACATAATTTAAATCAACAATGACTGAATGTTTATAAATGTTTATATAAAACGAAATTTAAAGTCAGCAATGGTTGAATGTTTATATAAAACATAATTTAAATCAACAATGACTGAATGTTTATAAATGTTTATATAAAACAAAATGTAATGTCAACAATAGTTTAAAGTGTATATAGTCCACAATAGTTGAATGTGTATATAAAATATAATTTAAAGTCAACAATAGTTGAATGTGTGTATAAAACATAATTTAAAGTCAACAATAGTTGAATGGGTATATAAAACATAATTTAAAGTCAACAATAGTAGAATGTGCATCTAAAACATAATTTAAAGTAAACAATAGTTTAAAGTGTATATAGTCCACAATAGTTGAATGTGTATATAAAATATAATTTAAAGTCAACAATAGTTGAATGGGTATATAAAACATAATTTAAAGTCAACAATAGTTGAATGTGCATCTAAAACATAATTTAAAGTCAACAATAGTTGAATGGGTATATAAAACATAATTTAAAGTCAACAATAGTAGAATGTGCATCTTAAACATAATTTAAACATAATTTAAAGTCAATAATAGTAGAATGTGTATATAAAATATAATTTAAAGTCAACAATAGTTGAATGTGTATTTAAAACATAATTTAAAGACAACAATGGTTGAATGTTTATGAAAACATTTAAAAAATTGAAATTTAATGGCTGATGGTTTATATAAATTTAAAGTCAATTAAATACGCGATATAAACATACACATTAAGTTGTATTTTATAACATTTCTCACCTGAAATGAATATTCCAACGAAAATGAAACATAATTTCTCTTTTGCCAAATCCATGTCGACAGAATATTATGGAACTGCGGACTAGTCTGACGAGAGTTCAACGTCGACATTCAATACACCTGTTGAATTATTGATATACAAGAGGGATTGGATTGGCGCAAAAATATCATCATAGTAAAACATTCACAGAGTTTGACTGTTTGAGTTCAGGTTGGAACTAATTGATATAAAATAAGGATTGAATAAATCATCACGCATCAGTAGTGTTATTAATTACTAGTCCTTTGGGATCATCAAGCCCAATATCCGTGGCTTTAATGTGGACTACCACCTAAGCCTGTGAAATGTATTTTGTTCAAGTGATAGTGGATTGATAACAGAGATGGACAGAGCTGTGCGGTATGTGCCTATGAAAGAGAAAGAGGACATTTAAAGATAGTAAATAAGGATGAGTGGGGAGCTGGTAATGGGGCTGGACAGGTGGGTCGAGGTGATGATTGCCATGGGAAAATATATGCCCTGTGTACCCTTTACGAATATTAATACACAAATAAGAAAAACGTGAAATGTAAGTTCACAAGGTATTTTATCAAGTGATAGTGGATTGATAATCAGAATGTGCCTATAAACAAAACAGGGAGAATGAGGGAATGGATTGTTAGAACAAGGACCGTGATTATTGCAATGAGCAGGGAAAAATGAGGGAATGGATTGATTAGAGGAGATACGGGGGCGATTGAGATGAGCGGGAAAATGAGGGAATGGAATTTTTAGAGGAGGGACGGAGATGATTGAGATGAGCAATGAAATAGGAGGGAACTGAATGATTAGAAGATGGACGGTGATGATTGAGATGAGCAGGGGAAAATGAGGGAATAGAAAGATTAGAAGAGAGTCGGTGATGATTGAGATAAGCAGGGAAAATGAAGGAATGGAATGGTTAGAGGAGAGATGGTGATGATCGAGATGAACAGGGAAATATAAGGGAATGGAAAGATTAAAGGAGAATCGACGATGATTGAGATGAGCAGGAATAAATGAGGAGTTGATTAAAGGAGGGACAGTGATGATTAAGACTGGCAGGGAAAAATGAGGTAATGGAATGATTAGAGGAGGGACGGTGATGATTGAGATTGGTAGGGGAAAATGAGTGAATGTACTGTGATGATTGAGATGAGCATCGAAAAATGGGGGAATAGAATGATTAGAGCAGGAACGGTGATGATGAGATGAGCAGGGGAAAATGAGGGAATGGAATGATTAGAAGAGGGACGGTAAATTGAGATGAGCAGGGGAAAATGAGGGAATGAAATGATTAGAGCAGGAACGGTGATGATGAGATGAGCAGGGGAAAATAAGGGAATGGAATGATTAGAGCAGGAACGGTGATGATGAGATGAGCAGGTGAAAATGAGGGAATGAAATGATTAGAGCAGGAACGGTGATGATGAGATGAGCAGGGGAAAATGAGGGAATGAAATGATTAGAGCAGGAACGGTGATGATGAGATGAGCAGGGGAAAACGAGGGAATGAAATGATTAGAGCAGGAACGGTGATCATGAGATGAGCAGGGGAAAATGAGGGAATGAAATAATTAGAGCAGGAACGGTGATGATGAGATGAGCAGGGGAAAATGAGGGAATGAAATGATTAGAGCAGGAACGGTGATGATGAGATGAGCAGGGAAAAATGAGGGAATGAAATGATTAGAGCAGGAACGGTGATGATGAGATGAGCAGGGGAAAATGAGAGAATGAAATGATTAGAGCAGGAACGGTGATGATGAGATGAGCAGGGGAAAATGAGGGAATGAAATGATTAGAGTAGGAACGGTGATGATGAGATGAGCAGGGGAAAATGAGGGAATGAAATGATTAGAGGAGGAATGGTGATGATGAGATGAGCAGGGGAAATGAGGGAATGAAATGATTAGAGCAGGAACGGTGATGATGAGATGAGCAGGGAAAATGAGGGAATGAAATGATTAGAGCAGGAACGTTGATGATGAGATGAGCAGGGAAAATGAGGGAATGGAATGATTAGAGCAGGAACGGTGATGATGAGATGAGCAGGGAAAATGAGGGAATGGAATGATTAGAGCAGGAACGGTGATGGTGAGATGAGCAGGGAAAATGAGGGAATGAAATGATTAGAGCAGGAACGGTGATGATGAGATGAGCAGGGAAAATGAGGGAATAAAATGATTAGAGCAGGAACGGTGATGATGAGATGAGCAGGGGAAAATGAGGGAATGGAATGATTAGAGGAGGGACGTTGATGATTGAGATGAGCAGGGAAAATGAGGGAATGGAATGATTAGAGGAGGGACGTTGATGATTGCGATGAGCAGGGGAAAATGAGGAAATGGAAAGATTAGAGGAGAGTCGGCGATTATTGAGATGAGCAGGACAAATGAGTGAATGGAATAATTTGAGGAGAGACGGTGATGATTGAAATCAGCAGAAAAAATGAAAGAATGGAATGATTAGAGGAGAGACGGTGATGATTGGGATGAGCAGAGGTATGCTTCATGTAATCAGAAAAACATGTACAACATATTGTAAAACAAAACGTGTGTGGTGGCAGTATGTGTGGTGACACAAAAACAAAACAAAATTGGGCTCCACTCCCAACACATACCTATAAAAATCATTTGATTGTGTGACCACACCATCCTATTATCCCAATATAGCTGATCACGACCGCTCCCCCACAAACCCCTCTTGATGATGGATGTGTTGGGAGTGAAGATTCACGTGGGTAGCATAAGAATAAACAACACAACTCGGACGCATGTACATATTTTTTAAAATATGTATATTGTTTTGGGTGGGTTGTGGGTAAGTTGAGACCGTGCCACAATAAGAGTAAGCTATGAATAAGAAGCATATGAAATAAATACGTTCAGTAACAACAGATTGAATGTTTACATTAATCAAAATTATTGCACACTTCATACGATATCTACTTATATGTTTTAAAAAATAGGCCCTCCCAATCGGCATCCCCAAACCTCCCACCCCCACAACTGAACCATCAAAACATATTTATGAAAAAAAAAAATCATCTGAAAGACTTAACACAATATGAATTTACTTTGAAATATTATTGGAAGTGTGATGTGTCGTTATTGCGATATTAAATGATGCAAAACACGTTAAATGAATGTCCTTTTGCAATTAATTTTCCAATTTGAAGCAAACACATTAGCAGTTTTATAAAATATTAACTTGGTAAAAGAAAGTCACGTCATATATGTGGCTTTGCCAATGATCATGCGAGCATTTTAAATGAAGCATCACAAACTAAGTGGTCATACATAAAATAAGCAATAATTCGACGACTGATCAATAACCAAAGTTTTAGTTATTCGGCCGAATGCTAACATCTCTCAGGTGAAATATACATGTACCTTTCAGTGGAAATAACTATTGAATTCATTCTGTTTATTAGGACTTTCCACCTTTCAGTGAAAATACCTATTTTGTTCTTACTGTTTATTAGGGCGTTGCACCTTTCAGTGGAAAGACTATTGGGTACGTTCTGTTTATTAGAGCTTTCCACCTTTCAGTGGAAATACCTATTGGGTTCGTTCTGTTTATTAGGGATTTCCACCTTTCAATGGAAATACCTATTTTGTTTGTTCCGTTTATTTATTTTTTATTTTTAATGGAAATAGCTATTGAGTTCGTTTTGTTTATTGGGGCTTTCCACAGTTGTCCTATCAGTACCACGAAACAACACGGACCAACAAGATCATGGCGATGACAGTAGCCCTATCAGTACCAGGAAATAACACGGACCAACAAGATCATGGCAGTGACAGTAACCATATTAGTACCAGGAAACAACACTGGTCAACAAGAGAATGACATTGACAGTAACCCTATCAGTACCAGCAAACAAAACGGGCCAAACAACAACATGATAATGACAGTGGCCCTATCAGTAACAGCAAACAACACGGGCCAACACGGTCATGTCAGTGACAGTGGCCCTATTAGTACCAGCAAACAATACGGACCAACAACAACATGATAATGACAGTGGCCCTGTCAGTATCAGCAAACAACATTTGTCAACAAGAGCATGACATTGACAGTAAACCAGTCAGTACCAGGAAACAACACGGGCCAACAAGAGCATGATAATGACAGTGGCCCTCTCAGAAACAGGAAACAACAAAGGCCAAAAAGAGCATGACAATGACAGTGGCCCTATCAGATACAGGAAACAACAAAGGCCAAAAAGAGCATGACAATGACAGTGGCCCTATCAGATACAGGAAACAACAAAGGCCAAAAAGAGCATGATAATGACAGTGGCCCTCTCAGAAACAGGAAACAACACGGGCCAAAAAGAGCATGACAATGACAGTGGCCCTATCAGAAACAAGAAACAACATGGGCCAAAAGGAGCATGACAAAGACAGTCATCTTATTAGAAATAGGAAACAACACGGGCCAAAAAGAGCGTGATAATGACTCATCCTGTCATTGCCAGGAAACAACTCGGACTTACAAGAACATAAAAATGACAGGGACTCTACCAGAAACAGTAAAGAACACAGGCCAACAAGAACGTACATTGACAGTGACCCTATCAATACCGGAAAACAACACGAGTGGAAGTCAGTCTAAACTCAGGAAGTCAGTTTTACCTTTTCTACACCCCCACCACCACACACACATCACCCCCACCAAAAAAGTAAAAACTAACTATTACTGCTACTGCTGCTGCTGCTGCTGCTGCTACTACTACTACATCTACTAATACTACTAATACTACTACATTTTTCTCGTTTGCGATTTATACTGCATTCTCGGGCTTTCGGCCCTCGAGAAGCAGTATAAATCGCATATACTCGAAAAATTATGCTATAAATATTACGTACCACAGCCATTCAATACCGGTAATTGGCATTTGATTGACAGGTTGTGTGTAAACATTACAACTACGCGCGTGTAAAATTGACTAGACAATGGTATAACTGCCGAACCAGTCTAGCACGGCTGAAATATACCGGCAGTTATAGCACGGCTCAGACCTTCAGGTTTATGAAAACTATATCATAAGCAAGAACAAAGGAAAACCTTTAGAGCTATGGTACAAAAATGGTTATTATTCATTTCTGGCCTATTGTATCACCGGTCACGTGACTATCGTCGCAATGACTTGTATGCTTTGACACATCAATAACGAATTTTCGTTAGTGTAGGCGGTAAAGAGGTGGGGACTATTTTACTTTACCATATACATGTTTAGGAATTTAAGTCGTAAATATATGTGTAACTTTAACTGTTTTAAATAATGAAGCAATTTATAGTAGATAATGGCGTCACATGGGTGAAACAGTTCGACTATTGCCCTCCTGACAATGAACTGTGTATGCGCGATCTGAATGCGTAAAGACATGAGCGATCTAAATGCGCGAAGAATTATCCCGTGGGGATAACACAATTAACTGAATGATTTCCCTCTGAACTAACCCAGCCGTTAAATAATATATTTATTAAATTTTATATTAGGTAATGTATATTATACATGGGCGTAGGAACGTTTCAATTATTGTGGGGTGAGGGTGGGCCAAACTTTTTGAAAAAGATATTTGACACTAAAGAAAAAATATGTTTCAATTTTGACGTCATGACTCAACGTCACAGTATTTTTTTGTTTGTTCATAGTCAGTAATTACTATTTACAAGCCTTTAGCCAGCCCTAAAATTTAACCGAGGCAAATCCCTTTATATGGAGGTCCGGCGGCATGCACATCGCGCCCCTACTCCCACCCGCTTTGTGCTCTACATGCGATTTCCTGTGTTTTTCAGTTCGAAGCACCACTTTTTTTCAATCATTGATTATTTACTGTACTCAAGTTGCCTCGGTGTGCCGCAGCGTAGCCACAGACCTGATTTATCGATGAACTATAACTAAATCATTAAACTTTTATTATTTTGTTTCCCTATAGCTTACTGAAAATGAATATCGATAGAATATGTGGAGTCACAAAAATTGCTGGACAAATAGACAAAAACTTAACATGGGATAAGCAATTGACAGTGTATGTCTACATATTTAAAGGAAGATTACCTTGATACAATTATTATCTAAATATGTCAATCAAGATATTTAGAAGACATACTATAACTAATATATACTACCTAGTTTGGACTATGGTTGCATTATTCGGGGAAGATGTACCAACTCAAACAAAGACCGAATGGTTAAACAACAAAAGCGTGCAGCAAGGCTTATTTTAAAAGCTGACATTTTAACACCATCTGAGCAAATGTTTAAAGATTTAAACTGGTTATCATTCCCTAAACGCATTCAATATCACACATGCCTATTGGTTTACAAATTATTAAATGGTTAAACATCTGAATACATTAATCACCTATTAATAAATGCCTCAACGCTTCGTGTGCGGACACTACGATCTAATACAAATGAGAACTTGCATATTTCCAGATCACATATATTTTAGGATGATAATTCTTTTTCTTTATTTCTTTATATGGTACTAAAGAATGGAACTCTCGCCCCGTCGGAATAAGACGATCATCATCTCTTCACCAATTCAAGCGCTTGCTAGAAGATTCCCTCATGAAGTTGTAAAATTATAACTTTATTCTTGAAACTCATATTGTCTCACGGAAGCCTAACCTTTACATCCTGTAAGAGTGTGTGATGTGAGCTATACTTAATACTATAGAGTGTGATTTTCACAACTTTAGCAGTACATCTTTCACAATCTGTCGGAGCGTGTTTGGTGAGATATGCTCAATACTATAAAGTGTGGTTGTCGCAACTTTAGCAGTAGTGTTTACCATCTTTCACATTCTGTGGGAGCGTGCTTGGTGAGATATGCCGAATTCTATAAAGTGTGTTTGTCCCAACTTTAGCATTAGTATTCCACCATCGTTCACATTCTGCAGGGGTGTGTGTGCTGTTAAATGTACTCAATACTATAGAGTGTGGTTGTCGCAACTTTAGCAATAGTATTTTACTGTCGTTCACATTTTGCAGGATTGTTTGATGTGAGATGTACTGAATACTATAGAGCGTGATTGTCACAACTTTAGTAGTAGTATTCCAATATCGTTCATATTCTGAAAGAGTGTATGATGTGATATTTTCTCAATACTATAGATTGTGATTGTCACAACATTAGCAGTAGTATTCTACTATCATTTACATTCTGCAGGAGTGTGTGATTTGAGATGTACTCAATACTATAGAGCGTGGGTGTCACAACATTAGCAGTAGTATTCCACTATCGTTCACATTCTGCAGGAGTGTGTGATTTGAGATGTACTCAATACTATAGAGTGTGATTGTCACATCACAACATTAGCAGTAGTATTCTACTATCGTTCAGATTTTGTCCGTTACACAAACCCCGTCGCGTTCAGCATTTTCAGTGCTTTGATTAGTATATGCAATAACTGATAATATAGAGAATTAGGTAATAAAACAGTTATTTATGAGTGTTTTTGGAACAGTCAAAACTATTGTCCCTCGGAATTGGGGACGACCTGCGTTACTGTTGCCCAAGTCGTCCCCGATACCTTGGGACAACAGTTTTGACTGTTCCTAAAACACCCATGAAATAACTGTATACTGTTCCTGTCCAACGAAATGTAACAATACATTTTCCAATTTTTTTCTCCCTCCTCCTTCAGGAATTCTCTGTCTTGACGGTTCGTTAAACGAATGATAAAAAACAATGGCTTACTATTTATTTTGTTAAATACATGTATTTTTGTTAAAGGATGAAAAAATGGCATCACTAATTCAAGAGATATTTGGAAGTGACGACGACGATGTTGAAGTAGAAAGCACTTTCAGCAGACGTAAGGAATTAATAGCTATTTTTTAACGTATTTTCTGTTAAACGTTATCCCGATGTTATGTAGGCGTTATTGTTTGTATAAAAGTCATTAAATATATTTACAATACACTGTCAGGTTAATAAAGAACCGGACTAATACATCTTACATTAATCGGCATGGACGAACAATCTATACCCAGAGTTGTCGTTCCTTGCATACACATACACCTCAGTCAACGTCTCATCTAAGAATCATGGCAAACGATGAAAAACGATGGCAATGCAAAATTTCTTGATAGCACTAAAAACATTCTGGATTAACTTTATTTGAAATGTTTAAATTACAAAAGAAAACAATTGTTCTGCTTGAATGATTTAAGTATACAGTAAATTGTGCTCAGAATTATATTGCGGAAGAATAAAGGTTTGTAATTTGGCATATCACTCCAACGTCAAAACATTCAAAATACGCACCACCAAATCGTTCCCATAGGTTTACAGTACAGCATTTTCTTACCAGCACTTTCCAGTATCACATAGCACTTAACAACATACCTTCCGTTAAATTACTCTCTTAAAATATATATCAAAATGTAGAAAATAAGTCGTGTTTACGTGTCAGTCAGCAGCCGATAGTTGGTGGTGTCTCTGTTCGCCATTTCGATATTTTAGCTATGGTCATGTGACAAATAAATGTGATCGCATGCTACTTTCCTTGACGTTGACATAGGTCAATGTAATGCCTCTGGGAGAGATTGATGGACGAATACAACAAAAAGGCGGACTACCTCGGCGTTTATTGTACGTAACATTATCTGACGTCAAGAAAAATAATATGGTGGCTTCCATGTTAAGCGCAGGGTTATCTTAGCAGAGCATGTAAATAATCAAAACCTTGCCATTCTTTCATTCTTTCGTTTATAAGCCTCGTCTTATAAACTTTATAGTAAACGGCACTGACATTATTCTCTATAGTGAAAGAGAATATTACCTTTGGTTAAGCTCACGACGACATATAGAGAATCAGCTGTATTACCACGTGACTGTTCACCTTAGGACGAAACTAACGAAATTTACGTATACGCTATAGTATGGGAAGCTATAACCGTCATAATGTGGATATTTACAAAACCAATCAATGACAGGCCGTTTAATTCTACATGAAGTCATTTGATGACGTACATATTGATTCGATGCGACGTGTAAACTCTGTTCATTCGTTATAAAGTGAATTAATACGGTTCGAACTGAAATGATACGTTGTAAAATGTCAAACTATAATAGAAATCATTCAGTGCAATGACAAACCATTTGACAAAAAAAACTAATGCAATACAATAAAATACAAATCGGTAAACTTAAACGATACATCGGAAAATGTGAAGTGACTCGTTGTGTCGGAAGATAAACTTTTAAAACTAATCCGGAAGAGCACATGTGGCCAGTGTGGTGTACCAATCGATACTACACATGTGGCCAGTGTGGTGTACCAATCGATACTACACATGTGGTCAGTGTGGTGTACCAATCGATACTACACATGTGGCCAGTGTGGTGTACCAATCGATACTACAACACATGTGGCCAGTGTGGTGTACCAATCGATACTACAACACATGTGGCCAGTGTGGTGTACCAATCGATACTACACATGTGGCCAGTGTGGTGTACCAATCGATACTACAACACATATGGCCAGTGTGGTGTACCAATCGATATTACACATGCGGCCAATGTGATGTACCAATCGATACTACAACAATTAAAGAGGGCCCTGGACATGTGTCAGCTGGCATCGTTTTTACGTATACATGTTTGGTAAGATAGCAATTAATGTCGAGACATTTTAAAATTCATTTCAGTTATGCATAGCCTATAAACAAACTATCAGGATCTTACAATTAAATGACAACAAGAACGAACATACACGCAAGCACGGCTAACGAACACACCCGCCCCCGCTCCTCCACAACACACGCACGCACGAAATTGCGCGCGCACGCGCGCATACACACAACACAAACACACACAAATGCACTTTTGCATACATGTGTCAGTCAATATTATTACTTGAAATTTGTGTAAACAGTGCCGAAATCAGAAAAAGACGGTTACTTTGAAAACGTGTCTAATGGGCGATCTTCATATGTAGACCCTCACACTATACACTGAAACTCTGATTTCCGATAATGGCAGTGCTGCTCTTTTCCAACAGAAGCAAATTCCACATCTATAACTGTTCATTTTAGTAATACCCCTTCAAGAGTCTCGTTTCAAACAATAAGTTCTCCCCGTCGAGTGTCAACACACTGAGCATGTATTTCCCTGAACATTTACCAATACACGCGCTCTATAATTTATAAATGTATACAACGTGTGTGCTTTTGGATTATATCAAGGATATTATAGGACTTATATATAATATATATTGAAAAGATGTTAAATACGTAGGTTAGTATATATTTGTCATAATGTCATTTACAGTATATTAGCTAACCATAAAGGGAGGTAATATCCAATATTCTTTCACTTACCTTTGACATGCTACAGGTTATTATTTATATTTTAATGCATTGTTTCTTTATTTATTTAACGGGCATATGTCATTTTCTGGCTCACTTGCTATGATATAATACTTAGCGCCGTTTTCGTTATATTAGTGCGCCTCCGTGGCCGAATGGTTAACGACGTTGCGTTGTAAACCTTCGCCTCTCACCGCTGCGGGTTCGAATCCCACTGGGATATTGACTTGTAAGTGAGGACGTGTCGATTCTTATGGATGACGGGAGGTGTACTGGTTCTACCAAGAAAACGTGGGTGGTATGCCTCCACCACAAAAATCCGACCGTCATATATAACTGTACATGTGTTGAAAATGACGTAAAACACCATACAAACAAACAAACAAACAAACAAACAAACAAACAAACTTTATATTAGTATGCGGTATATTAACCTTAATTTACATTTACATAATCGGCAAGGATAAGTAAGTGCCCTCAGGATATAAGTCAGACCTGACAGAATGAACCCCGTTAGGGATCTGTCTTTCCTTTAATTTATTTTAGGGCTTAGCAGGAACAAAACCTCGTCAGGGGTTCCTGAAGATTCAGGGCGAAACATCGTTATATTTGATTTGATTCTTCCTCCCAGTTAGAGAGCATTCAATATAATACTACATACAATATTTACATATTAGCATGCAAACAGTTCAATAATAATATATACATGACAATGAGTAATTTAGGGACAAATATACGCAGTAACACAGAATTACTACTACAATAGGCAATGAGAGAAATTATTACATAGAGTAAAGTATAAGAATATATATATATACATTCATGTCGGAATCTTTCAATATAATTAAAGTGATTCCATGACTGTACTCGTATGTTCATGGAACATATTTGCTTACACTTATAATTTATGTGCGGGTTATTCTAAAATACTGTTCATATTCAATATGTACAATACACGTATTTAGTCACTAAACGCACATACATGTATTACAAAGTGTTAACAAATTGTTATGTTTACCCAACCTTTAGAAACGAAATAAAAGTTCAAATACGAAATCACAGTTAGTTTACTTCATCTTACTTTAACCAGTTTATCAAATACATTCTTGAAAAACAAACATCATAACATCACTCTCCTTTATGGAAACGAAATATAAGGAAGGGTCAATGACATCACATTTTAATTTCTCACATGGCCATTAATGCGTTATTTTTAAGTTACCGCTCGTCCAACACTCCATATTAAATGGAAAGCATTAACAACAACTTTTAAACAGTCAGATTGCATTTATCACTAGTGGTCTCATACCATTCAGCATGACACTTATTTGTTCCCGCGATCTTTATGAATATGTTAAATACATTTGAACCAACAATGGTAAAAATTGACTGCAACAATTTAACTATAAAATATGTTAAGTACGGACACAATACAAAATATAGTGTTCTGCAATGGATGAAACTTGTCTTTCATAACGGGGGTAACTTTTGGTATGTGTCACTAAATAATTTACATAATAAACACATAACACTTTTGCATTTAGTCGTGTATTTTGGTTGCGCTTTAGAAAATTCCCATGACTCGCAAGCATGACTATGCATTGGTTTTATGCTCAAAAAGTCTCTTATAGAGCCGTCATTATTTGCTCTAAATGACCATTCAGTTTCTGCTATTGTACACACACTGTTTTTTTACCATGAGCTTCCAAGTAAATTTCGAAGGAAACACACCAGAAATTCTGAATTCTTTAAAAACACTGGCAAGGAAATATTTCCTTAAAATACGGTAGATTGGTATGTATCCTCTCTGATGCGATGGATTTTCGTTAAAATGTAACAGTCCATAAATAAAGACCTGTCTTTGTGTACATGTGGACATATTGAATGGCATAATTGTCCTAAAAATAGAAGCTTACGAGTGTCAATTTCGTTTTCAATTGATTTAGCACCTATCAAACTAAGACATATATCAGTTCTCGTATGAGTAGGAATTGATTGAATATGTTTTATGCAGAATCGATGCGATCCTTCCAACATTAACATATCATTTTTTGTGATGTCATACCACCGTCCGCAACACATACAGGGCTTTGGAATTACAACGGACTTGTCTATTTTCATTGTTGTTATTGGGTAATACCATCTTCATGGAGACCAGCATTTATCAAACCTAAAAATGCACCTCGTAATTTACGGCAGGATTCTTTGATACTGCCATGTATATGCATGTATTTATTACAAATAATGCCTACATGCGTATAAATTATAGTTTCGACAACAGGTTCATTACCAATAATCTATCAAACGCCTGTCTTGAGTCATTAAAACCGACATACAATTTGCTTTTATTTTCCTAAAATAAATGACATTATTGTCGCTTGAGAGAAGCGAATTAGACGATAATTGATTTCTCTTGATGTGAATGATTCTCACAGTGGAGTGCACGTGGCGTGTAGAACGCCAGTTTTTGCCGTTCAACGTTGGATGACTGACCAGTTAATTATATAACACTTTCAAATGTATTATGTTATGCTAGGTTCCCATAGTCGCGCGATCCGTTACGATCCATGTGTCTTCGTCCAATCATTTTACAAGGACATTTTGGCACGAATTTACCCAGATAAAAGGAGGAGATATTGTTCATGGTTGCTGTGAATTATTGTAAAATGTTTACAACAAAATTCTGTCACACGTTAGCTTGCACGCGAACGTCATGCGTGGTTGTGTAAATGCGGTACATTGTATCTATTTATAATAGAGCTGGTACAGTGTGACTGGGGTGTGTATCAAGTGAAGTGTAAATCAAAATGCTGACGAGTGTTTGATTGCTAGATAAATGAGTATCGATAATTTTCAGAAATCCGTGATGAGATGATCGGTGCACAGTTTGTGAAATAGTAATGTCCTCGACATATGATAGGTTAGAATCTGACACATTCGCAAAGATTCTGGGTTTGTGTTCCGTTTGAGGAACAATTAAAGAAAAAGACGAATTTAAAAGATAAGTATTTTTTGTATGATAGTGAAATTCTACAGTAGCTGTTGTGCTCCTCAGTCCCCCTATACATGCAGGTTGAATGAAGCTAAGATTTGTTTCCACAGTTAAAGCCGAGATTGGTAGACCAGGGCAACTCTTGGATGATTGACAGTGATTGTAAAGAAATTACTCTCCGACCTCCTAACTGACCCCATTATCACCCCATTATCACCATATGTCTGCTACTACAGTATAAATTCCTGATCCAGAATGTTTTATGGTTTTATGTGAATCAATGCTGATACAATGAAAGATGAACTAAGAATTAACAAAGTGCAAAAAATCTTGCAATAAAATATTTGTATTGGTGAATATAACTGATATCAATAAATGTAATCTATTGAAGGTTGTACTACATTGTGTTCTAAACTAGAATGGTAACAGCACTCATTTACCACATAAAAACATATTGTATGAATATTGAATTGATTGTTATGTATACATGTATTGTTTAATAATAATAATAATAATAATAATAATAATAATAATGACTTTATTATCGAGTAAACTCAGTTGGACATGGTCCAATCTTCCCTAAGGTCCTCAACAGTAAAATAATACAAAACGGTCAATAACATTTTTAAAACACATTTACAAGTCGAAATAATACCAAATAGTCAATAACATTTTCACGTTTACAATTGTCCGTGCATTCACTGGAATAGATTGACAGGCTGAAGAAATATACGAATGCAAAAAACATAGATAGTTCTGCAAGATATAGCACTAAACAAGCAATAGTCAATACAAACGAAAGTTATTGTTATGATATTTTCTTTGGAAATTTTACTTAATTTACTAACATTTACAAGAGGATTATACCCTCCCCCCCTCCCCTCACCCCCCCCCCCCACCCCCACCCCCACCACACACACACATACACAACACACCCACACATACACAATTAAAACATGAACATATTCACAAGTGATGATAACTCATAACATCATTCCCACATATGACCCATATAGAGCTGTCCAGCTGGGTTCGGTATAATCCTCTTGTAAATGTAAGTACACAGTCTGGCATAATTTCCCGTTTCAAATACACAATGTTGTGCAACTGGGCTTCTTGTCTCTTTTTATTTTCATAGGCTTCTATATGCCACCCTCCTAAATTATCTATCACACTCCAAAATGTCCTATATATACTCTTGCGTAACGAAGGATTGCACTCTGAAGGATCCTGTCCTTGCCCACCCAGATGCTTTTGTGATTCTGTCACACAGGGTTGCATGAAACATGATGGACATCACCCATTGTTGTCTTAGTGTTACCATCATCACCATCATCATGATCAGGGTCACCATCATCATGATCTGGGTCACCTTCCGGGTCCCCCCACCCTCGAGATGGACCCGGTCTTGAGGCAGCAGTGTATCCAGTGTGCTTCCTTTTTGGGGTATTTTTCGAACTGAAAATGAAAATAGACAGTGATATAAAACTTCATTTTTTAGATTAATGTTACGATACCACACAGATGTATATATTTTTATTAATATTTTTCACAAAATTCAAGTATAATTACTTATGTATAATTTTTACAATAAAATGTATTTTGTGCTGTATATATAATAAATTTATATTCTATATTTCTTATAGTTATATAAACAAATATGATAATTTGCTTACCTTTTTTTGACTTGATTCCAATATAGTCCCATTTGTTGTGTCTGAATAAAGCTTTGATTGTTTCATGTTGCTCTGTAGGTAGTTCCAGTGTTACATGTTTAGTAGCCATTTTTCAGAATGAATACTCCTGGAAACACCTGACCTTTCTTCCTCGCTCAGTCTGATAAGACCCATGTGTCTTCGTCCAATCATTTTACAAGGACATTTTGGCACGAACTTTGAAATCCAAAATAACTGCCAGTAAATAACTGGTAAAAGAAGTTTGACTTGAAACAAAAATGAAAGCATCAATTACTACATTCTAAACCTTTATCTAAATTTGATTAGTTGTTATAAGTATTATTCACCATGGATAGTATGGATATACATGAAACTTGAAGTTTTGAAAAGTGAAAAGTAACTTAGTTGTATAGCAACGTGTACTAGTACATGATAACAGTTTCAATTTCAGTTAATAAAGCAAACATGAGTTTGCAAGATATTACAAATATAAGAGTTGGTGAAAATGATGTGAAAGGAATTACAAAACGGAAAAGACTAAGTAATGGAAATATCAAACAGTATCATTATGCAAAACCCAGAAAACAGTCGAGGTTCTGTTTTCAAATGACTCAGAAAAACTTGCATTCGAAGAAAAATTGGACAAATTAAAAAAAGAGCATCAGTTGAAAACAACAAAAGATATTTTTGAATATTTTATGAATAGTGAACCAAGTAAACAGACATCTGTAAAGGAAAAGTATTCATCAAAAAGAGAACTGCTTCTTAATAACTCCAAAAATGGAATGTTTATTTGTGAATATAAATGCATATTTGAATTGATTGACAAACTATCTGATCATCAGGAGATATGTGAACAACGCGTACAGCCATCAACCTTAGTACAATCAGGACATGTGGCAGAACTACAGTGGCAATGTTCAAATGGACACACTGTAAAATGGAGTTCATCTAGCACACTTGAAAAGCATTACACGATTAATTATCGGATTATGATGCTTATTTATGCTCTGATATTTCACAGATCCAATATGAAAGATTTTCTGATTCGCTGACTTTGCATACTAACAGATCACTTCAGATTGCAATCAGCCCTTACCTTTTCTGCCATCATCAGTGTTTTAGTCAAAGAATCTGTGCAATTTGCACTTCTAGATGAAGTGCAGTTGTCAAAAGACAACAAAGAGGACGGGATTTCGGTAATGACAGATGCACGACATCACTGTCGTAAAAATAGTTTCCATACGGATCATGTTGCCCTGGGAATCCACTCTCATAAAGTGATAAATATTCAACACATAACAAAACATGAAGAAAGATGCACACAAAAGCATGAAACCGTTTGATATGAACAAATGTATACAGAATTTGAAAGACAAAATATACAAGTTAGTGTTCATGCTCATGACAGGAACCTTTCAGTAAATGAAACAATCCGTACTAAGAACGACGTGACAAATTGTAATGAAAAGTGGCACGCCACAAAACCTGTGTCAAAAGGCATGAAAAAGATTTCATCAGGGGCTCGTAAAAATATTGGTGTAACTTGGCACCCAGAATTATCAGACAAAACAGCTCGTGTAAGAAACCATTTATACTATTCAATAGACAATTGCAGAAAAAATCCAGCAGTTTTACGAGAACTTATAGATAACTGCATCCCTCATTTCAAAACAATCACCAGAACTGTCCACTAGATTCACAGTGTAAAACTGCTGGGTATATTCCTGACTTCACAATTTTACGTGAGCCAGTTTCTGTAAGACTTCTTCATCAATTTCTACGCTCCCTTACATTATATAAGAATGCTGCAGATTATGTGCTTTCAATGATACTTATTATGTTGAAAGTTTTAACAATAGTTGTTTAGTGTACTTGGATAAAAGAATTCATTACAAAACCACTAGTTATAAAACTAGAATCGATCTTGCAACACTTAGCTGGAATGAGCATGTAGACAGACCTTTTACATCCAGATATAACCGACAGCAAATAGAGCACAACAGACGTACTCTTGGTAAGAAGGCTTACAAGAAAAAAACATACAATTTTGTGGCAGATATATGGTCACTCCTAATTAGTGTGAAAGAAGATGGACAAGAAATTCTTGGTGTGAATATAGAAGACCGAAATGTTGATGACATTGATCACTATGATGAAGAAATTTAATTATATACAATGTACATGATTACATTAACATGACATGACATGGCATGTAGATATATATCCAGCATGCACGCCAGATATATCTAGACTAAATTACGTATTTCACCTGCAGAACTGCAGAGTTGCTGCAAATTCTATTGTAGACGCTGGAGCCACGTTTATTGTTTTTCTGCCACTGCTCTAGCGATTTGAGCGAGATGGCACCTGAAACAGTGCAGAGGTCATGATGAAGACCTTTAATGAGCATGAAGAAAAAATTATAAAATTAAAAAATAAATTTGGGTGGGGGACGGGTCGGGGGATGGGGTTTGGGGGTTCTACGCCTCTGCCTACCGCTCCAACGGGATCTACAGTCTGTTCATATATAATAAGTGCATAATTTGAATATATGTTATAATATACATTAGCTAATTCATTTTGCTATTACTTTATAAGCGTAACAAGAATAGTAATTACGTCACGCTGTATGACTTATCTCAGACAGCAACATATTATAAATGTCAATTTATGTTTTCTGCTTGTATATATGTAACTAGTTCCTTGTATTTCGTTCGGCAAGAAATAGTAATATATATAGAGGATATTTGTTGTTTTCTCGTGAATAACATATTTTATTTCATCGAGAAGTGAGAAAACTTTATATTTTCACTCATGCTTCGCATTCGTGAAAATATAAACGTTTTCTCACTTTGAGATGAAATAAAATATGTTATTCACGAGAAAACAACAATTTTTCTTTTTATTTTATGAATTTACAAAAAAAATGTTTAGGCAACTACAGTAGAACAACAGAAGTAGTCCCGGGCAGCTACTGTGAAATAAAACTCTATAGTCCACAGTGTGGAATAACACTTTTATTTCACTGATAAAATACGGTATTCCATTGCATATCATAAAATTAATACAGTTTATCTTTGTGTCTGTATATGTACGCGTTTGTTAATATTAAGACTCACATGCTTGTATATAGGTAGTGTGTATATGTGCACGCGCGTGTGAGCAGGTATGTGCGTGTGTATGTATGCATGTGCGTATGTACGTGTGTGCGTGCGTATGTACGCACGCGTGCGTACCTGTGTGTATACCGATCAAACATAACATTATAGTACTATATAGAGTTTAATTATCAGTGTTTTTGAGATACGGGAAATATCTCCCGAGGTAGAGAAATGGCCCCGATATAAGAATGAGTGCGGAGAACGAGTTCTTATATCGGGGCCATTTCTCTAGCGAGGGAGATATTTTCAGTATCTCAAAAGCACTGCTTATTAAACTATATATTACATAATTTAAAATGATATTTTATTAATATTTCTAATGATTCACGCCTTTTTACACCAGTTTGCAGGAGAACGCCAAGACAACGTTACATCATCCAAGACGACATTACGTCATACAAACAAAACAAGTGGAACCGGAACTCTTCGTTAGTTTCCGTAATCGTTATTTCCTAGTGACGGAATCTGACGAAGACGTCCGTAAAACAATCGGAACGTAATTTGGCATTTCCGTCACTGACGGAAAAGGCCGAGCAATGTTCCGTACTGGGAAATATCTCCCACTGGGATATTTCCCAGTAGAGCAAACGAGTAGATTTAGCTTTTCTATTCCCAGTATTTCCTATATAAATCAGAGACAATTATGTAATATAGTTACTTTATACGTTGACCTTATGTCATTATTCTTTTCTCTCTCCATTTGAAAGTTAATCAATTCGTTAACGCTTACCATTGTATTTGCACATGTACCATGTGTATATGTATGGAAATCTCGAAAGAGGAAATAAAGTGTATGATCTATCTATAAGCTGACTGCAAAATAAATCCAGGTGAGTTGACATTTATTTTATTTCACATAATGTTATTCATTGTAAGGTATTGTTACCAACTGAGAAAGTATGCATTATGATAATAATTAATAATATGGGTGTATTAATATCAAAGGTCACATGCTAATAATGTTTCCTCCAGATTAGAGGACCAGTACTCTATGTGTGATGTCTATGAGAGAGTTAGTGGTCTGGTGTAAGATGATGTAAGAAGTCAGAAGTATGTCAGAAAGCATGAAAAAACACATTATTAATCATATAGCATTATTAAAATTGTATTTGTGCATATTTAATTAAAGTCGATGGTGTATCTTTGAAGAATAGTTGTATGACTTTATTATATAAAATTATGTTATCAGTTCAGTTTGCTGTTAGAATCTTCATTTCTCCTCCCAGAAATACAGAACTGACCACAGGAATTTATACAGATGTTATCATTCAGTGGTGTGTGCTCTTGGGCCATTATAATCACAGATAATCACAGATTTATAGCCCTAACTTGCAGGTGTTAATGACCAGTGTCAATCACCGGAGAGTTCCCCTGGTCTACCAATCTCGGCCTTTAAGCGTTATAATTTTGTTTTTAATGAAAAGAAAGATAACTCAGTCTTATTATGTTTTAATGAATGAGGGGCGGTCTTTCTTAGTAAGTGGTGGGCGTGGATGCCTGGTTTAATTGCTGGGACGATGGACGTCTTTCGGGCGTGGCTGCCTTAAAGAATTGCTGCGACGGTATACGTCTCGGGCGAATGCCCTGTTACAACTTACGCATGCTATATGTTGGGAAATTGGTTTATTTGAAATATAAGATGTACTTGTATACAGAAAAAATGATAGAAAGTTTGCAAAATATTTGTCTAGTCTAGTATGTTGACTAAGTAGGAATATATCTGGAATAGTTAAGCTCAGTGGCGTCACATAATGTGTGAACCTCTTAATACGATGTCAGCCATAATAAACCTATACTTTTGTGTATATACCGTGTGGGTGGTGGGCTGTTTGTCCGAAATCATTGATGGCTTATGCCATGATATGGTTATACCAGACCGTATGACATACCAGACCGTATGACATTTGGTATTACATGCAGGTATCTGCATACTCGTATATGAATATAATACCCTGTTTCGGGTGGTAATAAAGGGCGTATGCCCGGTGCAAAGAGCCGGTAAATAGACTGATGTATGTGATAATAATAATAATAATAATAATAATAATAATAATAATAAAAATAAAAATAATTTAAGAAAAAACAAAGCCTTGTGTTGATGATGCATGTTGGGTGATGTTGTAGTTGATATGTAAGCCATGTGAAGAAATGTGGGTTAAATGTATATGTAAATAAATGTGAAATTAGCTCCCCTTTATAGGGGTGACAAATAGCCGTATGCCATGTGGCAGCGATTAGGTATCGGCTTATCGGTTACTATGTGCGCGTATTTACACATAGGGTTAGATATGTATTAAAGTAGTAAATGGTCAAAACTCGGGCATAGCTGCCTATTAAAACTGCTGGGAAAATAGATCTCTCGTGCGAATGCCCAGGTGCAACATGTTCGTGACGCATGTTTGTCAAATATAAGATGTATAAACAAATATTTAATTTTAAAATGGGATAAGTAATAATGTATTGATGATGTATGCTTGGGGATGTTGGAATGAGAGATACTTGTAGAAACAGACAGTTTAAAGGGGGCATATACTATGAAAAATATATTAAAATGTTTTAAACATACCTGGAATTTATATAGATTGTCTAAAATGACTGGTTATAATGTTATATTTATGTATATATAGTGCCAATGTGGGTAGTCACACTGGTGGTAATGACATCGTGGGTAGTGATGTGGCACAGTGAGAAATATCACTAATACTAGTATTGCTATCATTTTAAAAATGGTAAATGCATATAATTGCCATTAAGTTTGGTGTGTGTAGTTTAATACACAATTCATAATGAATACTATTTGTTTCAGATATTTGCTTTCGATATTGCGTTCTAGAACCGGAGTGTTTTGGCAGAGAACAGTGACGCAAATTCAGATTTCATATGAAGATTGAAGTACCAGCCGGTTACAATTATCAATGACGGTTAAAGTAATGACTGGGCGCACTCTCAGTGGAGTGCACGTGGCGCATGTTTAAATTCCATGTTTTGTGATGATTGGGTTTTAAACAGAACTTGTTTTATATCAATTACATGCATGGAGTCATTGTCGGATAGACACAGAGCGTATTTAGATTTAATTTTGTTATCAGCTGTTTAACTGTGAATGACATGTTCATAGTAAAGTTTGTCTTCGCCACAAGCTTTGTTTCGTTTCGCCAGCTTTAGAAAACAATTAATATCCGCTACTGAGATTGGTATTAAACCGCATACATCATAATTATTTAATTCTACGTTCCTTGAGTGTACCGTCTCATTTACGTGTTGAAAATATGCACTATCGAAATCAGCATCGTCACTGACAGAGTACAAGTATGATATTTTGCAAAGTGCTTGCAATTATTATATTCAAATGAAAAATAACCTGAGCCAATTTAATTTCGATTATTTTCAAGATGGCCACCAAATATCCAAGATGGCGGCCAAAATACTGTAAATATAAGATACAGCTGTATATTAAACTGATACTTTCTCTCATTCACTATATTTTGGCTTCGACTGTAAATTCAACAATAATTTTTGCAAAATAAAAATATGAGTATACCCCACCCACCACGAATTATCTGTTCAGTCATGGACCTATATACCTTTATATAGGTCCATGGTTCAATCTATGCTTTACATTCTGTAGTGGTTATCAGATGTTCGGGTATTCATATAATCCGGATGTACTTATTAACGGAACTCTTTGTTATTGCCAATTAAATCAATGCCCCACCCACAAAAATTCCATTGAAATACGAAAATACTACCAATATTGATATATTTTAGACTTTATTTTGTATGATCTTAAACTTAAGTTTGGACTGATACTATCTTCCAGTGGCGCGTAATTCTACTGACTGTGTCAAGGCGGTACCCATATTATCAACCGTGTTATGGTTGTAGTGTCGCATGCTTTGCTTCTATTTTCCCTTATAATTGTTGTTTGTTTTTAATGTATGATTTGGTTAATTGTGTTCTGTGAATGCTACATTTCATGTTCGAATGGTATATATAATTTTATATTTAGTCCTGATAAACTACTTTTAAGTTTGCATTCTGTTCTACATGATGTTGTACGAGCCAAAGTAGCACGGTATCATTCGCAACTGCTACATGCATGGTTTCTTCTCTTACAACCACATTGTTGAAATGCTTGACATATAGCTGAAACGAGGGTCTGAGTTCTCCAATACGGTTCCAGTGGTCACCATCATATGTGCAGACCCATTAAGACAGATAAAGTACAACATGGAAATGCTTGACATATAGCTGAAACGCGGGTCTGAGTTCTCCAATACGGTTCCAGTGGTCACCATCATATGTGCAGACACATTAAGACAGATAAAGTATAACTTGGAAATGCTTGACATATAGCTGAAACGCGGGTCAGAGTTCTCCAATACGGTTCCAGTGGTATGTGCAGACCCATTAAGACAGATAAAGTATGTCATGGAAATGCTTGACATATAGCTGAAACGCGGGTAGGAGTTGTCCAATAAGGTTCCAGTGGTCACCATCATATGTGCAGACCCATTTAGACAGGTAAAGTATAACATGGAATTGCTTGACATATAGCTGAAACGCGGGTCAGAGTTGTCCAATACGGTTCCAATGGTCACCATCATATGTGCAGACCCATTAAGACGGATAAGATACAACATGGAAATGCTTGAAATATAGCTAAAATGCGGGTCAGAGTTGTCCAGTACGGTTCCAGTGGTCACCATCTTATGTGCAGACCTATTAACACAGATAAAGTTTAACATGAAAATGCTTGACATATAGCTGAAACGCGGGTCAGAGTTTTCCAATACGGTTCCAGTGGTCACCATCATATGTGCAGACCCATTAAAACAGATAACATATAACACGGAAATAATTGACATATAGCTGAAACGCGGGACAGAGTTGTCCAATACGGTTCCAGTGGTCACCATCATATGTGCATACCCATTAAAACAGATAACATATAACACGGAAATAATTGACATATAGCTGAAACGCGGGACCGATTTGTCCAATACGGTTCCAGTGGTCACCATCATATGTGCAGACCCATTAAGACAGATAAAGTGCAACATGGAAATGCTTGACATATAGCTGAAAAGTGGATCAGAGTTGTCCAATACGGTTCCAATGGTCACTATCATATGTGCTGACTCATTAAGACAGATAAAGTATAACATGGAAATGGTCGACATATAGCTTAAACGCGGGCCAGAGTTGTCCAATACGGTTCCAGTGGTCACCATCATATGTGGAGATCCATTAAGACAGATACAGTATAGCATGGAAATTCTTGACATATAGCTGAAACGCGGGTTGGAGTTGTCAAATACGGTTCCTGTGGTCACCATCATATGTGCAGACGCATTAAGACAAAGTATTACATGGAAATGCTTGACATATAGCTGAAACGCGGGTCTGAGTTCTCCAGTACGGTTCCAGTGGTCAACGTCATATGTTGAGACCCATTAAGACAAATAAAGTATAACATGGAAATACTTGACATATAGCTGAAACGCGGGTCAGAATTCTCTAATACGGTTCCAGTCGTCACCATCAAATGTGCAGACCCATTAAGACAGATAACGTATCACATAGAAATCGTGGAAATATAGCTGAAACGCAGGACTGAGTTGCCCAATACGGTTCCAGTGGTCACCATCTTATGTCCAGACCCATTAAGACAGATAAAGTACAACACGGAAATGCATGAAATATAGCTGAAGTTGTCCAATACGGTTCCAGTGGTCACCATCATATGTGCAGACCCATTAAGACAGATAATGTACAACATGGAAATGCTTGACTTGTAGCTGAAACGCGGGTCAGAGTTGTCCAATACGGTTCCAGTGGTTACCATCATATGTGCAGACCGATTAAGACAGATACAATATAACATGGAAATGCTTGGCATATAGCTGAAACGCGGGTCAGAATTCTCCAATACGGTTCGAGTCGTCACCATCATATGTGCAGACCCATTAAGACAGATAACGTATCACATGGAAATGCTTGACATATAGGTGAAACGCGGGACAGCGTTGTCCAATACGGTTCCAGTGGTCACCATCATATGTGCTGACTCATTAAGACAGATAAAGTGTAACATGGAAATGCTAGACATATAGCTGAAACGCGGGTCAGAGTTGTCCAATACGGCTCCAGTGGTCACCATCATATGTGAAGACCCATTAAGACAGATAAATTACAATACGGAAATGCTTGACATATAGCTGAAAGGCGGGTCATAGTTGTCCAATACGGTTCCAGTGGTCACCATCTGATGTGCTGACCCATTAAAACAGATAAAGTTCAACACGGAAATGCATGACATATAGCTGAAGTTGTCCAATACGGTTTCAGTGGTCACCATCATATGTGCATAACCATTAAGACAGATAAAGTACAACATGAAAATGCTTATATAGCTGAAACACGGGTCAGAATTCTCCAATACGGTTCCAGTCGTCACTATCATATGTGCAGACCATTAAAACAGATAACGTATCGCATGGAAATGCTTGACAAATAGCTGAAACGCGGGACCGATTTGTCCAATACGGTTACAGTGGTCACCATCATATGTGCAGACCCATTAAGACAGATAAAGTACAACATGGAAATGCTTGACATATTGCTGAAACGTGGGTCAGAGTTGTCCAATACGGTTCCAGTGGTCACTATCATATGTGCTGACTCATGAAGACAGATAGAATATAACATGGAAATGGTTGACATATAGCTGAAACGAGGGTCAGAGTTGTCCAGTACGATTCCAGTGGTCACCATCATATGTGCAGACCCATGAAGACAGATAAAGTATAGCATGGAAATGCTTGACATATAGCTGAAACGCGGGGCGGATTTGTCCAATACCGTTCCAGTGGTCACCATCATATGTGCAGACGCATTAAGACAAAGTATAGCATGAAAATGCTTGACATATAGCTGAAACGCGGGTCAGTGTTGTCCAATACGGTTCCAGTGGTCACCGTCATATGTGCAGATCCATTAAGACAGATAAAATATAACATGGAAATGCTTGATTTATAGCTGAAAGGCGGGTCAGAGTTGTCCTATACGGTTCCAGTGGTCACCATCATATGTGCAGACCCATAAAGACAGTTACCGTATAACATGAAAATGCTTGACATATAGCTGAAACGCGGGTCAGAGTTGTCCAATACGGTTCCAGTGGTCATCATCATATGTGCAGACCCATTAAGACAGATAAAGTATGACATGGAAATGCTTGACATATAGCTGAAACGCGGATCAGAGTTCTCCAATACGGTTCCATTGGTCACCATCATATATGCAGACCATGAAGACAGATAAAGTATAACATGTAAATGCTTGACATATAGCTGAAACGCGGGTCAGAGTTGTCCAATACGGTTCCAGTTGTCACAATCATATATGCAGACCCATTAAGACAGATAAAGTATAACATGGACATGCTTGACATATAGCTGAAACGCGGGTCAGAGTTGTCCAATACGGTTCAAGTTGTCACAATCATATATGCAAACCCATTAAGACAGATAAAGCATGACATGGAAATGCTTGACATATAGCTAAAAGGCGGGTCAGAGTTCTCCAATACGGTTCCAGTGGTCACCATCATATGTGCAGACCCATTAAGACAGATAAAGTATAACATGGAAAGGCTTGACATATAGCTTAAAGGCGGGTCAGAGTTGTCAAATACGGTTCCAGTGGTCACCATCATATATGCAGACCCATTAAGGCAGATAAATTATGACATTGAAATGCTTGACATATAGCTTAAAGGCGGGTCAGAGTTGTCCAATACGGTTCCAGTGGTCACCATCATATGTGCAGACCCATGAAGGCAGATAAAGTATGAAATGGTCTCCAGTATTAAGCCCCTGCACCTATCAATATTTTACCCTACGGTGAGGGGTCTGCGGGACATTCCCAGGAGATTAGACAAAAAACAAAAAACAATTCCCCGTGGTAGGGATGGAGAGTTTGATATTAACCCACTACCCTGCGGAATTATACATAAATCTTTCCGCTTGTGAACGGAATTAGACAACTTATTTGTACATCTGTTTAATAACACCTGGGTATACCGTACCCCACCACGACAAAGGTGCATACCTGACCGAGACCATCACATCCTGTTTGATAGCCACATCGATATGCATGCTGTATTAATGTATCTTGTTGGTGGAAGTGCGTCATTTGAAGAGTTGTTTTGTATAATGGTTTCATTTACCATCCGTGTACTACTTCATTTATTATACTTACCACAAAGCATCATAATCTGATTCATCAGTACTGCTAGGCATGTTGCTGAGCTTTACAATGTTTTTTGATGACAACCACATCAGTGTCAGAGCCGGACATTATAGTTTCTTTACACCCGTTCTTAAATTTAAGTTTTTTCACGTATCCCCTTTTATGTGTCAGCCCCGACGTTGTTACATGGTGCATGTTTATCTTTCTCAATAAACACATGAACTATTGTTTTTTTCATCTACTGTTACAACAATTGGCTTTGTTAAACATTTCCTACGACTGATTTTGCGATTAGCAAAAACAGTTCAGTTTTATTTCGAGATATCGTAAAATGTTTTGACAGTCAGCCGGCACTTTGCTTGTATCTGAAGCATTTGTCCTCATACCTGAATCTCTGGTACATCTTGTATACCTGAATCTCTGGTACATCTCATACCTGAATCTCTGGTACATCTTGTATTACTTAACCTGAATCTCTGGTACATCTTGTATTACTTAACCTGAATCTCTGGTACATCTTGTATTACTTAACCTGAATCTCTGGTATATCTTGTATTACTTAACCTGAATCTCTAGTACATCTTGTATTACTTAACCTGAATCTCTGGTACATCTTGTATTACTTAACCTGAATCTCTGGTACATCTTGTATTACTTACCTGAATCTCTGGTACATCTTGTATTCCTCATACCTGAATCTCTGGTACATCTTGTATTACTTAACCTGAATCTCTGGTACATCTTGTATTACTTAACCTGAATCTCTGGTACATCTTGTATTACTTAACCTGAATCTCTGGTACATCTTGTATTACTCATACCTGAATCTCTGGTACATCTTGTATTACTTAACCTGAATCTCTGGTACATCTTGTATTACTTAACCTGAATCTCTGGTACATCTTGTCTTACTTAACCTGAATCTCTGGTACATCTTGTATTACTTAACCTGAATCTCTGGTACATCTTGTATTACTCATACCTGAATCTCTGGTACATCTTGTATTACTTAACCTGAATCTCTGGTACATCTTGTATTCCTCATACCTGAATCTCTGGTACATCTTGTATTCCTCATACCTGAATCTCTGGTACATCTTGTATTCCTCATACCTGAATCTCTGGTACATCTTGTATTACTTAACCTGAATCTCTGGTACATCTTGTATTCCTCATACCTGAATCTCTGGTACATCTTGTATTCCTCATACCTGAATCTCTGGTACATCTTGTATTCCTCATACCTGAATCTCTGGTACATCTTGTATTACTTAACCTGAATCTCTGGTACATCTTGTATTACTTAACCTGAATCTCTGGTACATCTTGTATTACTTAACCTGAATCTCTGGTACATCTTGTATTACTCATACCTGAATCTCTGGTACATCTTGTATTACTCATACCTGAATCTCTGGTACATCTTGTATTACTCATACCTGAATCTCTGGTACATCTTGTATTACTTAACCTGAATCTCTGGTACATCTTGTATTACTTAACCTGAATCTCTGGTACATCTTGTATTACTTAACCTGAATCTCTGGTACATCTTGTATTACTCATACCTGAATCTCTGGTACATCTTGTATTACTTAACCTGAATCTCTGGTACATCTTGTATTACTTAACCTGAATCTCTGGTACATCTTGTATTACTTAACTTTTCAATGTATCATTCAAGTATTTGTCAATTGCGACGTAGATCTTGTTTTAGTTTGGGCAGTACGCTCAAACGTTGTCTCAATATATCTTGACATTTATTGATTTTCATTCTCGAAAAATCTCTCCGATATCGAACTGCCGAGATTGACATGAACTAAAAAATCGAAATAAGAGATTTCAGTCATTTTATTTACATCAGTACACAACTGTTGATTTTCCGGACTTGTTTGAAAGAATGTGTAGCTGTCTCTGAATCCTCTGTTAGACATACAAAGAAGTTATGTTATTGTCTTGAACCAACATGCAAAGAAGTTATGTTATTGTCTTGAACAAACATGCAAAGAAGTTATGTTATTGCATTCAACCAACATGCAAAGAAGTTACGTTATTGTCTTGAACCAACATGCAAAGAATTTATGTTATTTCCTTGAACCAAAAGTTCTTATTAATGCATGACAGTCTGCTACACATTCATCTAAAACCCATTTCTGATAAATATTAAAATGCTGCTAGAATCATCAAGGAAAGGACCTACTCCTATTCCTTAAATGTATCCTCTATGTGGTGTTATTCGGATGAGGAAATTTTACCTTTACCATAGTGAATCTCAAACTGTTCTACAAGGCTACACATTTGTGTAACTGAAGCTATCTATCTCCTCAAAGTAGATAAATTATGGGCCTATCATATTTCCCAATCATCTCCCTTTACTTGCATTTTCTTTTATTAATAAACCTGGTTAATAGATTGCTAAAAACATGTTCTTCGATTATGCTCGGAAATGTACGCTTTATGAATTTAGCTGCACTCATTGGATACTTGCCGACCAATGAAGCCGTCAAGCATGACCAAGGGCAAACACGTAGAGGATGAGTTATGATGTATGGTTGGCATACATATTTTCCTTTAGCTTGTAAAAATCACATTCAGTTATCTGGTTCTCTTAAACTTGTTCTTGAAACATCGTATCATTAGATTCGATAGGATTCGATAGGAGCTTCAGAGAGGACAGTTATCCTGCCATTGTATTTAGTACCTTCCAAATAATAAAAATTACCACTGAATATCTTGCCATTGCAAATACCGGAAGATCTGCTGTTATTAAGGTCGTTTGTACAGGATTAAGAAACGCTACCACATCCTTGACCATATATATAGAATGGTTGATTGTTGTCACGGAGTGCGCTTGCTTCTATAATAACGCACTGATAATGTGATTTAAAATGATGAAATCCGCCTAGAGGCGTGTGTAGGGTTGGGGTGCGGTGTGGGGTCTTCTTAAAGTATCAGATATACAAGGTTGTTTGCGTATGTATTGTTTCAGCTTAAGAAGATACTGGCATTGCATACTTCCTTACAGCTAATTTCCCTATGAATCATACTGATACCACAAATTAACGTTTTTAACAAACGTAAAACAAATAATGTCAGAATTATACTATATAATTTGATTACATTTCCTAACGTGAACAGCCTGATTCGTGTTCAGTACATTTCTTTAAAGAAACTAACCCGCCAAATAACGGCAAAATTACACTACAAAATCGCTTATCAAAACTCCAGGTGTTCAGGTCATATTATAATGTATATGTGCCGATTAAAAGTATAGGTTTATTCAGGGGTTCTTAAAATACCCGTGATTGAATATGTGTAAAATAAATTCGGCGCTCCAGTTTTGGGTTTTTGCCTGGCTGGTTAAAGCCGTTTATATCGTGTCGATAGAGTCTGGATGCTCAAAATATGTAAGTTATATATATATATATACATCGTCGTGAGTATGTTTAGAAACGGTGTACATATCTTGTAAAATTTGTCTGTTGATGGCGTGATAGGGATTTTAAAGAATAGCTTCGTAATATGTACGGGTGATAAAATCAATCAATTTTATCTGAATGTAAACATTGGGCGGAACATATTCTTTTTTATGCGAAAGAAACATTTAATGTTTGGTCTATTCTGATCATTCTTATCATTGTAATCACATATTTAATATAATTTATTATATATATAATTGATGATAAATACGACTATAATTTGACTAAGAAACTGTTTGAAACGATAATAGCCTTTATATAGTATATAAAACACGCATTAAACAATAACATTTTACTACCAGTTTCTGCATACTACTTTGATATGGTAGCATTTTTTTGAACTTTTAGGCCATTTTGGCGGCCATTTTAAAAATGCGTGACCATTTTTAAATCAGGTGAAACTGAAGTGGCTTAGGTTCTTAGCATAATCAGGACACCCTAGAGGATCATTCTGCCAACTTTCATGCTTGTATCACAATTTGAACTATTTTGTCAAAAATATCTCAATTATTTCTTCCGCTAAGTAATTACGTCAACCCGCCATTAAGTCTGTTGGATTTCTAGATAGTATTTCATTAAAGTTTATTTCAGTACCGGGGGCAGTACATAATGTTTTCCGTCTAGCGTTTACTAAGTTCCAAACTAAATCTTGGTCAATCTCAGCAGTTTCGTTTATTCAAGATTGTGCTTAACCATATACTGATTAGCAGCACATCTATGTTGACATATAAACTCGCGTTTTGCTTCTTTATAATTACATTATGATAAACTGTTTCTCGGTTTTCTATCACTCAGCCATAGTATTCTTTTACTTTTCATGTTATTATGATAACAATTATGTTGTTTATTCCAATAAGGCTTTAAGTGTGAGGTTAGGTTCACCCTAGAACAGGTTTAAACCCCAAGTGGCCTACTTTGCCACTGACCGTTCCAAGGCGGTAGCCCTATTGTCAACCCTTTTGTGTTTGTGATGTCGTTTGCATTTTTTATTACTTTTGCTTTTTCGTTTGTCTGTTTGCGTGTTTGTTTTTGTGTTTTGTGGTTGACTGTCGTCCTTGAATGCTGCTTTCCCTGTCCGATATTTTTATCCTTCTTTAAGTGACGCCAGAATTTAGCTTTTGGCAAACATATATTGGATGCACTTAAAATCCTGGTGACCAATAAGCCATACAATTGAAAGCATAAGTCAAAGCTAAATCCTTAGCGTTTTTAAGAATTGGGTCATTTTTAAGGAATATTTCATACTCTTTTAAAATGTCCACTGGTATGTTTGACCATTTAATACGCTGACTACACTCAGTGTACATAAAATAGGACGTGATTTGAGAAACTTAAAGAACCATTATCATATATTTGACAGCAGAAACATAGTCTGTTTTATCAGTTGGTAGTAAATTTTGGTCTATAAGACTCTCACCACTTTTAGATACAAATAAATATAAAAAGATCGGACAGGGAAAGTAGCATTCAAGGAGGACAGTCAACCACAAAACACAGGGAGTACCTTCATTGTGGCTTTCTAGGCTATTGATGCTGCCTGTTGGTTAGAGATTAGATCATGGCGGGGATTTCTTTATTTACACTGTCCTGTTTAATGGGATAACAGACAGTCGGTTTTCTATCACTCAGCCATAGTATTCTTTTACTTTTCATGTTATTATGATAGCAATTATGTTGTTTATTCCAATAAGGCTTTAAGTGTGAGGTTAGGTGCACCCTAGAACCGGTTTAAACCCCAAGTGGCCTACTTTGCCACTGACCGTTCCAAGGCGGTAGCCCTATTGTCAACCCTTTTGTGTTTGTGATGTCGTTTGCATTTTTTATTACTTTTGCTTTTTCGTTTGTCTGTTTGCGTGTTTGTTTTTGTGATTTGTGGTTTACTGTCCTCCTTGAATGCTGCTTTCCCTGTCCGATATTTTTATCCTTCTTTAAGTGACGCCAGAATTTAGCTTTTGGCAAACATATATTGGATGCACTTAAAATCCTGGTGACCAATAAGTCATACAATTGAAAGCATAAGTCAAAGCTAAATCCTTAGCGTTTTTAAGAATTGGGTCATTTTTAAGGAATATTTCATACTCTTTTAAAATGTCCACTGGTATGTTTGACCATTTAATACGCTGACTACACTCAGTGTACATACAATAGGACGTGATTTGAGAAACTTAAAGAACCATTATCATATATTTGACAGCAGAAACATAGTCTGTTTTATCAGTTGGTAGTAAATTTTGGTCTATAAGACTCTCACCACTTTTAGATACAAATAAATATAAAAAGATCGGACAGGGAAAGTAGCATTCAAGGAGGACAGTCAACCACAAAACACAGGGAGTACCTTCATTGTGGCTTTCTAGGCTATTGATGCTGCCTGTTGGTTAGAGATTAGATCATGGCGGGGATTTCTTTATTTACACTGTCCTGTTTAATGGGATGACAGACAGTCGGTTTTCTATCACTCAGCCATAGTATTCTTTTACTTTTCATGTTATTATGATAGCAATTATGTTGTTTATTCCAATAAGGCTTTAAGTGTGAGGTTAGGTGCACCCTAGAACCGGTTTAAACCCCCCAGTGGCCTACTTTGCCACTGACCGTTCCAAGGCAGTAGCCCTATTGTCAACCCTTTTGTGTTTGTGATGTCGTTTACTTTTATTATTACTTTTGCCATCTTGTTTGTCTGTTTGCATGTTTGTTTCTGTGTTTTGTGGTTGACTGTCCTCCTTGAATGCTACTTTCCCTGTCCGATCTTTTTATATTTTTATACGTAAAGCATGTCTCAACGAAGTCATGATACAAAATCACAACGACATCTGTTACAATATCTGAATGTTCGTGTTACAGTATCTCTCCATATGTTGTGAAAACTTGACATTTTTGTATTTTTTGCGACGGATCGGAGGTCTAAAATGGTAAGTTTACTAACATTATTTATTACCTTTGACCAGATGTTGCAATTGTTGCATTGTTTAGCTTGTTACATGTTTTCACAGAGAATAATATTGGAAATTACAGCATGTTCTAAATCGTTTCATAATAATCATTAAACGATATTTTGTTCTGAGCTGTAGTGGTAGGGATTTACTGTTGTGTAAATAGAATATATATTAAGTCTCACAGAATGAATATTAATCTTCAGATATAAACAAAAAGTAGTTATTTCATGTTTTACGATGTTACTGTATCGTCACGAGGGTGTTACAAACTCCCAACGAAATAACCTTTAAACGTTACAAACTCTCATCGACGGAAAGTCAGGCAAAATGTTACAGTCGCTTAGTGATTATGTTAGCTTTTCCATCATTGGTCCGACAATACAATCTTGCTATTGAAAACGGTCCCATAAACATCATAAATACGTTTTTTTCGGGCGGTGTAACGTGCCTATGTGCTCGATAGACTTGTTATGTAGCCAAACGCTTTATTGCATATATATATACTGCTGACGTGTACGGTTTTGACTGGACATGCTTATTTACATGTCACAGGTAACATAACTTTTCAAAGATTTTTTATCCTCACAAGTTACATGCTCGGAATGTTCCATCTTACGATGCCTGCACAGGGTATGCTTGTTGTTAAACCATATACTGCAAATTTCACACAATAATTTCAAACCTTCGTGAATCAATCTAGTATGCTCCCTCAGGTCGTAGAGTGCTAAAAAACGTTTTCTTGCACTTACTGCCTGTTACTCTTGACGCTTATGGACTGAGCGAGTGTGTCTATACACATTTCCCCAAGAAGCAGTGGAATATTTACACACTGCAGTAGTGGAACCTTTTGTGCTCATTTCCAGCCTTTTCAGTGCTTGGACCAGGTCCAAGTCTCTCGACAGCTGGATCAGGAGCTCTGGCTTTATAAAGTTTAGTGTTGTACAGAGAAGTCTTTCCAAGGGCAGGTGTCTTTACTGGAGTGCTGACGAGGACGGGCGTGAGCGCTCGTTCATGTTGTCAAGTCAAGTACCATATCCACACTCAAATAAATGGCACCCACGTAAATACTCTCTTCTTCCTGGGACGAGAACTCGTCGTTGATACACTGTAACGCTGTCAGAGATATACTCTCACATTTATTCTTTTTCTGTTATGATACTGTAACATTACGTGTAAAGTTTGTAACATAATTCACAAAAGGTGTATATTAATATAATATCTTGATAGATAAATCGTTCCTTTAAATAGACAAGATGCCTAACTAATACCTAGCAGTAGCAAGTTTTAACATCCAATGCTCTTCTCTTGTAAATAGAAAATTACTGGCGAAAAGTTAACGTTTACACATTTCAACTTCGGTTTCACTTTCAATCTTACTTCTAATGTTTTACAAAGTCTTAAGCAATATGTTAATGAAATGTTTAGAATAAGATAACAAAATCAAAACATATTACCTCAAATTATTCAATTAATCCTCACGAAAATGATACAAATGTAGTATTTTCACAAAACATGGGCATACCACATGGAGAGATACTGTAACATGAACGTACAGATATTGTAACATATGTCGTTGTGATTTTGTATCATGACTTCGTTGAGACATGCTTTACGTTGTAACGGAGTTCCTAGGGAGTGGATATGCAACATGTGACTATGAAAATCATTTCAATGCAATATTCATTTTAAGCACAAATTAGGGCATCAAATCAAGTACTTTCAGCATTTATTTTTTATATAGCATATATAGGGAAAGAAATCGATAGAAAAAATGCAATGGTTTATTAATTATTTTAAATTGAAAAACTGCCATGTATTGTTCATCCTTACAGCAATATTTCAGATATGCAAATCACATATTGTCAATAGCAATGTAATATTCAAAGCCTTATCTAGGGCATCTGGAAATCTATTTTTTTTAGATTTGTATACCAATCACTTAAAACTTTACAAATATTGAACATGAACACATTCTCAAAATCATAATGGGGTGACACATTTAATACACAACATATAGAGCTTCCTGAAGATTTACAACTTCATGACAAAATAATACAGGGAAGTTAGCCTAGGTTATTGAAATGTATACATGGTCAAGCACACTTCTGTTGGTTGAATACACATAACTGTTTACCTACCTGGCACCTATTTTTTCTAGCACGATCTAAGCAGGCTAATTAACTCATGTATACTGAAAGGAAAAAGAAACGCAGGGTGCGTATTTCCGCAATATATTGTATGTTTAATATGCTACTGTTAATCGAATGGTACAGGGCGACATTAGGCCTGCCCTTTTGGAAAGAGGGTTTAAACAGCACTGAACACACCAATGGTTACCCCTTTAAAGTTTCATTATCGTCAGAATGCGCATTTGGCTCAAGCAGGTGAGCAAACTTAGGCTTTAAATGTTGCAATCACTTAACATTAAATACAGTAGTGAACTGGCTCAATTTTTCAAAGAGGAACTTCAGCATTTATGAATTTCTTGTTACAACGCGTACTGTGATTAAAACGTCTACAACATCACAGTTGTGTACTTTCTCTAACTAACTGCACTTCTTTTTTTTACAAAACATCTTGGGATTTCCTTGGAATATATATGGAATTAAGTGTGCAGTATATGCAATATATAGCGGAAATACGCACCCTGCGTTTCTTTTTCCTTTCAGTATATATGTATAATACGATCTCTATATTGCTGGGAGACACCTCTGTGTTTGGTTAAATTTGAGCCAAAATGAAATCAATTTCAAAACATTTTGGATTTTAACTGCCCTTGATAAGATTGAGAGGATTATATGGATGTTATTTGGTTTTAGTTTAAGGTTGTGGATATTTCTAGGCGGATCCACACAAATGGTACATTGTACATAAATGATAACTTTTTAGAACACGTTTTTTATTCTTCATTTGTTCTTACGAGATTAATTTCATAAAATCAGCCAAAATGAATTGTCAGTTTCACAGGAAGAACTCCTCCCAATTCAAAATTTTGAATATCCTTAAAATTCACGGATATGCATAACATTGGGTGTCAATTTATCCCACCCACGGTTTGTTTTTAGAATGGTGAATTTGTTCACCAAGCTTTAGTAACCATTTTGTTTCACGAATCCTAACTACAGCCTCTCTGATGAATCGACGCATTGCCTGAAAAAGAAGACCCATATTTTAACAGGTGTTTCTTCTTTTCTAGTGCGGATACAAATAAGGTAATGTCATTTAGAAATTTCAAATAATTTCTTCGATAAATTGTTTGAGTTATATATTGTTTATATATTGTTTATGTAGCTATTGCATCTATTGTTCCATAGTTTTGCTATGCGGTCTATACATACATCAATCATCATCATCATCATCACGTGATCATCACGTGATCTTGTATAAATATGTCCAACATATTCATACGCCGTATTGATCTCCTAGGATAATTTATTGAGTTGCAACCAGTTAATTCTATACTTTATTTCTCTTGCAACACCATCAAACGCATATCATATTATCATAAACATTATTCACAAAATGTTTTTGTAAGAACGGGTAAAACAGTGCTTATATATAAATCACCAGATATAGTCACAAGGAGTCATCTCATATCCCTATGAACTCTTGTATTTCGTTTCGGCAAGGCTTCATTACAGGGAAACAGGCTCGTTGTATATACATATTCAAAACAAAGTAAAAATTCCCGATGGATGACACTTACTCAGTTAAATATTACTGAGCAAGACACAACCATAGGTGAAAGTTTGTCCTTATAGATAATTACATATACATTGTTACTATTTTGGACAAATATTGTTGTATTGTTTAAAATACACAATAGTTAGCTAACATGTTTAGTGCTTTATGATATTGTGATACTGATATTGATGTGTAGCAAGCACCTTTCACTACCGTTCATGATCAGTCTCAATCAAACCGAGACTGCAATATTTCTTGTAGTTATCGTTTTCGACGATTTCCGGAATTCTCCTTTCAATCTTTTTCATTATATTGTTTACGTAATAATATTAAAACTCACTGTTATGCATAAAATTGGTGACTCTCAATGCCTCGGAGCAAGCTATGGAAAATGCTAAACAATACGTGGCTCTTTGCTACTCGCGGAAAAAAGATGCATTCGATGACATACAGAAACAGAAAGCTTGTTCACATGTGAAGCAACACTATAATTTCAAATAAAAAGTATAGATGGAAGCACTATCTTCAGTCAAAGTCAGTGTTTGATTCTTCAAAAAACATGGTTTGTCAATTTTGGATTTTACAGTGCACCAACACAAAAAGGTTATATGGAGCAAAAAGAAATAATCATTCTAAACACACACTCCATTTACATCGATATCAAATTTTCACCTGAAGAACTGCAGAGTTGCTGCGTATTCTATTGTAAACACTCCAATTTTCGCTGGAGCCACGATCATGTTGTTTTTTCTGGCACCACTCGTGTAGCACCTGCAACAATCAAGGATGCTGATGAAAAGCTTTAATCAACATGGCAAACATAACAAAATGAACATAAATTCGCGGAGGTCGGGTGGGGTGTGTGGGGGTATGAGATTTTAACCCTCTGCCTGGATAAGCAATGACCCTATTATTGACCGGGAAGCACACGGTGCCTACATGGTTCCGAGAAACCACAAGGTTCCTACATGATTATGATAGGTATGCCCATATTAACTGAACAACTACCATAACTAAAACAAGTACAACAGTTCCATATGTGTGGATACAAATCAAATTTAACAAGGATTTGTGTGGTAAAAAACATCTATGTTACAAAGACGTTATTTCAGATTTAGAAAACTGAACGAGGATATATTTACAGGTTAATACATGGCGGAGTAGTGCCTTTGAGTGATAATAGCCCCGGATAATGATAATGGCTCAAGGACTTACCAGCCATGGATTTACCTTTTTATTACATGTCTATCTAAATATAAGCCAATTCAATGAGGTGTTTGACAGGACTGTTGTTATAAAATCTAAAGAGATCTTAACAATGTTTATATTGGGGGAACCCTCTCGAGTAATATATACGGCGTGTAAACTTGGGGAAACCCTCTCGAGTAGTATATACGGCGTGTAAACTTGGGGGAACCCTCTCGAGTAGTATACACGGCGTGTAAACTTGGGGGAACCCTCTCGAGTAGTATATACGGCGTGTAAAGCCTACGAAAGTTTACGGCCTGCTTCAAGCCCGTGATACATGGTTGGAAACCCGTATATAAGGCAGTTGTATAGCGCACCTATTTCATTTCATTACCCGCGATCGACAAAGTAACATAAAAAATGCACACCCATTCACGGAAAAATATTATAACCTATGCGTTTCGAACCAATAAAATGTCAGATTGACAATTACTGTGCTCTGAAATTAGGCAAATCAATTATTCTCTTATCTTCAAGCATGTAAAAACAACAAACACAATCTTAGGTAATAGGCATATGTACTCGGGCAGATAATAAACACAGAATTTCAAAAAGAACATGTTTTGGTCTGATGAAAGTCCAATCGTGTGAAGAGAAAAATCCTCCAGGTACAGGAACCAGTGAGTGAAGGAAGAAATACTTCTGAAAAAGACTAACAAGCTTCTTTAAAACAAATGTAAAAACAAATATTCTGTACACAAGCACACAAATAACTATACAATATATGCAAAAGGAGATAAATATGCCTATTCCTTAGAAAACATAATTAAAATCATGTAAACTAGTTCTCGACGGTATTGAAAAAACTATATAAATAATGTATATAGTATCCATATGTACAAATATATATCATATATTACAGCATAGCGAAGGGTGCGTGAGAGGGCACACACAAATTATCTGCCTGAATACAATCCTCAAGTGACCAGAACAACAGCCCGCACCAGTATATATATACGGAAGAAACGCGTCAAAACGAGAAAAACTAACGAGCACAAAACGAATGACGACATTATAATGCTGTTCCGATACGAGAATAATTTCATATATCCTGTTAGAATTTAGGCGTTATCTTTTGGAGGTATATGCAACAGTGCTCCATCGCCACTTCCGAGGTAGTTCCAGCGCCAAAAGTACAGGTAAACAAGGTGGGTATGCTTTGCCATGTCTTCGTCATTTTCTCTATTTGCTTTGATATGAAACATCGGGGAATGCAGTTTCGTGTAGTTATGTTTAAACTTCGCACAGGGCCCATAAATGTTTTCGAAAAATGCCTAATTTGACGCCAGGGACGTTTAGCCTCTTGGAACTTTGCAGTTTTTTCTCAACTTTATCTTTTGCCTATTTACGCTACATATCGACATGAACTCATCAAATATCAACCAGTTGGTGTCCGTATATTGCCTGTTGACAAAATAAATACCACGGAGAACGTTTATGGGGGAGAAATACGCGATTTCTTAGAAGTTCCAATGCTATGGAGATAACACCAATGATAATATGAGAATGTCATTTATTTACCACTGCGTACGACGTTCTAATTGTTTTAAACACAATTTACATACCAAAATCATTGGTGCAACCACTATATACTAGTTGCCTATATGATGCAGTCCTACTCCATACAAATTGATGCAGATATGTATGTTGCTAACAGAGTTTTATCCGGATTGGAAAATAAATCCAGGCTTATGGTTTGGTAATTTCTGTCTGTCTGCATCTGTCTGTCCGTTCGTCCGTCCGTCCGTTTACGCGTTTTGACATGTTGGTCAATGCGTTTGTTCTTTCTCATGTCTCAAAAGATAATTGTCCGAAAGCGTTACAACGTGGCACTCTTGTTCATTATGATAATACACTGTTACATGAAAGAACCATAACTCACATTCGCTTTAGGTATACAACCACTAGCCTTATATTCAGCTATAGTATCTTTAAGGAGATATTTTCCAACTCTACTTGATCATTACAAAAGCATGACAACTTGCTTATTTGCTGCTAACATGCGTCATGATTGAGTATCTCAGGTATATACACTGAAGGTCCAAAATAGTGGCTGTCTGAACATTAGTGTCGGTGTTCCACGCCACTCCCCCACGAGTACTGAATACTCTCTAATTTAGAGCTGAGTACTGAATACTCCTTCATTTTTGACTCGAGTATTGAATATTATTTAACATGAATTTCTTCATAAAAAATAACCAATTTTCTATTTATTTGTCTAATTTTATGAAGATGTGATATAAAAGGACATTTTAAACTGTATTAAAGGTTCTATCTCACCGTTTTGCAGTTTTGGGGTCAATCATAAAATCTAAATTATATTTCAACAGGTTTTTTTACATAGAAAACATAGTTTCATAGTTTTAAAGCATGTACCTATTTTGTATGCGTACTGAATACTAAATAATGTAATTTGCGGGTACTGAATACTGCGTACCAAAAGAGGGTGGGGGTGGGGTGGAAACAGCCCTATTAGTCTTATATTGAATATTTTCTAGTGTATAGCTATATAAATCCTTTGTATTTTACATTTAGGAAGAAAAAAAGTACAAACTCTTTAGGTATACGTAATACACAAATTTGTTCTTTATTGCTTTTAGGGAATACAAACACAAATAATGAAAAAAATCTAAATCATGTTGTTAATATGTTTACCACGTACAACAGCTTTATCAGATGGGCCTCATCATCCAACACAAAGTTGAATAACACCATTGTCTCATACAATTGCATGTGTAGCAGTGATTTCATGTTATCTAGTATATACACTCTGGGCTTGCGGATAAAATACTGAAGGGCGGGACAAACTACTTTGCATATAAATATTATAGTAAGTACGCGTTTCTCCAAAATGTATAGTTGTTAGTAAATTAACAATTGTTTTTGTTATAACTTTTCCCGAATAATTTGCAGAGGTATGTAAATTGTACGGAACTGTATGCAGAGGTATGTAAATTGTACTGACCTGTATACACATTACATGTATGCACCTGTTTTAGCTCACATGAGCCGAAGGACGTGCAGACACAAAACGGATAGAAACGGATCCAATATTTTAGAACGCAACTTTTGTTTTAACCAAGAGTAAAATCGTACGCAATAGTACGAAATGACATCCTCATAATGTGTCTTTGGAGCTATCGCTATAGCATTGGAACTATCTCTCTGGCATTGGAGCTATCTCTCTGGCATTGGAGCTATCTCTTCTAAGAAATCATATATTTCTACCCCAGAAACGTTCTCCGTATTATTTATTTTGGCAATATACTGACATTAATCTGTTGTTATTTGATGTGTTCATGTCGATATGTAGCGTAAATAGTCAAAACAATGTGGAAAACCTCGGTGGCGACGATAAAGTTGAGACAAAACTGCAAAGTTATAACGGACTAAAAGTCCCTGGCGTCAGATTAGGCATCTTTCGAGAACAGTTTTCATCTTAAACATAAATACACGGAACTGCATTCCCCGATTTTTCATATCAATGCAAATAAAGAAAAGAACGAAGAAATAGCGAAGCAGACCTACCTTGTTTACCTGTATTTTTGGCGCTGGAACTACCTCAAAAGTGACGATGAGTCACTTTTGTATATACCTCCAAACGGAGGTAGCTCCACTGATTACCAATCGTGTGTATAGGTTACGCTGTTTATATACGGGTTTACGGCCATGTTTTACCTGCTTATATTTGGTAATAAACCAAGCGTACAATCCCTCCCATTTGCTTTAGGTACGCACCCACACGCCTTATATAGAGCTATAGAATATATAATTAGCATAACGTCTATTGTCAGTCACCAATAAAACCAATAAGGTACCTTCGACAAACAATAGAACGTGCGACTGTATTATAATAATTTAACATATTGTCAGTATACTCGGACATCAACAATAGGGCTGAGATTTTTAAGTAATGCCATCATGTTAAGTTAGATACGTTTTGACTTCTGTAAGGTACGATTTTAATTTTTGATTTGGGTACGCATTTTAGCCTCATAAAGATAGCTTTATCTTTGTGTCTTTTATTTGTTTCACAATACATAAATGTTATACTCAACATTACATGACATTACGAGGGAAGCAATACTAACTTAGCTATTTACAACAAATAATACATTATAATTATATCAAACTGATAGTATCAAATTCCTTCTATACACTGTATTATATCTATGCACATCTAGGTTTTGGTATTATAAGGAAAAGAGTAGAAAAAGAGAAGAAAAAGAGGAGAAAAAGAGGAGAAAAAGAGAAGAAAAAGAGGAGAAAAAGAGGAGAAAAAGAGAAGAAAAAGAGTAGAAAAAGAGAAGAAAAAGAGGAGAAAAAGAGAAGAAAAAGAGGAGAAAAAGAGGAAAGAGAAGAAAAAGAGAAGAAAAAGAGGAGAAAAAGAGAAGAAAAAGAGTAGAAAAAGAGAAGAAAAAGAGGAGAAAAAGAGGAGAAAAAGAGGAGAAAAAGAGGAGAAAAAGAGGAGAAAAAGAGAAGAAAAATAGAAGAAAAAGAGAAGAAAAAGAGGAGAAAACGAGGAGAAAAAGAGTAGAAAAAGAGAAGAAAAAGAGGAGAAAAAGAGGAGAAAAAGAGAAGAAAAAGAGGAGAAAAAGAGGAGAAAAAGAGGAGAACAAGAGGAGAACAAGAGGAGAACAAAAGCAAAAGGAGAAAACTTCAAGGATCTTAAAGTATTAGACAGAGAACATTGAGAATAACGGCAATAGAAACATATGTGTTATAATGTTTTATTTATAGTGTATGGCGTGTCTCAACAGAAGTAATAAACATATATGTTATAATGTTTTATTTATAGTGTATGGCGTGTCTCAACAGAAATAATAAACATAATGTTTTATTTATAGTGTATGGCGTGTCTCAACAGAAATAATAAACATATATGTTATAATGTTTTATTTATAGTGTATGGCGTGTCTCAACAGAAATAATAAACATATGTGTTATAATGTATTATTTATAGTGTATGGCGTGTCTCAACAGAAGTAATAAACATATATGTTATAATGTTTTATTTATAGTGGATGGCATGTCTCAACAGAAATAATAAACATATGTGTTATAATGTTTTATTTGTAGTGTATGGCACGTCTCAACAGAAATAATAAACATATGTGTTATAATGTTTTATTTATAGTGTTTGGCATGTCACAACATAAATAATAAACATATATATTATAATGTTTTATTTATAGTATATGGCATGTCTCAACAGAAATAATAAACAATCACGAATGTAAGATTCTATTTATTACATAACACACATACGACGTGATAGTTTCACTTTAAAGTTGTAACTTTTCTTTGTATATGTCTGCAATATTTAAGAGAAATCATGACGTCGTGTTTCTGGTTTTATGACGTCAGCTGCGTTCCTCGGCTGAAACTCGTTCGCCCAACAAATAATGCGACACCTTAAACTAAATTTAACCTTACTAACATGCATTTTATAAGGTAATATTTCAAATAAGGATACATATTTTAGGTGTCTGAACGTATCGTTTGATATAGCATGCAAACAAATGGGATTAAATGTTTTATTGTAAACAAACACTGTGATTCGGTCCTCATTTGCATCTGTAATACACCAGTGTATTACGAGAAATAAGTATAAGAAATAAGAAAATATAATAAGAAATAAGTGCTTTATTACATTCCCAGAAGCCATGTTATGTGATAAATATATTATAATGTGTTATTACTACTGTATGGGGTGTCTCAACAGATAAATCTACATTGTGTTTTCTAGTACATACATTTTAAAAAAGGCATATACAATTCAACAATATATACAGTATCACGACCAACAGGTATCTTAATCTTAAATTACAAATTTATCTTTGACCATTTAGAGATTATTTCTATTTATACTTTATTTCTATTCACAGACATAATTTGTTCAAGTTCCTTTATGTTTTGGGGTAGTTTTAGCTTGAGTGTGTTTTGACCTGGGCAAGCTTTGAATTTGATACGTTTGAAGTGCAACCTTATGAACTTAGCTCCACCGCCAAAGTTTAATATTTGTTCTTCCCTTGTCCCGCCTATAAAAGCATTTGTTTAGAATTTCCTCTCACCCATACTTACTGTTCTGGTTCAACGAAATTATTCTATGCGATGACCCAAATCCTAGGTACTAAACAAATGTATTGATATTCGAAAATATCCATAACTATAATTATACTAAAAAGTAAACAATTTTAAATGACATAAATTATCAACATGTTGGATGTTCCAATTTGAATGATTCGCTCTTACCCATTGTTGTCGCACTGATTAGACTTACACGTTTGTTTTCTTTATTATTATTATTATTAATTACATAATATTAAACAAACCAACTTTGAGTAAAAATGTATCAAACTTCTCGGGCATAAATGGCATAATTTCTGCCATATTAGTATTATTTCTGATATTATGTTCACATCAATGGTGTGAATTACTGTCATGTACTATATGATTGACATTGGTCATGGCTAAATATGCATTTGGTTGAAATGTCACTAGTCTCGGCCAGCTAGACCGTATCATGCATATGTCTTACTTGCAAATATCGGTCTGGGCAGATTAGGCCAATTAAAGCGTCCACTAGCGATTAGCAAAATTTGTTCACGCGCTTTTTTCACTAGCATAAAATCGTTCCTCAACCGGGACTCGAACCCAGGGTATCTGATTTACCGTACCAGCGCTCTACCAATTGAGATATCGAGGATATACGGCTAGGAGTCGATTATTCACTATTTACCTGTACCCGGTTACATTTGCGTGACGTCATGTTGTAAATAAACGTACAACGTCAATTGTTGATGCATCACTTAAACTTTTTAACGTCACGTGCTGGTTCTCATAAGTTAAAAAAAAGAAATTATTATTAAATTAACTTAAAAATATGTTTTTAAAAAGTCTCGCTGAATCTCTAAAAATCTCTCCAAAATCTCCCAAAACGTTGGGGCGATTTCAAACAGCCTATTTCCCCAGGCCCTGGTTCTGGATCCGTGTTGCATAGCGTAACGAAGAAATCAGAAGGGGCCGGGTGACCGAGGCTAAATGTTCATTTGATCATATCCCATCCATTTTGGATCTTTCTTGCTTTTTAAAGATGACGGACAAAGTTTTAAAATATGTATTTGTCACTGAAATAAATAAATATACATACATATACCGAGCAAAATTAGAAACATCCCCAACTTTACCTATAGATTTAGACACAATGAAATTATATTTTATTTAATCTTATATGCCAATCCCTTGGTTAAAGGCCAGCACTGTCATGAAAACAATTTTCTTTGAATCAAACTTGTGGGCAAACTTATTCCCCTTGATTTTGTTTAAACAGCATGTCCGGGACTAGTGGTTACAACTTCTGAGTTAACACAGTTTTACCTCTTGGGACTCTATGATTGTACCTACCGAAACCCCAACTAAAGGAGGTGGGTGCATGAGCTTTCGTCCCTCGGGTTTTCTGGTCGTACCCTAGATTGGTTTTCTTTTTAGCTGCAACTACTATGGTTGTTCAGTACGATTCTGGATACATCCTGAGATGTTTATTATTTTGTATGTATATCTTTAGTAAGTTTCTCTGGATGTGGACTTTATTGTTAGATATTTCCTTTTGATGGGATGTAGTTTTGTTTACACTGTCTTGTCTGATCGTTCCAAGTCGGTAACCCTGTCTTCACACCATTTCTGTTGTTTTTGTCTCTTTCATTGTAGTTTCAAGTCCTTGTTTGCAGTACAGTGCGGACCTACGATGCCATTGCGTTCGGACGCTGTGGTTTCTATAGGACCCTATATATCCTTTTGTTATAATTATTGAAATAAACAGAGAATGAACTCATCACCACAAAAACAGAGAAAATACGCTGATCGTTTCACTAATTTTTGCGCCATACAGCTTTCAATAACGAATATTTTCAGATTACCTCCCTTTATGATAAAAATATACTGATTTCGCAATATGAATAAAACATGTTTTAGCAGCAACAGACAAACTCTGGGTTTTGATGATTATTAATTTTGACCAGAATGATTGAGTGATAAGTATAAAATGATGAAATTGTATATAGATTGGTGTACAAAGTGTAACAAAGTCAACCCTATGCAGATCACAGCTTAAAAGAGGGACGTTTCTGTTTTTGCTGAGTATACATAATACTTTAAAATCAAGTCTTTAAATCACCAGTACAAAATGTGTTCAACTTATAACGTAACAATTTTGTTTTTGATTTTTTTTTCAGCGGAAGTGAGTATCATAAATTATGCATGATTAAATATGTCAAACTGTCAATTAGAACGTATGCATTTAAAAACAATTTCCACTTTCACGTGGTTCGCTTTAAATTACATTTTGAATTAATTGCATAGTATTTTTCCAATTTTAAATCCATATGTTTCTATTAAATAAAGAAAAGAGTATAATAATGGACTCATTTAGAAGAAGTCATAAGACTCATAAGAAGTTGAAGTTGTATTGCTTTAGAGTTGACCCGTAAACAGAATAATTCCACTGAATGTATATCATAATTGTTTAATATGACCGTATGTTTCATTTTAAGACAACAACGAAATAAATAAATGTTGAGTTAAAAGTTTGAATTTTATCGCATTATAAGGAAATTGGCAGATAATGGAACAGTTTGCAGTATCTTACCAACGATTTTATAAATTAACCAAAATAAGCATTTTATTCATGTTTTGTAAAATAAAAAGATAACTAGTTATTGTTGCTGTATTATCACATACCATATAGATATATCTTTGGTCAATAGTTATATGTTTTTCATTATTATTTGTGTTTTGCCCTAAATCGTAAATTTGTTCTTTGTTTTCTTACAAGAATGTATTGAAACTTAATTTGTATAGAGGAAGAAATAATAACAATGCCTGCAGCTGATGTTTCGAACTAGAAGTTTTAATCAATTTAATCATTTTCAAAGTTAAATTTCATGTTAATTTGCGAAAACTGACACACATCAGACTGCTATAACCTTAAACACTGAAGATTATTTTTCTTCAAACCATCATTCTCTACCTCTTTTCGATAATACGAATGCATCAGAATTAGTTCATGTCATAATGTTTTGCATCGAAGGAATAGTTAGGAGATCGCTCACATGCCAACTTATCGAAACCATGGCCTGGAATTCACCAACCATTTTTAAGAATATTCATAGACTTAAGCTCAATTTTGCAAATTACAAACACAAATATTTCTATAAGTTTACAGAATAAACGTTCATAACAAGCTGCTATGTATAAATATGATGCATACTAATAAATAGCAACGTCTTACGATTGTTTATCTTTGAAGGTCATAGAAATATTTGTGAACGAATTTTCAGTATTTGAGCTAGAGTCTAAGGTCAGATTGCAGATCGCGGTATTTGTTATATACTATTTAATACCGCAACAAACCGACTGCTCGGTTAGAACGTCGTCTACTATGTGTCTATAGAACCGAAGGTTCAGGGTTCGTGGCTTTATTAGGCAACATTTTTTAAACCATACAATGTTAAGATATTTCAAAAAATATTATACGAAACTACTACGGAATACATCTGATTGGTTCCGACAATTTGGCATTTGAGTACTCTGTTAGACTTGACATTAAATTGAACATATTCGGGGAGAATGCCAAGATATTTGATTCAGCTACAAAATGAAAATGTTACGTTATACGTTGAACACCTCTTGTACATCGAAACATGTTTAAGACATCTGTCTGTCATTTCAATGTTAAATATAAACTTTGTAAGGAAAGGAACATAATAAGCATGCTTCCTTTCCGATCCCGTATGTGTTGTCATCATTTATATACTGAATCAAACAGCTAACGCACCAGTAGACAATACCTTTAATATCTCAGTAATAACAATCGATAAATCAAAACAAATTTCGAGACAAATATCTTGTCAATAACGACTGTAAATTTAAAAAAAAATCATTCAAATCACCTATCCCGAACGGTATCAGTCGGCATATAATAAGTTCATACATTAAAGGTATTGTCTACTGGTGCGTTACCTGTTTGGTTCAGTATATATCTGCATAAGTTGCAGATATTATTAATAAACTATGTTTAAACTAAAGTGTTCAGTTATTCTGAAGAAGTTAATAGTGTGCCACGTTCAGGCTTGTTTGTGTTACATTCGGTATTGAACTACGTTTGGTGCAAATTTATACTTTAAGTCAATCTAGGCAGACCTTAAGACTACAAATTCATCCAATCATTGTACATTTATTCATTTTCTATTATTCTCTTTCATGTACATGTATTTCCAATCCGGGTCGGGTGTCAAATCGGCTGGTTCCGCGCTTTGTAAGAACATGCGACAGACTCCTCTACCACTGGTTGACTGGGCCCTGTAATTGGCGCTCTTACAGAAACACTCCTCTGTACACTGACTGGCACATTCAATTCTGCTCCTCACTTGTACCTCCTTCGATATGTGAGCGGTGTCTCGCAGGGTACCAGACTGCATATTGAAAGTTTCCCTCCTATCTCGGATCTCACCTGAAAATAAAATCATCAACAGTTTGCTGGTCTTTGTAATTTGCATGATCAGCTATAACATCAAAATGTCCAGTTTTATCAAACCTATATTGCATGAAGCAAGATAAAGTACCACAACAATCACAAAACACCAAGGAATTGCATTTTGGAATAAGGGACGTTTGTTTGAGTATTACAGTTTTTGATATATATAACAGTCCAATCTTGAATAGATATAAAATGCAAACAGAAAATATAACATTTAGAGAACTCGGTCAACCAAAATGTAGATATAAAAATGGAACAATCGAACAGGAAAAGTAGCATATAAGGACGACAGTCAACCACAAACACATACAGAAACAAACAACGACTTTAAAGATGACTAAAAGGCAAGACATCACAAACATAAACGGGTTTACAATAAGGTTACCGCATTGGAACCGTCAGTGGCATAAAAGCCGCTTGGGGTTTAGACCAGGTTTTACACGGGACAGTGTAAATAAAGATATACGCGCCAGGTTATAATCTGTAATAAACAAGGCAGCATTAATAGGCAATATAAGTAAAACACATAAGTGATCATGTATATATAATGTAAAAAAACAAAAGCCTAGAAAGCCACAAAGTAAGTACTCAATGACTTTGGCAGAAGCCAGAGCAACAAGAGAACAAACCGTTAAGAGCACGACAAACATCAAACGCTACCGTCCTATAAGGATTTAGGTAGACGTTATCATAGAAATCAAAGAGGAAAGCATAGTGGCGAACCGTAAATGGGTCAACTACTAAATAAGCAAATAGAAGATATAAAAGTCGAACAGGTAATGTAGCATTCAAAGACCACAGTCAACCACAGAAGCCAGAGAAACCTAACAACAAGAGAAAAAGAGATAAAAATATCGGACAGGGAAAGTAGCATTCAAAGACCACAGTCAACCACAGAAGCCAGAGAAACCTAGCAACAAGAGAAAAAGAGATAAAAATATCGGACAGCGAAAGCAGCATTCAAGGACGACAGTCAACCACAGAAGCCAGAGAAACCTAGCAACAAGAGAAAAAGAGATAAAAATATCGGACAGGTTATGTAGCATTCAAAGACCACAGTCAACCACAGAAGCCAGACAAACCTAGCAACAAGAGAAAAAGAGATAAAAATATCGGACAGGGAAAGCAGCATTCAAAGACCACAGTCAACCACAGAAGCCAGACAAACCTAGCAACAAGAGAAAAAGAGATAAAAATATCGGACAGGGAAAGCAGCATTCAAGGACGACAGTCAACCACAGAAGCCAGAGAAACCTAGCAACAAGAGAAAAAGAGATAAAAATATCGGACAGGTTATGTAGCATTCAAAGACCACAGTCAACCACAGAAGCCAGACAAACCTAGCAACAAGAGAAAAAGAGATAACAATATCGGACAGGTAATGTAGCATTCAAAGACCACAGTCAACCATAGAAGCCAGAGAAACCTAGCAACAAGAGAAAAAGAGATAAAAATATCGGACAGGGAAAGCAGCATTCAAAGACCACAGTCAACCACAGAAGCCAGACAAACCTAGCAACAAGAGTAAAAAAGATAAAAATATCGGACAGGGAAAGCAGCATTCAAGGACGACAGTCAACCACAGAATCCAGAGAAACCTAGCAACAAGAGAAAAAGAGATAACAATATCGGACAGGTTATGTAGCATTCAAAGACCACAGTCAACCACAGAAGCCAGACAAACCTAGCAACAAGAGAAAAAGAGATAAAAATATCGGACAGGGAAAGCAGCATTCAAGGACGACAGTCAACCGCAAAACACAAAAACAAACACAAACGAGAAGGCAAAAGTAATAAAAATGCAAACGACATCACAAACACAAAAGGGTTGATAATAGGGCTACCGCCTTGGAACGGTCAGTGGCAACAAAGGCCACTAAGGCCACTAAGGGTTTAAACTGGTTCTAGGGTGCACCAAACCTCACACTTACCCTACTGTCATCCCATTAAAACAGGACAGTGTAAATAAAGAAATCCCCGCCATTATATAATCTCTAACCAACAAGGCAGCATCAATAGGCAATATATATGCTCGTGTAAATATAATACAAAAAAAACACAATAGCCTAGAAAGCCACAATGAAGGTACTTAATGACTTGGCAGAAGCCAGAGCAACAAGAGAATACACCATTAAGGGCAAGACAAGAAAGATCATAGTTTTCTTATATAGATGTCATTATAGTGGATCATAGCAAATCATACAGGGAATGCATAGAGACCAACTGCAAATCATACAGGGAATGCATAGAGACCAACTGCAAATCATACAGGGAATGCATAGAGACCAACTGCAAATCATACAGGGAATGCATAGAGACCAACTGCAAATCATACAGGGAATGCATAGAAACCAACTGCAAATCATACAGTGAATGCATAGAGACCAACTGCAAATCATACAGTGAATGCATAGAGACCAACTGCAAATCATACAGTGAATGCATAGAGACCAACTGCAAATCATACAGTGAATGCATAGAGACCAACTGCAAATCATACAGGGAATGCATAGAGACCAACTGCAAATCAAACAGTGAATGCATAGAGACCAACTGCAAATCAAACAGTGAATGCATAGAGACCAACTGCAAATCAAACAGTGAATGCATAGAGACCAACTGCAAATCATACAGGGAATGCATAGAGGCCAACTTCAAATCATACAGTGAATGCATAGAGACCAACTGCAAATCATACAGGGAATGCATAGAGGCCAACTTCAAATCATACAGTGAATGCATAGAGACCAACTGCCAATCATACAGGGAATGCATAGAGGCCAACTTCAAATCATACAGTGAATGCATAGAGACCAACTGCAAATCATACAGTGAATGCATAGAGACCAACTGCAAATCATACAGGGAATGCATAGAGGCCAACTTCAAATCATACAGTGAATGCATAGAGACCAACTGCAAATCATACAGGGAATGCATAGAGGCCAACTTCAAATCATACAGTGAATGCATAGAGACCAACTGCAAATCAAACAGTGAATGCATAGAGACCAACTGCAAATCAAACAGTGAATGCATAGAGACCAACTGCAAATCAAACAGTGAATGCATAGAGACCAACTGCAAATCATACAGGGAATGCATAGAGGCCAACTTCAAATCATACAGTGAATGCATAGAGACCAACTGCAAATCATACAGGGAATGCATAGAGGCCAACTTCAAATCATACAGTCAAATCATACAGTGAATGCATAGATACCAACTGCAAATCATACAGTGAATGCATAGAGACCAACTGCAAATCATACAGGGAATGCATAGAGGCCAACTTCAAATCATACAGTGAATGCATACAGACCAACTGCAAATCATACAGGGAATGCATAGAGGCCAACTTCAAATCATACAGTGAATGCATAGAGACCAACTGCAAATCATACAGGGAATGCATAGAGACCAACTGCAAATCATACAGGGAATGCATAGAAGCCAACTGCAAATCGTTCAACTGCTAAACATGCTGTGGCATCTTACCAAAGATGAAAGAGCGCTAACTCAGAAAACGTGGAATCATTATAACAAAATATCCAGAAGCTAAATCATCCTCTGCCTTTTGTTTTTTTCAATCCTAGATATATAGTTATCTTCAATTTATTCGGACATTATTTGAACATGTGTTTAGTTATACATGAAGAAAATGTGCGTTTGTAATATTTATAGCAATATCACGGCGGTCCATCGGATAGTCACAGTTCGACGGCCGTTTATTCCGATAAGATCGTGAAATAGATCCATCATGGATCGGATAAGGTGCAAAACCGACCTTTATAAATAAAGGTAAACACAATAAGTTTCCATGTATGTACAAGGTTTATCCGTTTCTTTAAAGCAAACTATTTCGACTTTCCGAAAAAAAAGCTCTACGTCCTTCCATGAGAAAACGTGCTTAGATCTTACCTGCAACATTGATATATGCCATCTGTCTCTGATCTGTTCACATTTTGGTCAGACGATGTGCTAGGTAGCGATTTATACTCGTTAAAACTAGGGATCTTTCATAATATGTGTCAGTTTTTCGAATACAAACATGTTTTATAACCACTAACGAGTGTTTGCAGGCAACTATGTTTGATAATTCGTTTATGCACGTTTAATTATTTGAGTATTTTGATTTTTTGTTCGTAAACGTAAGTTCAGTTTTCAAAAAAGTAGATATAAAAATCGAACAGGAAAGGTAGCATTCAAGGAATACAGTCAACCACAAAGAAACATAGAGCAACACTATATAAAGATGAATATAAGGCAAGCTAAGACATCACAAACACACAAGGGTTGAAAATAGGAATACCCTTGGAACGGTCAGTGGCAAAAAAGGCCGCTTAGTGGTTTAAACCAGGTTCAGGTCGGTAATACGTCCATTTTGAATGGTCTGTTACGGATCTTATCAGGTTCTGCTACGTCTACAATGACTGGTGCTGTAGCCTTCACAAGCTCGTGAGGTGTTTATCTCGTATTTGTATTTTCGATAAAACCCCTTAGAACCAGTTGAATGGTTCTCATGAAATTTCACCGATATGTTCATATGATAAGAATATGTGTCGCGGATAATATCCTGGTCCCTACGTCCATGGTCAATGTCATATTTATGAGTGAGAGGTCAAATGAGGGTATTTAGTGTACACTCAATAACTTTGGAACGAGTGAAAGTATTGTCATATTTCATAGAAATGGATTAGAAGAAGTGTCTAGTACAATTTCCAGGTATCTATCTCAAGTCAAATTAAGGAGTCAATTGTCAAAATATGGTATTGTTGCTTAATCAATACCTTCGGATTTAGTGGAAGGATTCTCTTGATATTTCATCTCTTGATATTTCAAAGAAATTATAACAAAGTGTCGAGCACAATTTAAGGTCCCTACTTTCGATGTTAATGTCAAAGTTGGGTTCAATGGTCAAATTGAGGTTTCAAATTTCTGACAATAGTATATGTAAGGAAGTGTCTTCATTACTTGCGATATACTAGTGGTAGTTGTGTTGAGAAATGACAAAACACCATGCGCAAAGTCATTGAACATGCTTCATTGTGTTTCGTAAATAAAAGAACTGACTAAGAATGCCCAATCTTTAACAAACGAACAAGTGGGTTTGGTCATACTCGGCGAAAAAGACTTCCGTTAAAAAACTGGATTGAAAACTGGGTAGTTCGTCTTTCTCATGAATTATCGAACGTATAGTTTCATGCAAATACATGATCATGAATGTGTTTTACTTATATTGCCTATTAACGCTGCCTTGTTTGTTAGAGAGGGGGTATCTTTATTTACACTGTAAGAGTGAGGTTTGGTGCAACCTATAACCTGGTTTAAACCCTCAGCGGCCTTTTTTGCCACTGACCGTTCTAAGGCGTTAGCCCCATTGTCAACCCTTGTGTGTTTGTGATGTCTTATCTTGCCTTTTATTCATGTTTATATATAGTTGTTCTTTGTTTCCTTGTGTGTTTGTGGTTGACTGTCGTCCTTGAATGCTTTTTTTCTTGTTCGATTGTTATATCTACTTTTCTTATAAAACATGTCAAATATCATAAAACACCAATCGTTTGCGCGACCATAAATCGCTAGCCTGCACATCGGCTGAGCCAAATGTAAAGAGACCAGAGACAGATTGCATATATCAATGTTGCAGGTAAGATCTTAAAATATTTTAAAATGGAAATAATTTGCCTTAAATAAACGGAAAAACACCTTATCCGATCCATAACGGACCGATTTCACGTTCTTATCCGTGAAAACGGACGTCCAATGGACCGCCGTAAATATACCTCTCCAGACTCTGATGATTGTACTGGTTTGAGTTGACACGTGCGCGTAACCAGGCGATGGACCCATATATTTGCCGATTTTTATCAAATAAGATCCCGCAGTTACTGGATGCCACAGACGTACAGCACTTCCATTATACGCATATATCATTCCTCCGAGGGCTCCCGCTCCATCAAAGATGGCGGCACCAGTAGCATGGAAATGGTACCCAGGAAACTGACCGTCAACGGCGACTGACTGAGAGAATACATGTATAACAATAACATTTTACCGGAAAGAAAATTTCTATCCAATAATAGTTTATATAGGGTAAGAACTTGTGTATATTTGCTATGGGGCCGTCTGACCAGGGTTGTTGTACGCGGTACTGGTACTACACACTGTTTTGGCCATTGTTCGCTCCGTATCGATCGCGTATAGCCCAGTTCGGTAATATGGTTTCCTTCCCTTTGATGGGAAATACAGAGCTGTCATATTTTCAACTTACTGTGAGCAAATTACTTTTCTTATCTCAAAACCGAAGAGCTTGTAAAGTCATATTTCCCAACGTTAAGTGGTCATTGAAAATCATGGAAAGCTTGTTTATTTACTTCTGACATACTACATGACCGAGCAGTTCAGGTATATAAGTTGAGGCCAGTTTAAGGTTATTTCTTTGTTTAGCATTGCTATATTTAATATTATCGAGGTTATAGCTAAAACAATATACAATGTACTTGACTTCAATGAAGAAAAATATAAGTTAATAATTAAGATTTTCTGGTAATTCTTTTTTGCTTTGGAACAAAAATAAACCTAAACACAATTAATGAAAAACCTGCTTTATATGTTTACTTCAAAAGCTTTATTAAACGGGCCATGTCATCTGATATTTAATTGAATAACACAATTTTTCATGCAACAGTGATTCACAGAAAGGGTTCATATTATTGCGTTATGCAAATTATTACTCTTGGACATGCAGAGTTGTAATATCCAACTTCCTGTGAGCAAACTGCGTAAAAGCTGAAGAGATTTTAAAGGGACATAATCTTTTCAAGTAATTATCGAACTGGGCTACACGCTAAACCCTAGTAATCCGTGTTGCGGTGTATTGATGATGTTATCTGACTATACGTCTACTCGTGATATCACGTTAACAAACCACACATCTAAACCGAAAACAAAATCACAAAAATCGCTGTTTCTTTTCGTTGAAAATTTCGGAAGATGTAACACACACTAGTTCTTAAACTATTTAAAACATTATTGGATAGAACATTTTAACAAACAAACGTTCTGGAATCCCTGTGTTACTGCGTACTGAATATGCAGTTGGAAATCTAAATGTGAATAACAAACACCATATGAGATATTTATATTCAGAAAATATACTGAGGTATGAAAGTCACAGTGCATTAAAAATGTAAAACGTAAGGTATATGGTTGAAGATGTGTAAGGAACACTTGTTGTGTGTTGAAGTTGTGTTGAAGGTGTTTTGAATGTGTGTTCAACAAATGTACTTAGAAAGCAACTATTAGTAAACCAAATGTGAACATATTACCTCTACTATTACGAGGTCGGTATCCACGTCAAAGGTTGATGCTAAGGAATACTGGTGACTGTCCCCGTAATCCCCAATTGAATGCGAGGTTGCCAAGCTAAGACCGCAGGTTTCGAGGTTCGTCCACATTCGAATGGTAATGGCCGCGTAGTCGCCAGAAGAAGGGAAACAGTCGTCAGCAGTAGTGGATGTACCTCCACCCCAACCATCGCAGAGATTGATCACTCCTTGTACATGTAATAAAGCAGTTTTTATTAATAATTTATGCTAAATATACGTTAAGATATATATATCGAATGCATTTGTTTTTTGAATATTATGTGATTTATTTGCATGCAAGAATCATATTCCTGAATATGAAAAGGGCCTTTACGTTTTTCAAAATCTTCTTTGCTACTGAGTAAAAGTAGATATAGAAATCGAACAGTAAAAGTACCATTCAAGGACTACAGTCAACCACAAACACACACAGAAACGAAAGAACAACGTTAAAGATAAATAAAAAGCAAGAAAGACATCACAAACACAAAGGAGTTGACAATAGGGCTACAGCATAAGAATGGTTAGTAGCAAACAAGATGGTGGTGGGGGTGGGGGGGGGGGGGAGGAGTGGGGTTTAAACCAGGTTTTAGGGTGCACCAAACGTCACTCTTAACCTATTGTGATCCCAAAAACGGGACACAATATAGGTATAAATGAACAATAAGGTAATGAAAGCACTTTTGATAGTATTTAAGCTGTACCTCCGAGGTCAAAATGGAAGGTGCCCAAAGTCGGACGTACTTCGAGTTCACACCAAACACAATACCTCCCCAGTTCAACGGTGTGGAGGTATTAATTGCCACGTGATTACTAGATCCTGAAATATAGAATTGATTTGATTTGTTAACATAGTTTTCAGATGGTGGCTTACATATCAGTTTCAAAAGAACCTTCAAATGATCATATCTTCTGTGTTTATTTGGATAATTCTTTCATCCTTTCCAAGTTTGTCGGAACACTCAACGTTTAAATATACATTATCCTACCATTTCCTTCAAGGTTAAAATCTAATGTAAAGGTTGTACAATTTCCTTAGATGACGAGTGCACGTGTTAATATATTGGGTAATAAATTGTGAAGCTTTTTAGAAGCACACAATTGTGTGATGTGAAAACAACTCCATACTTATGGGACACGTTTGTGTCGCCTGCATAATATGGCAGACACTTAGGGATCACTTTGTTTGTCGTCGTCGTCGTCCTCGTCCATAGCTTTGTCCCTAACTTGAAAAGTATTCAACTATGTTCATGAAACTTCACACACTTCTTCATCTTAACCAAAGGAATGTTATTATATATGCCCAATAACCCTGACCTTCATTTTGGCAGAGTTATGCCCATTTTCATAAAACTTAAACCTGCAGCCTGTAAAAATAATGACCTGTAGTCATGAAACTTTATACAGTTCTTTCTTATCAATTATCCAATGCAGATGTATGCCCTTTTTAAAAACTTCAACGCTTTAAAAAAATCTGCTCCATAATTCATGAAGGACTGTACTCCCTGTCTTCAAACATTAGAGTTAGATTAATTGTACTTGCTGAAATAATCACATGGCAGGCGACAGAAGTGTTCCGTGGAACACCCTTCTAGTTTCGAGAAGCGTTTAGCTGAGACTTACCTGTTACCTGACCCCTGATAATTGGCTAGTTATTGTATATGGATGAATGCATGATGCTTTTGACCGTATTGAGTTTGATATGAATATAATCAACGAAGAAGTTGCCATAAATCTTACCCATGGCCTCTCCGTACCAAATGGCACCGACGTAAGTAAATGCAAACTGCACGATGGTTAGAATCGGAACCTGACCAAGAGTGTGTGCCTGTACCTTATAGTTGTTAGTGTCTGAAATGAGACAAAACTTGCTTTGTGGCTTTCTAGACCTTTGCTTTTGATATTCATATATACATGATCAGTTATATGTTAAACGTATATTGCCTATTAATGCTGCCTTGTTTGTCAGAGAATATAAACTGGAGGGGATATCTTTATATACACATTCCCATGTTATTGGGATGACAATAGGGTACGTGTGAGCTTTGGTGCACCCTAGAACCTTGTTTAATCCTGTTGTTGGCGGGATAGCTACTTGACTAAAGCATACACATTTACCAAGACTATCTATCATAATTCAAACCATAAAAACTAAATAGAACCACTGCTGAACGAACGGATACATGCACAACCTTTTCTGAAGGAAAAACGTTAAATATATGAGGACCATGTGGGTTGCTTAGTGGTAGAGCTTTCGCAACACATGCGCGAAGTCATGGGTACAATCCCTGGTCACTCCAAAGACTCAATAAAACCGAGTCTGTTACTTTTCTCTATTGTTTCAGTAAGTATTTATAAAAATAGTACTAGGAGCTAAGGCAGTTTGACGTTCAGCATACAAATTAAGGTTACTGCTAAACCTGGTCGGCCGGTGTCACAATATTGTGAATGGGTTGGGTAACATATCATGTGTTTTCGTTGTATATTCCAGTATGGCAGCAATATAAATATCGACATAAAAGTCGAACAATATAGCTTACACGGAACGCAGTCAACCCAAAAACACACATCTAAACAAAGGCCAATTAGAAGGGACAATCGAATAATGCGACACCACAAACATAAAAGGGTTGATCTTTAATGGCATTAAGACAAGAGGGTTGATCTTTAACGGCATAAAGACAAACTGGGTGATCTTTAACGGCATTAAGACAAGAGGGTTTATATTTAACGGCATTAAGACAAGAGGGTTGATCTTTAACGGCATTAAGACAAACTGGGTGATCTTTAACGGCATTAAGACAAGAGGGTTGACCTTTAACGGCATTAAGACAAGAGGGTTTATCGTTAGCGGCATTAAGACAATAGGGTTGATCTTTAACGGCATTAAGACAAGATATTAAAAGTTTGGAGATGTGTGCAGTGAAGCAGGCACTGGAATTATAATAATCGGGGCTTTATAAGGCTGAATGTGTAATTAAGGTATTGCAAATGGTTCACCGAGTGATATGCGTGGAAACAACATCACACTGACAATGGTTCACCGAGTGATATGATTGAGAATGGTTCCCCGAGTGATATGCGTGGAGACAACATCACATTGACAATGGTTCCCCGAGTGATATGCGTGGAGACAACATAACATTGACAATGGTTCACCGAGTGATATGCGTGGAGACAACATCACATTGACAATGGTTCACCGAGTGATATGCTGGTTCACCGAGTGATATGCGTGGAAACAACATCACATTGACAATGGTTCACCGAGTGATATGCGTGGAGACAACATCACATTGACAATGGTTCACCTAGTGATGTGAGTGGAGACAACATCACATTGACAATGGTTCACCGGGTTATATGCGTGGAGACAACATCACATTGACAATGGTTCACCGAGTGATATGCGTGGAAGCAACATCACATTGACAATGGTTCACCGAGTGATATGCGTGGAGACAACATCACATTGACAATGGTTCACTGAGTGATATGCGTGGAAGCAACATCACATTGACAATGGTTCACCGAGTGATATGAGTGGAGAAAACATCACATTGACAATGGTTCACCGAGTGATATGCGTAAAAACAACATCACATTGACAATGGATCATCGAGTGAAATGCGTGGAGACAACATCACATTGACAATGGTTTACCGATTGATATGCGTGGAGACAACATCACATTGACACTGGTTCACCGGGTGATATGCGTGGAGACAACATCACATTGACAATGGTTCACCGAGTGATATGCGTGGAAGCAACATCACATTGACAATAGTTCACCGAGTGATATGCGTGGAGACAACATCACATTGACAATGGTTCACCGAGTGATATGCGTGGACACAACATCATCCTCAGCAGATTGAATTGGAAAATACGAATCCCGAGTTCCAGAGATAATTTATTTACGTAATGTATGCGTCAAACAATTATAACAATATGCTCCCGAGTTCCAGAGATAATTTATTTACGTAATGTAGGCGTCACAATTATAACAATATGCTCCCGAGTTCCAGAGATAATTTATTTACGTAATTTAGGCGTCACAATTATAACAATAAGCTCCCCAGTTTCAGAGATAATTTATTTACGTAATGTAGGCGTCAAACAATTATAACAATATTAGCTGATTTATCAGAAGGAACTAAACCAAAATTGTTATGAAATTCTCGGTTTCCCGTTTCAAATTCCGATAAGAAAACCTAGGTCTCCGAGGAAGTAAAGGGGGTGTTATCTGTATAAAACTTAATACCAATAACTTTGATTTAATAAAAATAAAAGTCTAGGTAGAGTTCGGGTCCGCATGTTCTCTATAACAGCATTTTATACTAAAATCCTCAATGGATTGGGCGATCTGAGCATGATATATTTTAACTCTTAGCCTGCAAATGGGCAACTACAACAGCTTTTGCACCCAGTGTAAACCCATATCAGCCTCACAGGCTGATCAGGGTTTACACTGTCGGGCTGCTCATTTAACCACAACAGCCTTTTGTAACATAAATGGAATGGTCAAGATTCAAAGGAAGGACAGTCGATTATACATTCATAGCGGGTCAGGGTTAAAATCAATCGCTGAAACAAAGGCCGATGCTGGTATCTATAAATCAGAATTACCAGTGATGAACTAGTAGAGTATAGCAACGTTTGGACATATTAGGGTCTCGTTCCTTAGGAGTGTTTTTTTCCTATGTTAAGGTAGAAACTAGTTTACTGTAATTGCAAATGATATTTCTAGTTGATGTTTTGTATTTATATAGCATATATAGGACCTTCGGATTTTTTATGATATTTAGTAATCGACTCAACAAACACTTATCTGAAAAACAAACCAAAACAATTTCGTTTATCCTTATCAAAATATAGTATTTTAGAAAATATCTGACAGACTCCTTGTCAATATGGGGTCTGCGAACATGCTGCGTATAACTTTGAATTACTGAATAAATACTGGAAAGCGGATATACTGGAAGCAACAAACACAAACAAGATATAAAAGTAGCAGACTCGATTTTATTAAGTCTGTTCATGAGAGGGTATTTGAAGTGCAACACCTCTCACGCCTTTGAAGACCACGACGGTGGACCATGGACGGAATATCATAATACTGATTGCAGCCACGCATCCAGGATTTGAAAAGGGGGCGAGTAATATTAATTTACAGTGGACCAAACCTTTTGTTTTATATATGATTATGGAAGGGAGATGGGCGTGAATATATTTGTCAGGGACAAATCAATTGAATTTAATAACTGTTCAGAAGAAGTGAATAGTGCTAAAACAGTTTATTAGTTCATAAATTAAGCCTATTTAAAACAGTTAGTTACTTAATATATTCAGCCTGAAAGCGACTTGTATTTTTCTCCAGATAAAATGTGATATCAAATAAAAAATTGTTGTCAGTGCTCTTTAAATTTAGTCTTACCGTCCGCAGCTCGCAAACTGATACCGCCAACTGTCTGTGCTGGGGCTGGGAAATCGTCTGGGTGCCATAGTCGCACTCTAACACTTGCCGTTTGCGTGGTTTCTTGATTGTGAGGTGTATAGGAAGTGTTACCTGCAAATATGAGTATAATGAATATACTTAATACATTAAGTAAGCTCCTTCACAGCCGGCCATACGGGCTCATTGTTTAAATCTGGTGATCAAGTTACTTCCCATTGTTTCGATTTTTACGCTATGTACAACACACGGCAAGTCGAATCATCCCCACAGAAATATCATTATAAAGCATAACATTTAACTTGTAAGTATGATTTTACATGATTTTACATGATTGTATATGTACGTTTCTATTACGTTGCCCTTAAGTAAATCCGTTTAACGTGTTGCATTGCAATTCCCTTGATAATATTGTTTTGTCCCTATGATGTAACTATTCGTGCTTATTACATGTGTTACTATATATAGACATGTGTTACTATATATAGTAACACAAACGGATTGTGTTTCGTGTAATACAGACATCTATGCGGTCATATTAGAAAAGCGCGTGAAACGGCGGCCAAAAATCCATATGAAGGGCAAAAAAACATATGGCGAGCAGAAAATCCATATTAAAGCTGGACTGCGTTACATACAATTAGGCTGATGGGGTCATTGTCGTATCGGGTACTACATAAAGTTACCCGGGGTATATTTATGTATACAGAAACGTACCCGAAAATCTTTGCATTCCAGAACGGCCCCCAAATATACAGAAACGTACCCGGACAAACAAGAGCTCATTGGCGGAATTGAAACATTTAGAAATTGATAAACTACTTAAACAATATTGTTTATCATTAATTATTTCGCTATTGTTCTTAAAAACATATTTAGGCTGCCATAGTTAGTAATAAAATACAGAACGTAATGTCGTAAAACCGGGGTTGTAAATCATCAAACCCCGCGCAAAAAATAAACAAATATGCAGCTCGTCATTCAAAAAGAGTTGGTCAAATATTTCCACACCCTTCACATCTTTTGCCATCTCACGATCCTTGCGGACCATAATCGCGGCCTTAAATGAATGCAGTTGGTTTAAATATTTCACTAAATATTTGACCAACTCTTGGCTTGGAAAGAAAGATGAAGTGTCAAGAAGTCTCTTGAAATTATGTTTTAAATCCATCTTGGATCGGTTATAGTAATCACTTCATTCGTTGCTTAATTCATATTTGTAATGTCTGTATATTTGTATTCTTAGAGTTTCCTAAGAATATAGACAGTTATGTTTTAATAACTAATGGTAAAATTGTGTACCATGATTCGGAAGCGTTTGGAAAAGGATATAGGATTTGAAATTAGGAAACCTATTTGTCACTGTTTAATGTCATATTTCTCTAGCATTGATTCCATCCTAAATTGATCAAGAGATTAATAATTGACATTTTACCAAATCACAGTGATTAAAAGGTGATTTTAACTAAGTGTAAATTTGTAATTGCAATGCATCTGTTTGCATCTATAAGACTGTGAATATAATATTTAAAAGGCATTAAGTCTGTCCGTGCGACCGTTGTCGGATATATATATATTATAAATAATAATAATTTGAACAGATGCACGCATTGTATATTGATGTCTACACTTGAATCATGTCTATGTCCAGTTTGTTATGATGTAGTTTAAAGGTACGTATACTAATTCAGACCTTTTATGTACACATATATGTAGAGCTGGTGGCGAGCTGGTAACTAGAATGGCAGGAGAGGTGGATGTGATGAATATAGTCTTTGTCCCATATACATGAAGGTATTTATAATAGCTGTGACTACATCGTGACTATATTATTCAACGGTTCATACTGCAAGTATGCGTTGAGGAAGTTGTATATTTTGCTATATGTTAATATATCCATTAACAGTAATATTGTAATATATGAGTAATACGTGATGTTAAAAGCAGTAGGTATGATGTGTTTTCAATACATTAAGTAATTGTATGTCTGATAAACTTCGCATTTATGTAAGCTATTGCTTAATTACTTAATCTGTGATATGGAATGTATATGTATAATATTTTAGATGACTTATGTTGTGTATTGTATACGTTCAGAGATGTTTGTATTCATTACCATCAATAAATGATGATTACGGAAGCTGTCGTTTGTTTGCATGACAACCCCTTGTTATGGCGTGTGGTAACTGCAGAGCTACCCGGGTCACGCTATAACAATTGGCGCCAAACGTGGGGCGCCACGTGGGGCGCCAAATGTTACAGGGCTAGACAAATGTGCAACCAGACCGGGGCTCGAACCCGGGACCTTCGGACTACCGTTCCGATACTCTACCGACTGAGCTAACCGGCCGGACAATGCAACATTATTCTACCTGTTAGATATCCATGAACCTTGACAAAACAAAATGGGGGTCAATGTTCAAAGATTCTTAATGGGTAGATTGAATGTTGCATTGTCCGGCCGGTTAGCTCAGTCGGTAGAGTATCGGAACGGTAGTCCGAAGGTTTCGGGTTCGAGCCCCGGTCTGGTTGCACATTTTTCTAGCTGTTACATTTGGTGATCCTGGCAGGACCGTGACTGAGTGAACTCCGAGAAACATACAAAATGTACCCGTGGAAATTCGAGGATGAATTTCAGTCTGTAAGGGGAGTATGTCATGGTTCATGGATATCTAACAGGTAACATGATGTTGCATTGTCCGGCCGGTTAGCTCAGTCGGTAGAACATCGGAACGGTAGTCCGAAAGTCCCGGGTTCGAGCCCCGGTCTGACTGCACATTTTTCAGCCCTTTAACACGTTATCTTCGAAAATCGTATTTCTCGTATTTTTCTCATAATTGTATGTTCTATGTGAAAGAAATTGGTCCATAGAATAGTCCATTTATCCAGCGAGAGCAGACGAGACATCATTTCTACAAGAAGCCACGTTATCGCAATAATCAAATTTCGAAGTATACCATTATAAAAAAAGCAAAGATCTTCTTTATCTGCCAATTGCTGTCTATACACACATGATACACATGAAAAGCATGCACTTGAATTGCAAACTGAAACATGCGCTATGGTGAAACATTCTGATGAACAAAAATAAGTATAAAAGTCGAACAGGAAATGCAGCTTTCACAGAACACAGTACACTCAAAAGCACGCAAAAATACATCCCAATAAAACGGGACAGAGTAAATAAAGAAATCTCTGCCATGAACTATTCTCTAACCAACAAGGCAGCATTTATAGGCAATATAAGTAAAACACAAAGATGCTCATGTATATATTAATACAAACAACAATAACCTAGAAAGTCACAAAGAAGGTACTCAATAACTTGGCAGAAGCCAGAGCAACAAGATAATTAACCATTGAGGGCACGAACATTGAGGCCATCAACAGTTCATTTGATAGCATTTATATATTGTTACTTCGTTGCTCAATTAGTTCTGTTTTGCAATGTTTCTCTGCAAATTAGTTATGTTAAACAAAACCAACTTGATAGTTGCCGGTTATAATATTTTGACAGAGTAAGTCAATGTCACCATACTGTTGCACTGAGATTATGCTGAACCACATGTCACTGAAAGAATATCTTTGCCTTTTTCACAATTAATAAATTTTAATTTATTTTTTTAATTAATTTGGATGATGCTTATTTTTGTGAGAACTGATGGATAAATAGAATATTCTATGGAACAGTTTATTTCATAAAAAACAAAACTACTTCACAATTTTAAAATTGTACCAAACTTTTCGGATACAACACTTCTGCCATATAAGTATAAATATATTTTAGTTTACTTATTATACTTGTAATATATTTTAGATGTCTTTATATTATTGAAATATTTTGGAATTGTGTCTCTCATAACGTACATGTATGTAAACTCAACAAACCTTTTTCTTAAGGTGACACAAAACAAGCGCCATACATACCTGTGTAAATTAAGTGTGCACCTGTACTCTGGGAATAAGCACTTAACACCCTCACGTCATTAGCGTTGTATACGCAGACGACACCTCCACGTGGCGTATTGAGTTCGTTATCACCATTACCGGACTTCACACCAGGGTAAATAAAACCGGAAGTTGACTTCACCTACAATATAACATTATTTTGAATGCTATTCGAGATGTATACAAATTATTTACTTATTTCTAGTACGTTTAAAACAAGGACTTTGATCATTGATGATGTGCATGGAAAGAGGTAATAAGCAAAACTGGTTAAAGTGTTAAACAGTGCAAACTAAAACTAGAACTTCGTATTAAATAGAGAATAATTAACAGCATAACTTTGATACTGAATTTATGTCACGAAGGAAAGAAAGTGGTAATTTGGTTAAAAAAACACGAGTTCGAAGGTTGAGATTGAGAGACACAATTCCAAACTTTACGTAAAAGAAGAAATTAAAAAAATATTTTAACTTTAAACCAGCATGTTTTTTAACAAATATGTTACGAAAGTAGTTCCGGTAAAGTTATATCATCACTATTGACGATATAACTTTTTTTGTGTGATACTAAAATTACGTCATTCATAGTTTAATGTAAATGTATGACAGTTATGTAATAAACATACTTATACGTTTACATACCATGGCGGTATGTCAAACGTTATTTTATATATATAGGCATACACTTTAGACTAGCACTAAACAAGGTTAAAAATTGTTTAAAGTAAAAAAACAGTAACCACTTTCGCAATAAAAACAAATATCAATTATAAACATGGGTTTTATTAAAGGTTAACTTCAGACTTGACGTGGAACGCTACAATAATTGTCAAATATCCGTTTTTTATCATGGGCTATAAACAGTGGGCGCAGATCTTAGACTTGTTTTCTATGAACACGACTCCTTATGAAAAGTTCTTTAAACACATATTATTATATTAGCATACACTGTTGTATGTAAATATTCTACCGGCACTTTATACATATACGGCACAACACAAAAGCCAGGAGTTCATGTATGCGATTTCCTACCTGCACTTCCTGCATATATGGCACCACACCAAATCCATGGGTCCATGGATTCAATTTCCTACCTGCACTTTGTGCATATACGGCACCACACCAAAGTCATGAGTCCATGTATGCGATTTCCTATCTGCTCTTCATGCATACACGGCCCAACACAAAAGTCATGAGTCCATGTATGCGATTTCCTATCTGCTCTTCATGCATACACGGCCCACACAAAAGCAATGAGCCCATGTATGCGATTTCCTACCTGCACTTCATGCATATTCGGCACAACAGCAAAGCCATAAGTCAATGTATTGATTTCCTACCTGCACTTCATGCATACACGGCACAACACCAAAGGCAGGAGTACATGTACGTGATTTCCTACCTGCACTGCATGCACACACGGCACAACAGCAAAGCCATAAGTCCATGTATGCGATTTACTACCTGCACTTCATGTATACACGGCCCACACAAAAGTAATGAGTACATGTATGCGATTTCCTACCTGCACTTCATGCATATACGGCACCACACCAAAGCCATGAGTCCATGTATGCGATTTCCTACCTGCACTTCATGCATATACGGCACCACACCAAAGCCATGAGTCCATGTATGATTTGTGTTTGTTGCAACGTCTGTGTCCATCACAAACCAATCACTCACATATCTCGGAGGACGAAGGCCAGACACATCTGGTATTGACAAAACATTTGTAATTCAAACTAAGTGTATTTCTTAGGAAATGTATAAAACGAGTTTATTTACCCTATCATTTTGTTTGCAACGCATAACATAGTTAAGCTATTCTCTTTTATTGTGCAATGACTTAGTCAGACTGTGGATCCTATGATGACATCTACTTAGGAAGGTAACGTTTTAATAAGTGTCTTAAATCTTGTCTTTTCCTGCCTTCAACAGTTTATTCTCATGTTGCTCTGAATTCTTGCAAGTCATTGAGTACTAATTTTGTGGCTTAATCACTTTCATATAATCTTCATTCAGCTGCCGAAGGCTCTTATATTACCTTTATATCAGTCTATGGTTAACAGACTGTGACTCTTGTAAGTGGCAATAAGCATGCTTTACAACTTGAACTCCTAAATGACGTTTTCATAAATCAGTCTACTGAAATGTAGCATGTCATTCGCAACATCTCGTAAACTGCTTCGCGGGATCCCGAAGAATGAAGGGATTGGCCGAGCGTTCACGATTGGTAGCATGTCATCAGCTGAATTACTATTATATGTATATTAGCGACGGAACATTTACAAACCTCAATAGCGCAGTTGATCGAGGCGCCGTGTTACTGCCCAGAAAGGTAGGGTTCAAGCCTGCTGATTTCCCTATTTTTTTGCGGGATCCCGAAGAATGACGGGATTGGCCAGCGTTCACGATTGGTAGCATGTAATCAGCTGAATTACTATTATATGTATCTAAGGGACGGAATAGTCACAAGACTCAATAGCGCAGTTGGTCGAGGCGCCGTGTTACTGCCAAGAAAGATAGTGTTCAAGCCTGCTGATTTCCCTATTTTTGTTTATGCCCCCGAATTTTTTTCGGGGGCATATATTAATCGCACCGTCCGTATGTCTGTCCGGATTCTGTCTGTCTGTCTTTCCGTCCGGATTCCGTCATTCCGCAGTTCATGTCCGGACTGTACCTTCAAAACCCCTGCATGGATTTTTAATTGACTTGGCACAAGTGATCACCATAACAAGACGATGTGTCGCGCGCAAAACCAAGGTCCGTACCTCAAAGGTCAAGGTCACACTTGAAGTTCATAGGTCAAAAATAGGTACGCAATTTCGTATCCGGACCGTAACGACCCAACCCCTGCAGGGATTTTTAAATAACTTGGCACAAGTGATCACTATAACAAGACGATGTGTCGCGTGCAAAATCCAGGTCCGTACCTCAAAGGTCAAGGTCACACGTGCAGTTCATATGTCAAAAACAGGTACGCAATTTCGTGTCCGGACCGTAACGTCACGACCCTTGCAGGGATTTTTAAATAATTTGGCACAAGTGATCACCATAACAAGACAATGTGTCGCGCGCAAAACCCAGGTTTTCAAGGTGGAGGTCAAATGTCAAATTTTGTAAGGTCAATAACTCTGGCATTCATGGACGGATTTTCAAATGACTTGGCACAAGTGCTCACCACATCAAGACGATATGTCGCGAACAAAATCCAAGTCAATGACTCCAAGGTCAAGGTCATACTTAGAGGTCAAAGGACACTTCGGGGGCATTTATCACTTACAGTGATATTTCTTTTTTTTTTAAATTTTCATTGGTTTCATTATTGCTGATGGTAAGGTAGCAACAGTTCCTTAACTAAGTACACATGGTAACAGTGAACAGTTTATATGTGTTGTAATGCACACTCTAACGCACACGTATCCCTTACAATGTGAACAATTGTATTTCTGTTCTGATGTTACAAGGTTATTGTAATCAATATGTAAGGCATGTCAATGTATTTGAACAGAAAGAAGCGAGGTCGCCCACATTGATTTAAAATGCTTGGTAGGAAAAACTGATGGTAAAAATCGGGAAGAATGTAAGAAAAAACGATCGTGGCGTGTTTATGTCTTCGTGACAACAATATTGTTTTAACACCCGTGACTTGATATATTATTATGTTAACTTCTTGTCTCTCGGCAGCTATTTTACGCTCGCGTAAAATCTTGCTTGTTAAACTTGTTAAAACGTTTGTTAAAAGCGGTTATAACCCTATCCTTTTGTTTACTATACAACAAACATATAAAGACCCTACCCCACCTTTTTTGAAGAAAAGAAACCTTTACTAAAATGATGTAAGAGAAAACAAATGATTGTTCATAGACAAATAACATAACATGACATAACATAATTGTATTTAGCATTAAACCGTTACAATAGTTTATAGCCTACACAATGTACTCCCATTCATGGTGACACAATGCAAATAAATATAAATATCAAATGTCCATTCCAATTCTTTTCAAGGAGGAAAGCAATTATTATATATTTTCTGATATATTTCGTTGGTAAATACTCATACCCCGTAAAATGTTCTTATAACAGTCGTTATACAATAATGAGATAATTATAACAATGCGCTTTTCAAAGGCATACTGTAGGTATTTGTTTAAAGACACATTTCCCAACGCTACTTGGTCAGTGAAAAAGCATGGGAAGCTTGAATATTTACAGCCAGCACGCTTCATGGCTGATCAACACAGGTATATAAATTGAGGCCCACTCTTACTTTTTTTTATTTGTATAGCATTGCTATATATTGAGGGTAAGAATAGCTTAACAATACTTTGTAATTTACTATAATGAAAATATATATGTTTATATTTTAGCTTTTGTATACAAAACTTATCTTGTATTTCTTAATTGTTTTTAGACCAAATATCAGAGCACAACACAATACATTTACAACATTTTTTAATGTGTTATTATGTGTACTGGTCACAAATGCTTTATTGGGTGGGCCTCATAATCTGAAGAAAAATTGAATATCAGATTTTGATCATGAAATTATATGGCTAACAGTGACTTGCAGTTACCTATAGAAATTATCTCCTCCCCCCACGCCCCCAAACCACCCCTATATACAATAGGTTCGAAATATGTCTTTAACTGTTCGAGTAAGTGTTAGATTGCTTTGACAACTATACCACCTTAAGATTACTCTATATTTGTGATGCATGTTATCATCAACAACAATTATAGTTTGTTAGTTTGATTAGCCACCCTAAAGAAATATAAAAAGATCGGACATGGAAAGTAGCATTCAAGGAGGACAGTCAACCACAAAACACAGAAACAAACATGCTAACAGACAAACAAACAAGAAGGCAAAAGTTATAATAAAATCAAACATCACAAACACAAAAGGGTTGACAATAGGGCTACCGCCTTGGAACGGTCAGTGGCAAAGTAGGCCACAGGGGGGGGGTGGGGGGGGGTGGTAAACAGGTTCTAGGGTGCACCAAACCTCACACTTATCCTACTGTCATCCCATTAAAACAGGACAGTGTAAATAAAGAAATCCCCGCCATGATCTTATCTCTAACCAACAATGCAGCATCAATAGGCAATATAAGTAAAACACAAATATGCTCGTGTAAATATATATATAAAAAAATAGCCTAGAAAGCCACAATGAAGGTACTCAATGACTTGGCAGAAGCCAGAGCAACAAGAGAATAAACCATTATGGGCACAACAAGAAAGATCATAGACAAACATCAAACACCACCATCCCAATGGGCTTTAGGTAGGCGTCATCATAGGGTCCACAACCTGTCCGGTCATCGTACAATTAAAGAGGAAAGCATAGTAGCGAACTGTAAAAGGGCCCTAAGGTAATTTCAGCACGTATAATTCGTGATGTCAAAACCTGGTGGGTAAGACTTCAAAAACATCGAAACTTTACGACTATGATCCATACCTAATATGGCTTTATATTTCTCAGTGTACGCAATAGCACACTTGCAATCAACTGGAAATAAAATTGTATAATAGTTTCGAATTATTTAAATTGAATATTCTTAAAAACTCACACATCAATTCGGGGGGGGGGGGGGGGGGGGGGGGAGGGGGGGGGGGGCGGCCGAGGATGAAAATTAGGCAATTAGTTTATTATGGAGTGATTGTTCTGCAAAATAAATTAAAAAGGTAAAGGTATTACATAATAAACATATTGATTTGTATAGTATAATATTTCTCACCTGAAATCAAAATTCCAACAAATATGAAACAAGTCACAACCATGTTGACAGTACAGCAATGGATGAATTACTGACTAGCCTGTCGAGAGTTTAGCATGGAACTATATACCTGTTGAATTATTGATATAATAGAGGGAAGTTACAAATGTTCTAATTCTGAAGCTACTAAAGAGACATTACTCAATTTCCATTTCGAAACAATATTGCACATTCAGAATACGATTTTTAGTAGACATTCATCCCAGAACATGTATACATTTTATCATGGGTCAATGGTCAAAGTCAAACCTTAGGAGTTGTATAGCATGTCAAAGTCATATAGCTGGACGCGTTTGACGGGTAAATGTCGCACCACATGGACGTGTGTGACAGGTAAAGGACAAAGCCCTCGACGTTTGTGAAGGGTAAATGCCATACGATAGAACTTATATATTAGTAGAGCAAATTTCAGGTATTTTTGGGAGGTTCCCGGACCCGAGGTATAACAAGCACTGTCATATATCAAAATGTTCGGCATAGTTTGAAGTTTATTGGCATGAATTTGAAATGTTTGGTTCTAGATCCGCAATTCAAGATAGCGTCCAAGATGGCAACTTGTTTTTAGAAAACCTGATATAAAAATGAACAATGAATGTAGTGATTGTTTTCACCTCAAAACTCAGTAAATGGTAATAAAACTAATTGATTATATTATAGGAAGTAAAATAAGTTTTAAAAATGTTCACTATAGGTCAAAAGTTCAAAATAGTGCAACAATATACAATTGACTATACAAAAGTTAGTACAACGACAACACATTTTGGTATAACACACACTATTCTACACCAAAACAATTGTAAGAAATAGTTCTTTGACCTAAGTCGAGGACATGCAGAGATATCTAAAATGGCTTCCAAGATGGCGCCTAATTACAAGTATTTATTAATTACGCAAAATTTGAGCATGTTCAAAAAATACTAATTCAAGGTGTAATTTATATCAAAAGATCAATTTAGTGCAAAAATGATGGTTGACTATACACAATTTGTATTGGGACAACTCATTTTTTGTATAACATTTATTAAATGTAAACACATTGTTCTAGTGAGAAAAAAAGGTAAGCTTAAACATATATGCATTATTGGAGTAAATAAAACAAATGAGATATAGGGTCCTATAGAAACCACAGCGTCCGAACGCAATGGCATCGTAGGTCCGCACTGTACGGCAAACAAGGACTTGATAATACAATGAAAGAGACAAAAAACAGAAAGGGTGGTGAAGACAGGGTTACCAACTTGGAACGGCCAGTAGGCAATAAGGCCTACTGGTTAGCTTGAATCGATTTTATATGCGCACAATCCTCGCTAATATCCTGTCTTCAGCGCCCAAATAGACAAGAGACAAAAAACAACAGAAAGGGTTGCGAAGACAGTATTACAGACTCTGGAACGGTCAGTAGGCAAAGAGGCATACTGGTTAGCTTGAATCGATTTTATATGCGCACAATCCTCGCTATTATCCTGTCTTCAGCGCCAAAATAGACAAGATAGTGTAAACAAATCTACATCCCATCAAAAGGAATTCTCTAACAATAGAGTCCATTATTATGCTAATGTTTATGCTGCTTATTCGGAGAGGGCATAGGTCCGAGTTTGAACTTCCCTATGTAACAGGAAGAACAAGACAATGTTCCGTAAGATATTTGCTGGTGATAGAAGTGTTTCATAGATGGCTGGATGTTAACCGGATATGACGTTGATAAAACAACAGCTCGAGGGACATTTTGCTCCTTCTAAATTCAGTAAAAATGCTGTTTAAAAAACTGTGACATACGAAACAAACCATTACACAATACAAACTACCCCCTTTATAATTTAGGTGTCAAAGTCTAGATAAATATGTCAAATTAGCGCAAAACAATATAAATGTTAGTATTAATGCAACATTTAATTTTTGCAAAAATGAGATATAGGGTCCTATAGAAACCACAGCGTCCGAATGCAATGGCATCGTAGGTCCGCACTGTTCTGCAAACAAGGACTTGATAATACAATGGAAGAGACAAAAAACAACAGAAAGGGTGGTGAAGACAGGGTTACCGACATGGAACGGTCAGTAGGCAATAAGGCCTACTGGTTAGCTTGAATCGATTATATATGTACACAATTCTCGCTATTATCCTGTCTTCAGCGCCCAAATAGACGAGACAGTGTAAACAAAACTACATTCCATCAATAGGAATTCTTTAACAATAAAGTCCACATCCAGAGAAACTAACTAAATAAACACATACAAAATAATAAACATCTCAGGATGTATCCAGAATTGTACTGAACAACCATAGTAGTTGCAGCTAAAGAGATCTAGGGTACGATCAGAAAACCCTAGGGACGAAAGCTCATGCACCCTCCTCCCTTACTTTATTATATACTTATATAATTGTAAGGAAAACTTTAAATAAATGAAATGAAACCTCCCCTGTAAATTTCATCTCTGTCAAGGGCATACATATAAAGAATCTTCAGTTATGAATATTCTTTGCTAAAATGTGTCTTTTAATCCTTAGCCTGCTATGGGCGACTACAATAGTCTTTGCGTCCATTGTAAAAGTAAGTGTAAAAGTCGAACAGGAAATGCAGCTGTCACAGAACACAGTAAACCCAAAAACACGCAAAAAAACACAACAAGAATGGCAATAAGTAATAATAAAGGCATATGACGTCACAAACGCAAATGGGTTGACATTAGGGCTACCGCCTTGGAACGATCAGTGACAAAAAGGCCGCTGGGGGTTTAAACCAGGTTCTAGGGTGCACCAAACCTCATACTTACCCTACTGTCATCCCAACTAAACGAGACAGTGTAAATAAAGAAATCCCCGCCATGAACTATTCTCTAAACAACAAGGCAGCATTAATAGGCAATATAAGTAAAACGCAAAGATGCTCGTGTATATATAAATACAAAGGAACAATAGCAGCCTGGAAATCCACGAAGAAGGTACTCGATGACTTGGCAGAAACTAGAGCAACAAGAGAATGAACCATTGAGGGCACGACAAGACAAGAACTCAGACAAACATCAAACGTCTCCGTCCTTTTGGGCTTTAGGTAGACGTAATCATAGGGTACACAGCCTCTTTTGATAAACCTTTTAACAAGTTCAACAAAGATAGTATGAAAATGATCATGACCAAGAATCTTACGAAGTTTGTAATTCATATCACCATAGAAGTCAGGTTGTGATAGTCCTTATCGCAGAAGAGTTCTTAAATTATTTTATATTTGGAAAAAAGATCAGGGTTACGATTATAATATTTTGCAAAGGTTTTATGAAGTTTATGGTAACGGTTACCCTGATGGAGTAGCTTTTTAGTTAAACAAAGATTACGAATAGTAAAGTCCTCAACTCGAGTACAAGCTCTAGAAAAATGAATAAGCTGAGACACATAATCCCATAAGAGGATGCTCGGGGAATATCCCCATCTAAATGGGGAAAATTAACAATATTAAAATTAAAATCATCTCTCTTGTCATAGATTTTGCTAATTATTTCACCATTTTCAATAGAGAGATGTAAATCTAGAAAAAGGGCGTTAATATCACCAATAGTATTTGTTAAGTTGAAATTCTTTAGGATACATATTATTAACCATAGTATTAAAGGAAGGGTTGGCACTGTTCAATATGTCATCCAGATACCGAGAGGTGTCATTAGAGGCTTTAATAACATCTGCCTGGGTAAACCCAGTTCCGCCTGCGAGTAACTCATTTCTCCAAGACACCCCTATGTAACATAAATGGAATGTTCTAAATTTAAAGAAAGGACAGTCCATTATACATTTATAGCGGGCTAAGGGTTAATATTAGATGTAAATGGCTCCGCTATAGAATTAACATTACATAAGATTATTCTCTGGCAGACAAAACATATATGCTCTTAGAACAGTCGAATATAACCTCATTAAGTCATTATATAATTCATATTATGTAAAATAAGAACTCCTTAAAAGAAGGGTTTAATAGTAGTTGTAATGTTAAAACCGAGTTCATAGCCTTTTCTATCATGGTGCTGCGGTACATCTCTCACTATTCATTTCAATGCAGACTATTGACATTTGCATGTGTTGCTTTGTGTATAACAGTACTCCGTGTGAAAAGCACATTTCTTTTTCGACTGTGAGTTTGTTGAATAGTTTATGAGCTGATTTCTATCATGACCAGGATGCACACTTCTTTTCAGGTTGAAAGTATTTGGACTCATACAATAACTGCATGTGTTGCACTCATGTTTGCTTCATAGTGAGCATACAATAGCAATTTTGTGTCAGTTTCTTCTTAGAGAAGAGCTCGTCAATGTAACCAACATTAGTATGTTTTACTGCTAAAACTATAAGGCATAATCCTGAATACCATCACAAATGACCATAGAATGATTTTCATTCAACAAAGCGGGAGTGTTTTAGAGAATACAAGGTGTAGAAGTTCCAAAGCTCATCTTTGAATTTGTTGTCAGCATGTTAATCTTCTTTCATAGACCGAAACGTAGACCTATAAGAAAACGTAGACCTATGACATAAGCAGCATACACGATAATTATGTTGTTGTTCTCTTATTCCCGCATTGTTAACATTGTTAACAAAATCCTAATATTTGAAATTTGTGATGCAAAGGGTTTATTCTATGAAGTGCACATTTGCACTCAAATTACCCTTTGTCCTTGGTTTTGACCGTTTTTTTATGTCATATGTAAACCCTTAAAGTTTAGCAAATACTCTTTTATAATTAGGGATATTTCTTTTAAATATAAAATACCTTAAATAAGTACTTTTGGAACATGCTCACAGTTTGCGTAATTAATAAATACTTGTATTTTGGCGCCATCTTGGACGCCATCTTTGATTTCTCTGCATGTCTTTGACTTAAATTTAAACTCATTTATTTAAAGAACTCTTTCTTACAGTTCTGTGTGTTATACCAAACATTGTGGTTCCAGTACTAAGTTTTGTATAGTCAATTGTCATTTGTTGCATTTATTTGACATTATGACCCAGATTTTGACCCCTAAATTGTAAAAGGTGAACATTTTTAAAATTTATTTACTTCCTATGAAATAATCAGTTAGTTATATTACCATTTACTGAGTTTTGAGGTAAAAGAAATGCCTATATATTCATTGTTCAGTTTTATATCAGGTTTTCTAAACAAAAGCGGCCATCTTGGACGCCATCTTGAATTGCCAAGTACCAACATTTTAGAATTTATGCCTGTAGACCGGAACACTTCTGACCATGCCGAACATTTTGGTATATGACAGTGAAGTTATACCTCGGGTCCGGGTACTCCCTTGAAATATGCATCTTTTAAGGCTATTTTTGCTCTGTTATATGCAGGGTCTTAGTCAAAAACTTGGACGTGTGTGAAGGGTAAAAGCCATACGAAAGAATTTGTATGATGGGTCGAAGTCATACCCTGGACTTGTGAGATATCCCTGGACGTATGTGACGGGTAAAGGGTATACCATTGGACGTCAGTGACGGGTAAAAGACATAAAACAGGACCCGTATGGCGGGTCTAAGTCATAACCCAGGATGTGTGTGACGGATAAAAGGCATACTCCTGTATGTGTGTGAGTGGTAAAAATCGCATGGCGCGTATAAACAAGGATAAAGATATCGGACAGGGAAAGCAGCATTCAAGGACGACAGTCAACCGCAAAACACAAAAACAAACACGCAAACAGACAAACGAAAAGGCAAAAGTAATAAAAAATGCAAACGACATCACAAACACAAAAGGGTTGACAATAGGGCTTCCGCCTTGGAAAGGTCAGTGGCAAAGTAGGCCACTGGGGATTTAAAAGGGTTCTAGGGTGCACTAAACCTCACACTTACCCTACTGTCATCCCATTAAAACAGGACAGTGTAAATAAAGAAATCCCCGTCATGATCTAATCTCTAATCAACAAGGCAGCATCAATAGGCAATATAAGTAAAACACAAATATGCTCGTGTAAATATAATACAAAAAAACAATAGCCTAGAAAGCCACAATGACGGTACTCAATGACTTGGCAGAAGCCAGAGCAGTAAGAGAATACACCATTAAGGGCACGACAGGAAGTCATAACCTGGATGTGTGTGACAGATAAAGGGCATACTCCTGTATGTGTGTGAGAGGTAAAGAGCGAATGGCGGGTCTAAGTCATAGCCCTGGATGTGTGTGACGGATAAAGGGCATACTCTTGTATATGTGTGAGTGGTAAAGAGCATATGGCGGGTCTAAGTCATATCCCCGGATGTGTGTGACGGATAAAGGGCATACTCCTGTATGTGTGTGAGTGTCAAAGAGCGTATGACGGGTCTAAGTCATAACGCTGGATGTGTGTGACGGATAAAGGGCATACTGCTGAATGTGTGTGAGTGGTAAAGTGCATATGGCGGGTCTAAATCATAATCTTGGATGTGTGTGACGGATAAAGGGCATACTCCTCGATGCGTGTGAGTGGTAAAGAGCGCATGGCGGGTCCAAGTCATAACCCTGGATGTGAGTGACGGATAAAGGGCATACTCCTGGATGTGTGTGAGTGGTAAATAGGGTATGGCGGGTCTAAGTCATAACCTGGATGTGTGTGACGGATAAAGGGCATACTCCTGTATGAGTGTGCGTGGTAAAGAGCGTATGGCGGTTCTAAGTCATAACCCTGGATATGTGTGACGGATAAAGGGCATACTCATTGGTGTGTGTGAGTGGCAAAGAGCGTATGGCGGGTCTAAGTAATAACCCTGGATATGTGAGACGGATAAAGGGCATATTCCTGTATGTGTGTGAGTGGTAAAGAGCGTATGGCGGGTCTAAGTCATAACCTGGATGTGTGTGACGGATAAAGGGCATATTTCTGTATGTGTGTGAGTGGTAAAGAGCGTATGGCGGTTCTAAGTCATAACCCTGGATGTGTGTGACGGATAAAGGGCATACTCATAGGTGTGTGTGAGTGGAAAAGAGCGCATGGCGGGTCTAAGTCATAACCCTGGATATGTGAGACGGATAAAGGGCAATCTCCTGGATGTGTGTGAGTGGTAAAGAGCGTTAGGCGAGTCTAAATCATAACCTGGATGTATGTGACGGATAAAGGGCATATTCATGGGTGTGTGTGAGTGGTATAGAGCGCATGGCGGGTTTAAGTCATAACTCTGGATATGTGAGACGGATAAAGGGCATACTCCTGGATGTGTGTGAGTGGTAAAGAGCGTATGGCGGGTTTAAGTCATAACCTGGATGTGTGTGACGGATAAAAAAGGGCATACTCCGGTATGTGTGCGAGTGGTAAAGAGCGTATGAAGGGTCTAAGTCATAACCCTGGATATGTGTGACGGATAAAGAGCCTACTCACTTGATGTGTGTGAGTGGTAAAGAGCGTTTGGCGGGTCCAAGTCATAATGGATGTGTGTGAGTGGTAAAGAGCGTATGGCGGGTCCAAGTCATAACCTTGGATGTGTGTGACGGATAAAGGGCATACTTCTGTATGTGTGTGAGTGGTAAAGAGCGTGTGGCGGATCTAAGTCATAACCCGAGATGTGTGTAAGTGGTAAAGAGCGCATTGCGGATCTAAGTCATAACCCTAGATGTGTGTGACGGATAAAGGGCATACTCCTGGGTGTGTGTGAGTGGTAAAAAGCGTATGGCGGGTCTAAGTCATTACCCTGGATGAGTGACCGATAAAGGGCATACTCCTTGATGTGTGTGAGTGGTAAAGTGCGTATGGCGGGTCTAAGTCATAACCCTGATTGTATGTGACGTATAAAGGGCATACTCCTGTATGTGTGTGAGTGATAAAGAGCGTGTGGCGGATCTAAGTCATAACCCTAGATGTTTGTGACGGATAAATGACATACTCCTGGGTGTGTGTGAGTGGTAAAGAGCGTATGGCGGGTCTAAGTCATTACCCTGGATGTGTGTGACGGATAAAGGGCATACTCATGGATGTGTGTGAGTGGTAAAGTGCGTATGGCGGGTCTAAGTCACATCCCCGGTTGTATGTGACGTATGAAGGACATACTCCTGTTTGTGTGTGCGTGGTAAAGAGCGTATGGCGGGTCTAAATCATAATCCTGGAAGTGTGTGACGGATAAAGGGCATACTCCTGGATGTGTCTGAGTGGTAAAGAGCGTATGACGGGTCTAAGTCATAACCTTGATGTGTGTGACGGATAAAGGGCATACTCATGTATGTGTGCGAGTGGTAAAGAGCGTATGACGGGTCTATGTCATAACCTGGATGTGTGTGATGGATAAAGGGAATACTCCTGGATGTGTGTGACGGATAAAGGGCGTACCCACTGGATGTGTATGAGTGGTTAAGATCGTTTGGCGGGTCCAAGTCATAACCCTGGATGTGTGTGAGTGGTAAAGAGCATATGACGGCTCCAAGTCATAAACCTTGATGTGTGTGACGGATAAAGGGCATACTCCTGGATGTTTGTGAGTGGTAAAGAGCGTATGACGGGTCTAAGTCATAAGCTGGATGTGTGTGATGGATAGAGGGCATACTCCTGTATGTATGTGAGTGGTAAAGAGCGTCTGACGGGTCTAAGTCATAACCTGGATTTGTGTGATGGATAAAGGGAATACTCCTGGATGTTTGTGAGTGGTAAAGCGCGTATGGCGGTTCTCAGTGATAACCCTGGATGTGTATGACGGATAAAGGGCATACTTATGGATGTGTGTGAGTGGTAAAGAGCGCATGACTGGTCTAAGTCATAACCCTGGATGTGTGGGACGGATAAAGGGCATACTCCTGGATGTTTGTGAGTGGTAAAGAGCGTATGGCGGTTCTAAGTCATAACCCTGGATTTGTGTGACGGATAAAGGGCATACTCCTGGATGTGTGTGAGTGGTAAAGTGCGTATGGCAGGTCTAAGTCATAATCTTGGATGAGTTTGACGGATAAAGGGCATACTCCTTGATAAATGTGAGTGGTAAAGAGCGCATGGCGGGTCTAAGTCATAACCCTGTATGTGTGTGACGGATAAAGGGCATACTCCAGTATGTGTACGAGTGGTAAGGAGCGTATGACGTGTCTAAGTCATAACCCTGGATATGTGAGACGGATAAAGGGCATACTCCTGTGTGTGTGTGAGTAGTAAAGAGCGTATGACGTGTCTACGTCATTACCCTGGATGTGTGTGACGGATAAAGGGCATACACCTGGATGTGTGTGAGTGGTAAAGTGCGTATGGCGGGTCTAAGTCATAACCCTGGTTGTATGTGACGTATAAAGGACATACTATTGTATGCGTGTGCGTGGTAATGAGCGTATGGCGGGTCTAAATCATAATCTTGGATGTGTGTGACGGATAAAGGGCATACTCCTGGATGTGTGTGAGTGGTAAAGAGCGTATGACGGGTCTAAGTCATAACCTGGATGTGTGTGACGGATAAAGGGCATACTTCTGTATGTGTGTGAGTGGTAAAGAGCGTGTGGCGGATCTAAGTCATAACCCGAGATGTGTGTGAGTGGTAAAGAGCGCAGTGCGAATCTAAGTCATAACCCTAGATGTGTGTGACGGATAAAGGGCATATTCATGGGTGTGTGTGAGTGGTAAAGAGCGTATGACGGGTCTAAGTCATAACCTGGATTTGTGTGATGGATAAAGGGAATACTCCTGGATGTGTGTGAGTGGTAAAGAGCGTGTGAAGGGGTCTAAGTCATAACCTGGATGTGTGTGTGACGGATAAAGGGCATACTCCTGTATGTGTTTGAGTGGTAAAGAGCATATTACGGGTCTAAGTCATAACCTGGACGTGTGTTATGGATAAAGGGAATACTCCTGGATGTGTGTGAGTGGTAAAGAGCGTATGACGGGTCTAAGTCATGACCTGGATGTGTGTGATGGATAAAGGGCATACTCCTGTATGTATGTGAGTGGTAAAGAGCGTGTGACGGGTCTAAGTCATAACCTGGATGTGTGTGATGGATAAAGGGATACACCTGGATGTTTGTGAGTGGTAAAGAGCGTGTGGCTGGTCTAAGTCATAACCTGGATGTGTGTGTGACGGATAAAGGGCATACTCCTGTATGTGTTTGAGTGGTAAAGAGCGTATTACGGGTCTAAGTCATAACCTGGACGTGTGTTATGGATAAAGGGAATACTCCTGGATGTGTGTTAATGGTAAAGAGCGTGTGGCGGGTCTAAGTCATAACCCGAGATGTGTGTGAGTGGTAAAGAGCGTATGGCGGGTCTAAGTCATAACCCTGTATGTGTGTGACGGATAAAGGGCATACTCCTGGATGTGTGTGAGTGGTAAAGAGCGCATGGCGGGTTTAAGTCATAACCCTGGATGTGTGTGACGGATAAAGGGCATACCCACTGGATGTGTGTGAGTGGTAAAGAGCACACGCATGGGCGGTTGTTACGGGTAAAGCGAATACCACTGGGCTTATATGGCGGGTCAAAGCCATATACCAGGACTGGTATGGAGGGTCGTGTTCATACCTCAGGATTTCACATTCACGTCTACCTAGTAGCAGCTGTGTCACTGACCGTTCCAAAGGGCTACAATGTACTAGATGAAGCGTCTGTTTTTTTCTAATTACTTACTTTTTAATCTATAAAACAAATGAAACAAATGATCTTATAGAAACCAAAACACCCAATAACCGTTTGTCTGAACTGTACCACATGTTTACTTTTCCGGGGTCACTAAAGCCTCCCTCATTGAGCTTTTTACTTGGTATCTCAGCCACTTCTGCTACTGTTGCAGTGTATACAGTATAAAACTGTCATCAACCGAACAATTCAGATCAATTTCTAGTCTTAGTCACACTTCCTGCGTCTGATGTTTTCGCTACGCAATGAACCAAGGCCTGGGGAAAAACGGAAGTTTGGAGGCGATTTTGGCGAGACTTTGGAAGATTATATGATACTTTCATGAAACGTATTCTCATGCTAATTACATGTTAATTTCTTACTTTTAACTTGTAAGAAGCAGCAAATGACATCAGAAATTGCAAGTAAGAAATTTGATATATGCATGATACGGTACTGGCAGGCCGACAATAAACAATTTTCGCATTTCTATTTTAATTTGCAAAAATTTGATATTTATTTACAAACGATAACGCATATATTTCATTACGGATAGTAATAGCCTCAAAATAGGATGAAAAACAGCATGTTCGGCATGAATCTAATACAACTAATTAAACACGATGTTGGATTTTATGTTTGAACTGTGTTTGGAAATTTGAGAACAATGCGATATTTACTTTAGAAATTTCATAAAAATACAAGGTAATCATGAAAGGGAAAAGCAAACACGTTATAAATACTCAAATGCAAATATTACAGAAAAAGCGTGCAAATGACATGTTTACTTAAAATTATATCATTTTAATCTCTTAATCTTCAAACAAGTTTATCCAATAAATGACTAAAATTCTGATATTTTGCATGTATCATTGTCAGCCAGTATTACTGAATTGAATATCTGATAAAGGCATTACGTGGTCCGAGTATTAAGTTTCATACACCATCCAACCCTTTTTCCAAGAAGCGAAAACGGGGTTGGCTGGGGTATGAAATAAAACCGTAATTTCTTCTAAAAAAGCTCTCATATTGTAATGTTAAAACATTTAATCGGTAATTTTAAACAGGTTATCGCATTTTTTTTCAGTAAAAAATCTGTTAAAACGTGTTTTATAGTCGACATATCCGTTATAAAATCCTGCTTTTATGAGCCTTCCCATCGCTTAATCGAATTAAGGCGAGACCACGTAATGAAATTACTCTTTTGTTCGGGACGCTTGTTTCAGCAATAACATGAGTAATTTTAACCATACTACATCAGTTATATATCATTGGAACTGGCATTTTTAGTAGTAAATAAAAAATACCTTAGATTTGAATATCGGTTGTAAAAGAAATATTTTACAACCAAAATGCTTTTTTGATGGGGCAGAATTTACGTTTTAAATTACGTATTAAATCATTTTAGATAAGAATTCTGAAAAAAATATCTAATTATTGATGCAGCAGAATTTTGCATTGAAAATTCCCTATCAAAAATAATGTTTGTAGGTGAACTGTTTATTTCTCAACCGATTTTGAAAAGTATTATTATTTAACACACAAAATGTCTGTTTTACTGATATTTAACTGTTTTAGTTTCATGTCATTGATAGAAAAATCTTTGCTGTTTTACAATGATGCACTTCGAAATTTGGGTGATGTGATTTATTCAGAAATGATGTCTCGTCTGCTCCCGCTGGGTAAATGGACTATTTTATGGACCAATTTATTTTACATAAAAAAAACAAAAAACATTCAGTAAAATTGTACCAAACTTTTTGAATATAAATGGCAAAATTGTTTTGCCATATAAGTATTCTTTCTGATATTATGTTCACATCAAAAGTGTCGAATTAATTTGATGTAGTATATGGATGACATTGCTTGTGTTTACAATATGTATTTGAAAAATCTGGGATTAATTAATTTTGGTCAATGAAAAATTCAGGAGACGTTCTTTATAAATTTTTCAATAAAGGCCAAGTTTCATCAATAAGCACTTATGACTTCTCTACACTATATACAACCTAACCACATCACCTTATTAAAAACAAGCTAATTTCTCTTATTAAAAAGACATTCGCTAGAGAAAATACTACATTTTTGGCATGTAATAATATAAAAGCGTTTTTTACTAACGGTAGTTTAGACAATTATACTATGTGGACTTGCTATGAAGTTTGTGAAGCACTCATCTTCCTATTAGATAATATTTTCGTCAGGTATGGAACCACCGTTTATAGACAAATTGTTGTTATCCCTATGGGTACGAACTGTGCACCACTTGTCGCAGATTTGTTCTTGTTTTGCTATGAAAGGGATTTCATGTTGAGTCTTTCACCAGATACCCAGGCAGATGTTATTGAAGCCTTTAATGACACCTCTCGGTATCTGGATGACATATTGAACATTGACAACCCTTTCTCTCCAACTATGGTTAATTATATTTATCCTAAAGAACTTCAGCTTAACAAAGCTAATATATCTGATAATAACGTTTCTTTTCTTGATTCAGATCTCTCGATTGAAAATGGTAAAATAATTAGCAAAATCTATGACAAGAGAGATGATTTTAATTTTGACATTGTTAATTATGTTCCCCGAGCAACTTCTTATGGGGTGTATGTGTCTCAACTTATTCGTTTTTCTAGAGCTTGTACTCGAGTCGAGGACTTTAATATTCGTAATCTTTGTATAACTAAAAAGTTACTCAATCAGGGTTACCGTTACCAACAACTTCGTAAAACCGTTGCAAAATGTTATTATCGTAACCCTGATCTTCTTTCCAAATATAAAAGTAATTTAAGGACTCTTCTGCGACAAGGACTATCACAACCTGACTTCTATGGTGATGTGATTGATAAACTTCGTAAGCTTCTTGGTCATGATCACTTTCATACCATCTTTGTTAAACTTGTTAAACAGTTTATCAAAAGTGGTTATGACCTTATCATTTTGCAACGTACTGCATGCTTGGTGGTGGACCCTTTTACAGTTCGCCACTATGCTTTCCTCTTTAATTGTACGATGACCGGACAGGCTGTGGACCCTATGATGACGCCTACCTAAAGCCCATTGGGACGGTGGCGTTTGATGTTTGTCCATGATCTTTCTTGTCGTGCCCTTAATGGTGTATTCTCTTACTGCTCTGGCTTCTGCCAAGTCATTGAGTACCTTAATTGTGGCTTTCTAGACTATGTTTTTTCGTATTATATGTACTTATATTGCCTATTGATGCTGCCTTGTTGGTTAGAGATTAGATCATGGCTGGGATTTGTTTATTTACACTGTCCTGTTTTAATGGGATGACATTAGGGTAAGTGTGAGGTTTGGTGCACCCTAGAACCGGTTTATGTTTGTGATGTCGTTTGCATTTTTTATTACTTTTGCCTTCTCGTTTGTCTGCTGGCGTGTTTGTTTTTGTGTTTTGTGGTTGACTGTCGTCCTTGAGTGCTGCTTTCCCTGTCCGATATTTTTATCTTTCCTTAAAATAAAATAAACAAGACAATATGGGTGTGATTTGCGTTTGCAGCAAGACATTTTTAATCACCTCATTAGCATCAATGGCAAATTAGTAGACCCTGGAATCTGCTGGCGGTGGAAGGACTGATTCCTATAAATTGCCCCATTACAGCAAATATCCAAAGATATTCCATATTATATACTGAACACAGTTTTATTTAAACACTTTCGTATCTTCGTAACTCATTTTCATATTTTAAATATATTTTTTAGAATAGTTGTGTGATAAATATTTTGTTTTTGACACATAGTTTGTAAAACATCTATTTTTGTTTAAATTGTTACATATTTTGAAATTTACTCTTCCTTTATATGAAAACACATAACATGAATTAACATCCGTTTAAAGATACGAACCTCTTACAGTTGGTAGGAAATAATATAAAAAAACACATAAAGCTTGACTCATTTATATTGCAGATTTTCTGTCTATACAAAAATGAAACATGAATAATTCTGAGTCACCTTCCTTTTAATTGAATATCGTTTGAAATTCAAGTAACTGTAATTCAGCCTTAACATTAAATATTTCGACAATTTCTTTTGCAAATACATTTGTAGTAGTAATGCCAGTAAAACATGACGTCAAAATAATTTTAGCTGGCATATTTTAAAATTAGGAACAATGAAAGCTGCACTAATTCGAAGTACATAACAAAATCTTATATACCCAGTTGTATTAGTGTTATAATTTATTTCTAAGAAAACATATCTACTTGAAAATGTAAAATGTGTTCATGCAATCAGAGCAGACGATTTACACTCGTTATTTTGCAGTTTAACCGTATATATCGCAAAATACACAAACGAATGAGAATATTATTGACATATTCTAGGTGGGTACTTAGGAATTTTGACTACTCTTTTGTAACCATGAATCACGCTCTTGTACACATGTATATGGCGCAGAAATGCCTAATTAGTCGTCAGGAACACAGCATCTAAAACAATAGATATAGGGGATCCTAACACGCCAAAATCTGAAACAGACTGAAAAGAGCTTCAGTTTCATGTAAACAGATTAATAATTATTACTTGTATATAATCAATGACATATCAATTACGGGTATATCTTTATATTACATCCATATCAATCTTTTATTGGAGGGTGAGTGGGGCTCACTGTTATACTTTTCCAATTCTGTGCCATTGTATAACGATGTGTCTTGCTTGCAAACCAAACCTCGAATGACTTATTAAATTGACCACGCATTGACCAATTACTGCCAAAAATATTTCAACGCAATGCAATCCTCAACTTGAACTTCTGTATAGATGACTACCACGCGATACCACGTGATATATATTATATATGCTGTGCAGACAGTCCTTTGAACTTAAGAACTGTTGGTCGGCCACCTTTGAACAAAAATCCATAATCGATGGGATATGGTCAAGCGAAATGTTCAACTAAAAAGAAATATAAAAAGATCGGACAGGGAAAGTAGCAATCAAGGAGGACAGTCAACCACAAAACACAGAAACAAACACGCAAACAGACAAACAAGAAGGCAAATGCAATAATAAATGCAAAAGACATCACGAACACAAAAGGGTTGACAATAGGGCTACCGCCTTGGAACGGTCAGTGGCAACAAAGGCCACTGGGTGTTTAAACCGGTTCTAGGGTTCACCAAACCTCACACTTACCCTACTGTCATCCCATTAAAACAGGACAGTGTAAATAAAGAAATCCCCGCCATGATCTAATCTCTAACCAACAAGGCAGCATCAATAGGCTTTATAAGTAAAACACAAACATGCTCGCGTAAATATTATCAAAAAAAAAAGAGCCTAGAAACCCACAATTAAGTCATTCAATATTTAATACTATTAATCAGATACAAGAGTTGCTTCCGTTGAAAAGTCCAAAATATAAATATTTTATAATTGTTTGAGTGTACGAATAAAATTATAATTGTATTTAAATATTGAATGGTTTAAACAGCACTGTTGTGGGAAACAACTAGTTTCATTTACATATTAATTGTCTGTCGTTTGTTCTTTTGATTAGTTATTTGCTTCAACAAATGCATTGCTTAATTACAGGCTGATTTGGTTTATGTTGTATCGATCGGTTTAATTGAGCCTGACCTACATTTTAAAATATATGATGTTATATCAATTTACGTTCCCAGCAATCTTTTCATTGTCGGAGTGTTTAAGCAACCTTTTCAATGTCGGAGTGTTTAAGCAACCTGTTCATTGTCAGAGTGTTTAAACAACCTTTTCAATGTCGGAGTGTTTAAGCAACCTTTTCAATGTCGGAGTGTTTAAGCAACTTTTCATTGTCGGAGTGTTTAAGGAACCTTTTCAATGTCGACGTGTTTAAGTAACCTTTTCAATGTCGGAGTGTTTAACGAGCAAATTGGAATATGTGCTACGGGTATTTAATGAAAGACATGTTTATGACCAGTACATTTTGAAACAGGTGCCTTGATATTGGGCGATCGTCGTCACTGACTGCTGAATCTGGTTAATTTCTGGTAATTGGTATTACAACGCTACAGCTGCCACACAGCAATTAGCAAACGCTCGTTTGAATGTCAATAAATACTGAAAAGGGGATCCCTTGGAAGCAACACAAACACACAAGAGAGAAAAGTAGCAGACTCAGTCTTGTTGAATCTAATGTCTGCGCTTATCATTGTAAAAAGACACATTGTCACTACAGACAGTTATTTGCAGCGTATTTTATTAAATATAAAGTTCCTAAAGATGCTATTGAATATTCCATATATCCATGGATTTATACTGCTATGTAGCAGGTATGATAGTCTTCCAATTGTGGGGCCACTATATCGGAATCCAATAGAAACTCATCCGTGTGTTTTCCTACTAGAAAAATCCATATCTGTAATGAGAGATGTGGTAGGAAACTCAGGATGAATGCAGCTGTTACAGCTATCTTTACTAATGTTATGTTCAGAGATTCATTGCCCAACACGTTTCGCGTTTACGGCCGCCACACAGCACTAAACAAACGTTAGTGTGAATGTCAATAAATACTGAAGATTGGATCCCTTGGAACCAACTCAGTTATACTATGATAAATGTTGAATTCCAATTGTTTGATAATTTTCAAATATTTGATATATAAAACGTTGTGATATGCGATATTATTTTGACTGTGATATGGACAGACTGTGATTATTTTAGTAATGTTTACCTATGTATCTTTAACATCACATTTCAACCAGAAACGAAGGAAATGAACTAAAAATAACCACAAGGTACAATTTTAGCCTTTGATCAGACCAACCTCAATCTTATTTCAGTAACAGTGAGTAAAATGGAAATACTGTTTATTTTCTTAAATAATAAGGAGAAAATAAAATTGCATTTTTCTATTAATTCAAAATATGAATGCCTTGCCATTTGTCACGTATGGTTTAGCCTACTATTACTCTTAATATATGCTATACAGAAACAAGTGTGTCATACATATCAGTTTTTACACGCACTTACTTCACACGCATTTACAAGCTATGTTTACTTTCAATGTAACAGGAAAGTCAATATTCGTGTTCATATTGACGTGTTCATATTGACGTTGACATGTTCATATTGACGTGTTCATACTGACGTATTCATACTGACGGGTTCATACTGACGTGTTCATACTGACGTGTTCATATTGACGTGTTCATATTGACGTGTTGTAAAATCATTGTACAGGAACTATATTGGTCCTACTCGTTAAGGATTGGTGCATTTCGCAGGAAGTTAATCATTTGAGATAAACGTTATAGTATTTATTATGTTTCATTGTGAAAAATTCCCACGATGTGACGACAATATGTTTGTTTAAAATAAACCAGCTCAACCTTTTTTTAAACTTGTATATGACAAGTTGCTTTGACATTTCTTTCGAAACAAGTAAAAATATATGTAGGTCACCAGGTTTTTAATGAATTTATATTATTTTTTTACACACATTTTCCATTCATTTTGTCATTTTCCAGTCATTTTGACATTTTCACTGTAAAATACTATACACGAAATATTCACAAAGAGGTCGAGTATATGATTAACTTGATATGAAATTTTATATATGAATTCCACTATTTAAAGTAAAACTCTTATTTGTTCGATAACAATAGGACAAATTCTACTCAGGGCTACCTATACCCACTATTTTCTTGATAACAACAAATGATCACAAATGACACAAAAAATATGAAGAAAAATGATTTGGCTTAAAGTTTGATTATGTTCTCAAATAAAACTATTATTTCAAACATAAAACACTTGGATTTGAACATGGTAGAACTTGCCCACCCAACATCCTTAAATCAGTTTTCCGATTTGATGAATGATCTTTATGTAAGTGGAAACAAATGATTGTTCATAGGCAAATAACATAACATAACATAACATAACATAACATAACATGACAAAACATTACATGACATAACATAATTGTATTTAGCATTAAACCACTTCAATAGTTTATAGCCTACAAAATGTATAATGCAATCTTTCTCCCATTCATGGTGACATAATGCAAATAAATATAAATATCAAATGTCCATTCCAATGCTTTTCAAGGAGGAATGCAATTATTATATATTTTCTGACATCTTTCGTTCGTAAATACTCATAGCCCTGAAAATGTTCTTATAACAGTCGTTATACAATCAATGAGTTTAATTATTAAAATGCGCTTTTCAGAGGCATACTGTATGTATTTGTTTAAAGCTACAGAGTCCCTATATCAATCGATTTCTTCTTCAGCTCATTTCGAAATCGGGTATTTAAGCGAGCAAATATAGCGAAGGAAATCATTTACTGTATATACATCGACCAGTGCACATCGTACCTATACACAGGTAACAGTAATTTTACAAAAAAAAGTTAGCTTCTTTCGGGGCTCGAATACACGACTTTCTGATTTCAAGTCCTGTGCTCTATCCACTGAACTACAACGCTACTTGTGAAAATGGTATACTAACTACGATATATTATGATGCAAAATAACTTATATTTGAACGCAACTAATGATGGATCAATAAATATGCAGTCCATATTGTCGCACGTGTAAATTAACATTGCCTGGTGTAATACTGTATCTTATCAATATGAAACTAATACTTCGCCTCAAATCAACCATATCTCGAATTGTTATTTAGCGCTTGATGAGATTGTGTGCGCGCTCTTGTTATTACGTAATGCCTATTTAGTGTTAAAATGCTACAAAATACCAATAAATAGCAGTGGTCTAGAGGTTCAGCGTACATCTTCCAAATCTTACAAGTGCAAGGCTGTGGTTCAAATCCCGTTCCGGGCAACTATTTTTTTATCACATATATTCTGGAGCCATATATTTATCGATGTTACCTGTACGGAGGCTAAATAAAAATGTGAAATTTTAAGTATCGATTTCTCCTGATACAGTAGGAACGCCACGGACCTATAACATATCAGTTCTGTTCGCATTTTAACTCCGCGAACATGGACTATTTCTTTGTATTTTACAGACTATTTTACGAATTTTCAATTAAAACAGACACCATTTTATTACACCCGAAATTTGGCGCGATACGTCGGCGAGCACTACGGGTACCTATAAAGTCTAACAACACGCGTACAGTGTTTCATACCGTAGATTATGTAAACACTTATACCTTACCGGACGAAATAACGTCCCATTATGTGTCAACACGATGCAGTGTTGGTGACTGACAGGTCACCGTGACTTAACTCGACACGTGAAATTGACATGTTGTTGCAAGTTGGATTTGGGATTAATGTCTGCTGCTGGAGGTCCATGATCAAGGTATTTGTTTTGTCATTAAAATGTGTTTGTTAATAAACAGTACACCCCCCTTTTAGATCGTGCATATTTAGACATTGGCCAAATACAGTGCCTAAAAGAGTAGTGTATAGAGTATAATAGAAAGTTCATAATCACTATAAGTGTTTTTCGTGTACTCCAATCTTTCCAGTAACTGGATGTACTGTAAACTGTAGAACGTTTCGTGGAATAAAACAATTGCTAGTAGAAATGCTATCAATGTCCCCCGCACCCCGCCCCCACCCAAGTACGGTAGATAGTGTGGGGGTAGATGGAGCTTGCATACCGAAACAAGGAGGGGGTAAGAAAACTAGAAACCCCCTCCACCCTCACCCCTCAGATGCATGAATGTAAATAGTTAGCGTTGTCTCTATATCGATATGTTATCCCCATTTTCTCGCACATTCGTGAATACATAATCCGATACAACTACCATTGAAACAATGTAATCTGCCATAGACATTTGACTGAAATCGGTCAGATTCATATTTATGTACAGTAAAGTTTTGAGGCAAGGAAGTAATTTTGAATTTACATTTATTTACATTCTGTTGCGAAAAAAACAACGCAATTTCGAGAAAGTACATTTCACTTAAAAGCCTTTAAGGCGGTTTAGCTACTACGCTTGCCTCCAGTGTGTCTCAAAAGAAATGACTATTCCATGGGCTGGAAATATGCTGTGAAAGTGGAACAATGTTTTTAATGGATCTCCAGATGGGCTACATTATATTTTACATGTATAATGAATGATGAGAAATGTTTTTATTACATTAACCGTGTTATTGAGCACAAGTAGTATTCATGCTTTATTCATTTTAGTTATTTTATCTTTTCTTTTTTAAATATGTTACATTATGTATAACAAAGGATAAACAATGTCTGTTTGATCATTGACATTGGATTGATGTTGTTTTCAGAGAGATCTCAAATGTGAATCGTGCCCTTGGGCAGCTCTAAGTGAATTGATACTGACGACTTTAGAATGTCAATAAATACTGATAAAGGTCAAGCCGTATTAAATGCCATTGGATCATATAGAGGTAAGAGCCTTTTTAAAAATTGTTTGCACTTGTGTAGTTCTTTAAATGGAGCTGGTGTTATGCTTGCACGTTGCTGTTCAAAGTTAGAGTAAAAAAAAAATTCAGTGATAGTGCAGCGTGATTGTCATATGAGCTCGTGTAAACTACATGGACACTAGGCAGTCTTTATTTGTTTAAAACTTCTGGAGTTCGGTTAATTTTTCTGCATAGTTTGCATTTGTGCATCATTAATATTATTTATTAGAATAGTTCAGAAGAACTACACATTACTTACTGTTGATAATAGTGCACCTATAATAATTTATTTAACTTTTAATTCAAGCAGGTTTAAATTTATCATGTTACCAGGTTAACAAATGGAGATAATAATGTTAAAGCTTGAAAAATACTTCAAGATTGCCGTGTGTCCCTTTAACATCATCTAATTGGTTTATGTGATGGGTCCTCAATTTATTAAAGGGACACAGAGCAAATTTCCAATATTGTGTCTGTTTTACACATTTTCCTATCAGAACACACCACACATCTACAAAAGTGTCTTCTCAACTGCCCTATTTAATCATGTTTTATTTCTAAAACAAGCGGCATCACCAGGTTTTGAGAGAGAAAATAAATAGTTGTATATTAATGTTTTCTCCCCATGTTAAATGACCTTACTAAGTCATTAAAGTAAAATATCCTATGAACAAAACGTGTAAAATTTAACAATTTTAGATTTTTGGCCAGACTTGTATTTTATTCCCCTTCTAGTAAAAATGGCTTATAGAACATTGCACCCTCTGTCAGATTTAACTTTCCTTATAATAGATTCTTGCTGTACTGTTGGGTGAAACATACATTAAAATGGTTCTATAATCATGTCAGTTCAATCATATACTCGTATGATACACAATATAATATGTATTGACCCTTTACTTGATGTGCCATTTACTCAGTTTTGGTCAAGGGACGTTTATAGCATATCGGCTTTGAATCCAGTGAACACGGATTCAATTCTTACTGGCGCCACTGGGTTACTTCGATGTGTCCTGCTAGCCTCGTTCGTCTGATGGGAACGTAAACCGGGTGGTCCTGTGTATCGGAGTCTGTCCTCCCTCCAAGCACGTTAAAGAACCGTAGGTATCTAATCGGTAGTAAGCGTAGGGCAGGGTTCCTGGATGCCTATGTATCTTTCCTCCTCTCTTTCGGGCGGTTCGAAATAACCTAAACAACGTGTTGATGAGGCGTTAAACAATAATTCAATTTTAAACTGTCCCATTCCCCTAAACATGCCCTAGCTCCCTCTCGCAACACCTGATTCAAATTGAATACTCTGCTCGACTTATATTAACTTTTTATTCTATGTCTTTCTTTTCTTTCAGTCTGCACGTCATGTGGAAGAAGACTCCATGTACACCACTGGCCAGAGTCAATGCTGAAGTTTATGTTCGCTCAATTATTTGCTTAATAAAGTATACATATGAACTAAAATATTGTCTTTATAATTATGTCTTCCACCACAAAGTGGTAGGTGAGACAGATTAGATTTGGCCTTTCCGTTCGTCTGTCACAAATCTTGTCTGCGCTACTTGTTGGATTTTGACGAAACTTTGTACAAACTCTTTATTACTTTTTCTGAAGCTAATTTCATAAAACTTCATACTTTGAATGCCCCTTGGTGAAATGATAATCCCTGTTTACTTTGGAGTCAGTAGTTGAAAGGTCCGTTACCATGACCGGAAAATGAAAAGTATTGCCCACACAGTTTTTCCTCTTACCTAAAGCAAATTTCATGAAACTTCATTGTTGGACAGTGGAAAGAGGATGATCGTTTGATTTTTAGGTAAAAGGTCAAGTTCCCTGCAGACATCCACTTTCCAAGGATAAGCATATGTTACAAAACACATGTGATAATATTAATGGTTTAATATATGAATATTTTCTTGCACAATGTTGAATCCGGTAAAACAAGTGGTTTTGTTCACCGATACTGTCGCCTGTAAACCAAACCACTTGTTGTTAAATTACAGGATTCAACAGTGTGTAAGACATATTCCGATCATCAATTTTTTTTTTAAATCATAAATTAAAAAATATATATATTAAAACAAACAAAACATGCTATTTGATGAACACAGACGTATTCAAATTTTCAAAGTAGCAATATTCGCAGAATATAGTAGATTTCAACTGCTGAAAGCAAACATGTATTTTTTTCCAGGAAATAATACTTCTATGAATATAGTATATATGTTCAGGGAAATGTTTAATATGTCTGTTTTCAAACACTACAAATCGTAACGCACCGCATATGTATATTCAGTATTTACTTTCAATATAGTAGTGAGTATGACTGCGTTCTGGGACCATATAAATATAAAAGAATAATATATATAAATATATATTTATAACTATATATGCCCTATAAATATAAACGACCCGCACTTTTTGGATTCACGCGTACAGTGTTTCACAACACCACAAATCTTGCAAGTGCTCCATTGACACAATGTCATGTCCACGTTTATGTTATGAAATCTTCGAGTCTACACATAACCATGTTTGTTACCGACAGTAGCATGTATGTTACTCGTCAGTCATTTATTTACTTGGTTAAAGGGACACATGCCAATCTTGCTTTCTTTAAAACTCGAGTCGCCCCCTCAGTTTTAAACGAACAGTTACTTCTTTCTGCCTGTTAAACTTATATTAGTTTATCGCTTTCTCTGATTTCGAAAATTAACTCTGCAACGTATGTTGCCGCCATCATGATTTCATTTTTCGATATACCGTTGCAACATTGTTTGTTAAAATAAATTGGCCACTCTGACATAAACCCAAAGCATGTATAGATAAAAAAAATTAGTGTAAAATACATGAACACATATATTTTAAATATATGTGTTTACATAACGAAATTATTTAATTGTTTCTGTAGCGGTCGTCTTTCCTTAATGAATATGAATGTTGCCGTCTTTGGGTCGGACGGTCCTGTTACTTAATTAGTACTTGTCTCCGTTTATTGAAATTCTACATATATACAGAGGAGAGATGTATCTATATGATTTTGTTATTATGCTCGCTTCTAAAATGACGAAATAAATCGATTTGAATAAAAGGCGCATTCTCAGCAATACACAACGTATTGTGTGTACGGGTTGGAGGGGGGAAACCCACGGGGTTTGGAGGGATACTACCGTAATGTTGCTCTCATAAATACTGTTTACATACTACATCAATAATATAACAACTACTGAACAATGCTGAAATCGATTTATCTTTATAAATGAATTCATAATTCCACAATTGTATTCCGTGCGAACATCGATTTGGAACGTCGATTCGGCGTATTTAAACGATTACGGTGTACTTTGTTCATTTTCGGTGGGAAAAAGTACTTGCCTCCGTTTTTTTTTATATTTTACATATCTACAGAGGTAAGGTGTATTTACACGTACTTGCTTTTGTTTTTTTCTCTCGCTTCTAAAATGATGAAATAAATCAAATTTGATTAAAACTGCGCATTAGCAGCTATATACAACTTAATCAATACGGTATGGAGGGTGGTGGGGGTGGAATGAGGGGCGGGTTGCAGGGATACTACCGTAATGGTGTCCTTGAGGAAAACGGTGAACATTCTACTCTAATAATTGATTAAATACAGAACTTAATTTTTTTGCATTTTTTTCGGATTCAGAAAATTAGCACTGCAACGTATATTTTCAAAATCCTCATTTCCTTTCCCGACGTACCGTTACCACTTTGTTTGTTAAAACCTATTCTGAGCACTCCGGCATAAACCAAAAGCATGTATAGATCAGAAATTTAATCTGGAATGCATGGATACATACATTTGAAATATATGTATTGAAATAATGGAATTATTTCATTTATTGTGTACCCGTTCGCGTCTGTAAATGTATATGCATTATGCCGTCTTTGTGTCCGTGGGTCATGTTAGTTAATTTTGGGAAAAAAAAGTACTTGTCTCCGATATCATTAAAAAATTGCATATGGACAGAGGAAAGATTTATCTACGCGTACATGCATTTGTTTTTATTCTCGCTTCTAAAATGACAAAATAAATCGATTTTGATTTAAAAGCGCATTTTTGGCAATTTAAACCTTAAATCAACCTAAATTCATCCCTTTGAAAATACCTTTAACTATTAATGGGAATTACACGAAGTGTACACCAATTATGTTCGACCAATGTAGTTTGTGAATATTATTACTTTAACAACGATCTGTGATGGTGTTTTGTTATAATCACAGTTTATAAATAAGAGGTGAAGAAATCTGACCAGTGACAATTTTCCCGATAATGTCATTTTGTTATCGATTTTATCACGTGACCTTGTTTGATAAATATTCCTACGCCATAGGGCTGGCGTTCCTACTGATATACCGACTTTTGTGGTGTTCGTCGATTTGAAACTTCTTCACACGTGACTCATTCATTACCAGTTAAAAAGGGGACTGTACAGCTTTAAAGAAACATTTCCCAACGCTACTTGGTCAGTGAAAAAGCATGGGAAGCTTGAATATTTACAGCCAGCACGCTTCATGGCTGATCAACTCAGTTACATAAATTGAGACCCACTCTTAGTTTTTTTTATTTGTATAGTTGCTATATTGAGGGTAAGAATAGCTTAACAACACTTTGTAATTTACTTTAATGAAAAAAAATATGTTTATAATTTAGCTTTTGATTACAAAACTTATTTAGTATTTTTTTATTGTTTTTAGACCAAAAATCAGAGCATAACACAATAAATATACAACTTTTTTTAATGTGTTATTATGTGTACTGGTCACAAAAGCTTTAATGGGTAGGCCTCATAAACTGAAGAAAAAAAGAATATCACACTTTGCTCATGAACTTGTATGGCTAACAGAGATTTACAGTTACCTATAGAAATTCATTCTCTCTCCCCCCCCACCCTCCCCCACCACCACCCACCCCCGAAATACAATAGGCTCGAAATATGTGTTTAACTGTTCGAGTATGTGTTTAGATAGCTCTGACAACTATAACACCTTGAGATTACTCTATATTTTGTGATGCGCGTTATCATCAAAAACAATTATAGGTCGTTGATTTGATTAGCTACCCTGAGGTAATTTCAGCACGTATAATTCGTGATGTCAAAACCTGGTGGGTAGGACTTCAAAAACATCGAAACATTAGCCATACCTAATATGGCTTTATATTTCCCAGTGTACGCAATAGCACACTTGCAATCAACTGGAAATAAAATTGTATAATAGTTTCGAATTAATTAAACTGAATATTCTTAAAAAATCACACATAAATTGGGGGGCGGGCGATTATGAAAATTAAGCAATTAATTTATAACAGAGTGATTGTTTTGCAAAATAAATGAAATAAAAAAGATAAAGGTAATACATAATAAACATACTAATTTGTATAATATAATATTTCTCACCTGAAATCAAAACTCCAACAAATATGAAACAAGTCAAGTCCATGTTGACAGTACAGCAATATAGTCGAGAGTTTAGCATGTAACTATATACCTGTTGAATTATTGATATAATAGAGGGAAGTTAGAAATGTTTTAACTCTGAGGCTACTAAAGGGACATTACACAATTTCCATTTCGAAACAATATTGCACATTCAGAATACGATTTTAAATATACATTCATCCCAGAACATGTATGAATTTTATGATGGGTCAATGGTCAAGGTCAAACCTTAGGAGTTGTATAGCGTGTCAAAGTCATAAAGCTGATAAAGGACCTTTGGAAACGGCCGAGCACGACACATACGAAATATTGCAGTCTCGGTTTGATTGAGACTGTTCATGAGCGGTAGTGAAATATGATAGCTACCGCTCACGCCCTATACCCCCGGTTTGAGCAGAACACAATATTCATAAAAATCAACAGTACAGAATTTTAACCATCCCCATACAAAAACAAACGTAATCCTCATTCGTTTTTTACTTTAAAAAATCAAACATATATGGACTCACATACATATTAATTAATTAATTTGTTATTAGGTATGTGATGGACCGTACCCCATTTTTTTTGGAAGAAAAGAAACCTTTGCTAAAATGATAATTCAAGATAAAAAAAAAGGTTTGTTATACTGCTCAACCTTTTTTAAACTTGTATATGACAAGGATCTTTGACATTTCTTTCGAAACAAGTAAAAATATATGTAGGTCACCAGGCTTCTAATGAATTTATATTTTTTTTTACACACAATTTCCAGTTATTTTGACATTTTCACTGTAAAATACTACACACAAAAAATCTACAAAGAGGTCGAGTATATAATTAACTTGTACTATGTACTTGTATATATGAATTCCACTATTTAAAGCAAAACTCTTATTTGTTCTATAACAATAGGATAAATTCTACCCATAAGCTACCTATACCCATTATTTTCTTGACAGCAAGAAATGGCCGCAAATGACAGAAAAGATATGAAGAAAAAAGATTTTGCTTAAATATAGATATAAAAATCGAACAGGAAAAGCAGCATTCAAGGACGACAGTCAACCACAAACACACACAGAAACAAAGAACAAATTTAAAGATGACTAAAATGCCAAAAAAGAATTCACAAACACAAAAGGGTTGACAATAGAGCTACCGCCTTGGGACGGTCAGTTGCAAAAAAACACCGCTGGTGTTTAAACCAGGCCCTAGGGTGCACCAAACCTCACACTTACCCTACTGTCACGCCCTATAAATCAGTTTTCCGATTTGATGAATGATCTTTATGCAAGTGGAAACAAATGAGTGTTCGTAGACAAATAACATAACATGACATAACATACTTGTATTTAATGCAATCTTTCTCCCATTCATGGTGACATAATGCAAATAAATATAAATATCAAATGTCCATTCCAATTCTTTTCAAGCAAGGAGGAATGCAATTATTATGTATTTTTTGACATCATACTCATAGCTCGGAAAATGTTCTTATTACAGTCGTTATACAATCAATGAGTTTAATTATTACAATGCACTTTTCAAAGGCATACTGTAAGTATTTGTTTAAAGACACATTTCCCAACACAACTTGGTCAGTAAAAAAGCATGGGAAGCTTGAATAGTTAAAGCCAGCACGCTTCATGGCTGATCAACATAAATTGAGGCCCACTCTTAGTTGTTGTTTTTTATAGCATTGCTATATTGAGGGTAAGAATAGCTTAACAACACTTTGTAATTTACTTTAATGAAACAATATATATTTATAATTTAGCTTTTGAATACAAAACTTATTTGGTATTTCTTAATTGTTTTTAGACCAAAAACCACAGCACAACACAATAAATATACAACATTTTTTAATGTGTTATTATGTGTACTGGTGACAAATGCTTTAATGGGTGGGCCTCATAATCTGAATAAAAACTGAATATCACACTTTGCTCATGACATTGTATGGCTAACAGTGATTTACAGTTACCTATAGAAATTCTTTCCACCCCCACCCCACCCCCAACCCCCCCCCCCCCAAATACAATAGGCTCGAAATATGTGTTTAACTGTTCGAGTAAGTATTTAGATTGCTCTGACAACTATACCACCTTAAGACTACTCTATATTGTGTGATGCATGTTATCATCAAAACAATTAAATGTCGTTAGTTTGATAGCTACCCTAAGGTAATTTCAGCACATATAATTCGTGATGTCAAAACCTGGTGGGTAGGACTTCAAAAACATCGAAACTTTGCGACTATGAGCCATACCTAATATGGCTTTTTATTTCCCAGTGTACGCAATAGCACACATGCAATCAACTGGAAATAAAATTGTATAATAGTTTCGAATTAATTAAATTGAATATTCTTAAAAAATCACACATAAATTGGGGGGCGGGCGAGAATGAAAATTAAGCAATTAATTTATTATGGAGTGATTGTTTTGCAAAATAAATTTTAAAAAGGTAAAGGTATTACATAATAAACATACTGATTTGTATTATATAATAATTCTCACCTGAAATCAAAATTCCAACAAATATGAAACAAGTCACATCCATGTTGACAGTACAGCACTGGATGAATTACTGACTAGGCTGTCGAGAGTTTAGCATGGAACTATATACCTGTTGAATTATTGATATACTAGAGGGAAGTTAGAAATGTTCTAATTCTGAGGCTACTAAAGAGACATTACACAATTTCCATTCCGAAACAATATTGCACATTCAGAATACGATTTTAAGTAGACATTCATCCCAGAACATGTATAACTTTGATGATGGGCCAATGGTCAAAGTCAAACCTTAGGAGTTGTATAGTGTGTCAAAGTCATATAGCTGGACGCGTTTGACGGGTAAATGTCGCACCACATGACTTGTATGGACGTGTGTGACAGGTAAAATACAAAGCCCTCGACGTTTGTGAAGGGTAAATGCCATACGATAGAACTTGTATATTAGTAGAGCAAATTTCAGGTATTTTTGGGAGGTACCCGGACCGAGGTATAACAAGCACTGTCATATATCAAAATGTTCGGCATAGTTTGAAATTAATTGGCATGAATTTGAAATGTTTGGTTCTAGATCCGCAATTCAAGATGGCGTCCAAGATGGCAACTTGTTTTTAGAAAACCTGATATAAAAATGAACAATGAATGTAGTGATTGTTTCCACCTCAAAACTCAGTAAATGGTAATAAAACTAATTGATTATATTATAGGAAGTAAAATAAGTTTTAAAAATGTTCACTATAGGTCAAAAGTTCAAATTAGTGCAACAATAGACAATTGACTATACAAAAGTTAGTACTACGACAACACATTTTGGTATAAGACACACTATTATACACCAAAACAATTGTAAAAAATAGTTCTTTGACCTAAGTCGAGGACATGCAGAGATATCTAAGATGGCGTCCAAGATCGCGCCTAATTACAAGTATTTATTAATTACGCAAAATTTGAGCATGTTCAAAAAATACTAATTCAAGGTGTAATTTATATTTAAAAGAAATATGCTTAAATAAAAATCTATTTTATACACAAAACCAATTTTAAGAAAGAGTCCTTTAAACAAATTATTTTAAATTTGACCTAAATTGAGGACATACAGAGATATTCAAGATGGCGTCCAAGATGGCACCAAATTTCAAGTATTTATTAATTACGCAAAATTTGAGTATCTCAGAAAATAATAATTTAAGGTTTTTTATTTTAAATAAATCAAACTAACTATGCCATCAGAAGTAAAATAAATAAATAAAAATCACCTTTCCTAATTTAGGGGTCAAATGATCAATTTAGTGCAAAAATGATGGTTGACTATACACAATTTGTATTGGGACAATTCATTTTTTGTTTAACATTTATTAAATTTAAACACATTGGTCTAGTGAGAAAAAAAGGTAAGCTTAAAAATATATGCATTATTGGAGTAAATAAAACAAATGAGATATAGGGTCCTATAGAAACCACAGCGTCCGAACGCAATGGCAGTGTTACCGACTCTGGAACGGTCAGTAGGCAATAAGGCATACTGGTTAGCTTGAATCGATTTTATATGCGCACAATCCTCGCTATTATCCAGACTTCAGCACCAAAATAGACAAGACAGTAGTGTAAACAAATATACATCCCATCAAAAGGAATTCTCTAACAATAAAGTCCATAATTATGCTAATATTTATGCTGCTTATTCGGAGAGGGCATAGGTCCGAGTTTGAACTTCCCTATGTAACAGGAAGAACAAGACAATGTTTCGTAAGATATTTGCTGGTGATAGAAGTGTTTCATAGACGGCTGGATGTTAACCGGATATGACGTTGAAAAAACAACAGCTCGAGGGACATTTTGGCTCCTTCTAAATTCAGTAAAAATTTTGTTTAAAAAACTGTGTCATACGAAACAAACCATTACACAATACAAAATACCCCCTTTATAATTTAGGTGTCAAAGTCTAGATAAATGTGTCAAATTAGCGCAAAACAGTATAAATGTTAGTATTAATGCAACATTTAATTTTTGCAAAAAATGAGATATAGGGTCCTATAGAAACCACAGCGTCCGAATGGAATGGCATCGTAGGTCCGCACTGTACTGCAAACAAGGACTTGATAATACAATGAAAGAGACAAAAAACAACAGAAAGGGTGGTGAAGACAGGGTTACCGACTTGGAACGGTCAGTAGGCAATAAGGCCTACTGATTAGCTTGAATCGATTATATATGCACACAATCCTCGCTATTATCCTGTCTTCAGCGCCCAAATAGACAAGACAGTGTAAACAAAACTACATTCCATCAATAGGAATTCTTTAACAATAAAGTCCACATCCAGAGAAACTAACTAAAGAAACACATACAAAATAATAAACATCTCAGGATGTATCCAGAATCGTACTGAACAACCATAGTAGTTGCAGCTAAAGAGATAACCAATCTAGGGTACGACCAGAAAACCCTAGGGACGAAAGCTTATGCACCCTCTTCCCTTACTTTATTATATACTTATATAATTGTAAAGAAAACTTTAAATAAATGAAATGAAACCTCCCCTGTAAATCTCACCTCTGTCAAGGGCATACATATAAAGGATCTTCAGTTATGAATATGCTTTGCTAAAATGTGTCTTTTAATCCTTAGCCTGATATGGGCGACTACAATAGTCTTTGCGTCCATTGTAAAAGTAAGTGTAAAAGTCGAACAGGAAATGCAGCTTTCACAGAACACAGTAAACCCAAAAACACGCAAAAAAAACAAACAAGAATGGCAATAAGTAATAATAAAGGCATATGACGTCACAAACGCAAATGGGTTGACATTAGGGCTACCGCCTTGGAACGAGCAGTGACAAAAAGGCCGCTGGGGGTTTAAACCAGGTTTTAGGGTGCACCAAGCCTCATACTTACCCTACTGTCATCTCAACTAAACGAGATGAACTATTCTCTAAACAACGAGGCAGCATTAATAGGCAATATAGGTTAAACACAAAGATGCTCGTGTATATATAAATACAAAGGAACAATAGCCTGGAAAGCCACGAAGAAGGTACTCGATGACTTGGCAGAAACTAGAGCAACAAGAGAATCAACCATTGAGGGCACGACAAGACAAGAACTGAGACAAACATCAAACGTCTCCTTCCTTTATGGCTTTAGGTAGACGTCATCATAGGGTACACAGCCTCTTTTGATAAACCTTTCAACAAGTTTAACAAAGATAGTATGAAAGTGATCATGATCAAGAATCTTACGAAGTTTGTAATTCATATCACCATATAAGTCAGGTTGTGATATTTCTTAACGCAGAAGAGTTCTTAAATTACTTTTATATTTGGAAAAAAGATCAGGGTTACGATAATAATATTTTGCAAAGGTTTTATGAAGTTTATGGTAACGGTAACCCTGATGGAGTAGCTTTTTAGTTAAACAAAGATTACGAATAGTAAAGTCCTCAACACTAGAAAAACGAATAAGCTGAGACACATAAATCCCATAAAAAGTTGCTCGGGGTATATCCCCATCTAAATGGGGAAAATTAACAATATTAAAATTAAAACCATCTCTCTTGTCATAGATTTTGCTAATTAGTTCACCATTTTCAATAGAGAGATGTAAATCGAGAAAAAAATCGTTAATATCAGCAATATTAGCTTTGTTAAGTTGAAATTCTTTAGGATATATATTATTAACCATAATATTAAAGGAAGGGTTGGTAATGTTCAATATGTCATCCATATACCGAGAGGTGTCAATAGAGGGTTTAATAACATCTGCCTGGGTAAACCCAGATCCGCCTGCGAGTAACTCATTTCTCCAAAACATCCCTTTGTAACATAAATGGAATGATCTAAATTTAAAGAAAGGGCAGTCCATTATACATTTATAGCGGGCTTGTCACAGGATGACCTTAGTGGTTGGGCTAACTCAGGAAAGAATCAATGACGGTGAATGCATTTACATAAGTTTAATGCAACTTTTAAAATATGTTTAATATATATACAATTATCTAAAAAAACAAGCGAATACACAAATGAACTATGAAAAGAGTGTTCTCCTGAACGTTTAAGACGTTCTTAGTATTGTTATAAATACTGAATGTCTAAGACACTAAAGTGTTGTTAAAGCTATAACAATGTTGATCTAGCGCGATAACTGTGATGCGCGAGAGCTCATGAAGATGATGATGCGCGAATTCAATGGATGATTGTCATCAAATGCCTTCTGTAAGGGTTGATGACGCGATGCAATGATAGTTAATCTCCACTGAGATTGTGAATGATATTCCTTCAGTGAGGACTGGTAACGGGCCCACCTTGTGTCCCGGGGGTTGTAGTTAGTAAAACCTGGCTGCGCAGGTACGGGGGCCGTCTCCACCGCTTGTAAACGTTATTCGTGGAAACTTAGCTCCACTCCTGGATATCCAAACCTAGATGGCTTACTCCAACCCTGGATGGCTTATATCCTGGATGGCTTATTTCCATCCCTGGATGGCTTATATCCTGGATGGCTTATTTCCATCCCTGGATGGCTTATATCCTGGATGGCTTAGGCTGTAATTATACATACGTTTTAGATGTCGGTTGACAAACATAACAATCTTGCATAATTATCATTACCCAAACAAATCATTATTCAATCAATATATGTAAGCTGTACTAATGATGAGTAGCAATGTATACATTTTCTACAACGCAATGTATACGCTATGTACGTCGCTGTTAATCAATGCCCCTAATACATGTAATATAAACATGATCAAATTACTCATATATTACACTCACTGAGTTATGCATGCACGCATTTATTCTTGTCACTCATCTCATTGTTAACTAATGTTAACAATCGTGTATTACAATCACTGAGTTATACGCCAACGTTAACTAATGCACCTATTATCCACTGTTATCAAATTAATATTGTTTTACAATTAATGATCAATTACAATAATTACATCTAATAAAGTAACTTCAAAATCATATGCTAGTCTAAAGTTATGTTTGAGAAACATCAATGCTAACCGGATGTCGTAACCGCCAAACAAGATGGCGCCGCCCACTGAATACAAATATACCATAAAAGTTTAATAAATTTACTAATCACATGTTGCCTATGCATTTTGCCGTCCAATTTCTGTTCCAACAAAGTACTATCGATGATCCCGGCGAGAGCTAGAAGACAATGGGTTTTATAGCAAACATTACGCCCAAATCATTATTTCCCCCGTTCAGTCCGTGACAAACGTGGCTAAATCTACAGTATTGAATCTACACGAGAGGCCCCTTATACAATTTTGCCGTTTAAGGAAAATATACCTATACGTTTACATGCATTAGCACAAAACTAAACTTATGACACGGCCTCTCTGGTGGCCACTTAAAATGTGCACGCTTTTACGTGTTATATGAATAGATCATGAATATTGTGAAATTGTTTCAACTCGAACAATAGATTTTGGGTGTAACCGATAACTTACAAGAGTTATATACGACCAGTACGCTCTACCCGTGACATTTTGTGACAGGGCTAAGGGTTAATATTAGATTTAAATGGCTCCGCTATAGAATTAACATTACATAAAGCTTATTCTCTGGCAGACAAAACATATATGCTCTTAGAACAGTCGAATATAGACTCATAAAGTCATTATATAATTCATATTATGTAAAATAAGAACTCCTTAAAAGAAGGGTTTAATAATAGTTGTAATGTTAAAAACGTGTTCATAGACTTCTCTATTAATCTCTATTCATATGGTGATCATTAATAAAAACAGTAGTCATGTTGTACTTTAAATCTTGGTGCTGCGGTGCATCTCTCACTATTCGTTTCAATGCAGACTTTTGACATTTGCATGTGTTGCTTTGTGTATAACAGTATACCGTGTGAAAAGCACATTTCTTTTTCGACTGTGAGTTTGTTGAATAGTTTATGAGCTGATTTTTATCATGACCAGGATGCACACTTATTTTCAGGTTGAAAGTATTTGGACTCATACAATAACTGCATGTGTTGCACTCATGTTTGCTTCATAGTGAGCATACAATAGCAATTTTGTGTCAGTTTCTTCTTAGAGAAGAGCTCGTCAACGTAACCAACATTAGTATGTTTTACTGCTAAAACTATAAGGCATAATCCTGAATACCATCACAAATGACCATAGAATGATGTTCATTCAACAAAGCGGGAGTGTTTTGGAGAATACAAGATGTAGTTGTTTCAAAGCTCATCTTTAAATTTGCCGTCAGCCAGCATCATTTTTCAATCTGGATATTTTTTTTCAAATCTGGTAGATAGTGACATAACAGTGTTCGTATTCAAAGAATCAACCTCACCATGTTCAGCTTTGTTTTTTGCTTGGAATAAATGTAGCTGTCAAACACTACAATGCATTCTATTGACGCCAAAGCCCATTGTGATTTATTATTTTAGCCGTTTCATTGGAGTTAATACTTTGGTATTATCGTCTATATAAAAATTATTCAATCATCTCAAAATATGTGTTTTTGAATGTTTTTCACAGGCTCATCAACACATCATATACTATTTAGAGCCACCCAGAGAAGAAAGGATACATTGGAGTCAGAGAACCAAACCTACTTTTACTAATGAAACGATTTTTAAGGTGCTTTAATTATAATATACAATACGCTGGAACACCCTGGTAACATCTCCATTTGACGGATAAGGATAAGGGAACGCGTTTTACCCCACAACACACTGACTAAACTCAGTGGCACCGATTAGACTTGAACCCATGTCCTCTACTTGCAAGTCTACCATGCTATAAACTGGGCCACGCCAGTTTCATAATCTGAACATCTGTGTTAATGCACGATTCATCCAGTAGAGGACAAACAAATGATTCAAGTAGATGAGACTACTGGTTACTGAAGTTTCCAGTAATTGTCTCTGAAACCTGCCAATCTTACAGCAAATTATATGGGAAAAGAAATTGTGCCGTTTGTCACTCCATGTTATAATTTTTTTCAGAATTTATGAAGTACTTCTTTAATATATTATCAGTGCTCTCCAATTTTCCATTCATCTTTCTTCTAATGCTTTTTGTTAGTAAGACCACGTCAAAAAATGTAAGGCAAGTTGTTTCCTTTGTTAGTGTTAATTCTGGAACACAACCATATATGCAATTGTATGTAATGCTATAGTTTATCTTCTTTCACGTTAAGAAAACGTAGACCTACGCCATAAGCAGCATACACGTTAATTATGTTGTTGTTCTCTTACTCCCGCATTGTTAACATTGGTAAGCGTTAAGAAAACGTAGTCCTATGCCATAAGCAGCATACACGTTAATTAAGTTGTTGTTCTCTCACTCCCGCATTGTTAACATTGGTAAGCGTTAAGAAAACGTAGTCCTATGCCATAAGCAGCATACACGTTAATTAAGTTGTTGTTCTCTCACTCCCGCATTGTTAACATTGGTAAGCGTTAAGAAAACGTAGACCTATGCCATAAGCAGCATACACGTTAATTATGTTGTTGTTCTCTTACTCCCGCATTGTTAACATTGGTAAACGTTAAGAAAACGTAGACCTATGCCATAAGCAGCATACACGTTAATTATGTTTTTGTTCCCTTACTCCCGCATTGTTAACATTGGTAAACGTTAAGAAAACGTAGACCTATGCCATAAGCAGCATACACGTTAATTATGTTGTTGTTTTCTTACTCCCGCATTGTTAACATTGGTAAACGTTAAGAAAACGTAGACCTATGCCATAAGCAGCATACACGTTAATTATGTTGTTGTTCTCTTACTCCCGCACGCATTGTTAACATTGGTAAACGTCAAACATCTTCATTATTAAGAAAATCCGAATATTTAAAATTTGTGATGCAAAGGGTTTATTCTATGAAGTGCATATTTGCACTCAAATTACCCTTTGTCCTTGGTTTTGACCCTTTTTTATGTCATATGTAAACCCTTAAAGTTTAACAAATACCATTTCATACTTAGGGATATTTTTTTTAAAAATAAAATACCTTAAATAAATATTTTTGGAACATGCACACACTTTGCGTAATTAATAAATACTTGTATTTTGGCGCCATCTTGGACGCCGTCTTTGATATCTTTGCATGTCTTTGACTTAAATTTCAACTCATTTATTTAAAGAACTATTTCTTACAATTGTTTTGGTGTATAATAATGTGTGTTATACCAAACATTGTTGTCCCAGTACTAACTTTTTTATAGTCAATTGTCATTTTTAAAATGCATTTACTTCCTATGAAAAAATCAGTTAGTTTTATTACCATTTACTGAGTTTTGAGGTTAAAGCAATGCCAATACAAGTTAGTACCAACATTTCAGAATTTATAACGGCAATCCGAAAAACTTCTGACCATGCCGATCATTTTGGTATATGACAGTGTGTGTTATACCTTGGGTCCGGGTACTCCCTTGAAATATGCATCTTTTAAGGTTATTTTTGCTCTGCTATATGGAGGGTCTAAGTCAAAACCCTGGACGTGTGTGAAGAGTAAATGCTATACGAAAGAATTTGTATGACGGGTCGAAGTCATAACCCTGGACTTGTGGGATGGATTAAGGTCATATCCCTGGAAGTATGTGACGGCTAAAGGGTATACCATTTGACGTGAGTGACGGGTAAAAGACATAAAACAGGACTCGTATGACGGGTCTAAGTCATAACCCCGGACTTATGAGATTTCCCTGGACGTATGTGACGGGTAAAGGGTATACCATTGGACGTGAGTGACGGGTAAAAGACATAAAACAGGACTCGTATGATGGGTCTAAGTCATAATCCTAGATGTGTTTGACGGATAAAGGGCAGACTCCTGGATGTGTGTGAGTGGTAAAGAGCGTGAGGCGGGTCTAAGTCATAGCCCTGGATGTGTGTGACGGATAAAGGGCATAATCCTGGATGTGTGTGAGTGGTAAAGAGCGTATGGCGGGTCTAAGTCATAACTCTGGATGTATATGACGGATAAAGGGCATAATCCTGGATGTGTGTGAGTGGTAAAGAGCGTATGACGGGTCTAAGTCATAACACTGGATGTGTGTGACGGATAAAGGGCATACTCCTGGATGTGTGTGAGTGGTAAAGAGCGTGTTGCGGGTCTAAGTCATAACCCTGGATGTGTGTGACGGATAAAGGGCATTCTCCTGGATGTGTGTGAGTGGTAAAGAGCGTATGGCGGTTCTAAGTCATAACCCTGGATGTGTGTGACGGATAAAGGGCATACTCCTGTATGTGTGTGAGTGGTAAAGAGCATGTTGCGGGTCTAAGTCATAACCATGGATGTGTTTGACGCATAAAGGACATACTCTTTGGTGTGTATGAGTGGTAAAGAGCATGTGGCGGGTCTAAGTCATAACCCTAGATGTGTGTGAGTGGTAAAGAGCGTGTTGTGGTTATAAGTCATAACCCTGGATGTGTGTGAGATGTAAAGAGTGTGTGGCGGGTCTAAGTCATAACCCTGGATATGTGTTAGTGGTAAAGAGCACATGACGGGTCTAAGTCATAACCCTTGATGTTTGGGAGTGGTAAAGAGCGTATGGCGGGTCTAAGTCATAACCCTGGATGTGTGGGAGAGGTAAAGAGCGTATGGCGGGTCTAAGTCATAACCCTGGATGTGTTTGACGATAAAGGGTTATAGTCCTGAGTGTGTTTGAGTAGTAAAGAACGTATGGCGGGTCTAAGTCATAACCCTAGATGTGTGTGAGTGGTAAAGAGCACATGACGGGTCTAAGTCATAACCCTGGATGTGTGTGAGTGGTAAAGAGCGTGTGGCGGGTCTAAGTCATAACCCTGGATGTGTGTGACGGATAAAGGGCATACTCCTGTGTGTGTGTGAGTGGTAAAGAGCGTATGACGGGTCTATGTCATAACGCTAGATGTGTGTGAGTGGTAAAGAGCGTATGGCGGGTCTAAGTCATAACCCTAGATGTGTGTGAGTGGTAAAGAGCGTGTGGCAGTTATAAGTCATAACCCTGGATGTGTGTGAGAGGTAAAGTGTGTGTGGCGGGTCTAAGTCATAACCCTAGTTGTGTGTGAGTGGTAAAGAGCGTATGGTGGGTCTAAATCATAACCCTGGATGTGTGTGAGAGGTGAAGAGTGTGTGGCGGGTCTAAGTCAAAACCCTGGATATGTGTTAGTGGTAAAGAGTGTATGGCGGGTCTAAGTCATAACCTGGATTTGTGTGACGGATAAAGGGCATACTCCTGTATGTGTGTGAGTGGTAAAGAGCATATGGCGGGTCTAAGTCATAACCCTGGATGTGTTTGACGATAAAGGTCATACTCCTGGGTGTGTGTGAGTGGTAAAGAGCGTATGGAGGGTCTAAGTCATAACCCTAGATGTGTGAGTGGTAAAGAGCTGATGACGGGTCTAAGTCAAAACCCTGGATATGTGTGAGTGGTAAAGAGCGTATGGCGGGTCTAAGTCATAATCCTAGATGTGTTTGACGGATAAAGGGCATACTCCTGGATGTGTGTGAGTGGTAAAGAGCGTGAGGCGGGTCTAAGTCATAACCCTGGATGTGTGTGACGGATAAAGGGCATAACCCTGGATATGTGTGAGTGGTAAAGAGCGTATGGCGGGTCTAGGTCATAACCCTGGATGTGTGTTACTGATAAAGGGAATACTCCTGGATGTGTGTGAGTGGTAAAGAGCGCATGGCGAGTCTAAGTCATAACCCTGTATGTTTGTGATTGGTAAAGAGCGCATGGCGGGTGTAAGTCATAACCCTGGATATGTGTGAGTGGTAATGAGCGTATGGCGGGTCTAAGTCATAACCCTGGATGTGTGTGACGGATAAAGGGAATACTCCTGGATGTGTGTGAGTGGTAAAGAGCGTATGGCGGGTTTTAGTCATAACCCTGGATGTGTGTGACGGATAAAGGGCATACCCACTGGATGTGTGTGAGTTGTAAAGAGCGCACGCATGTGCGTGTGTGACGGGTTAAGCGAATACCACTTGGCTTATATGGCGGGTCAAAGCCATATACCAGGACTGGTATGGAGGATCGAGTTCATACCCCAGGATTTCACATTACCGTCTACCTAGTAGCAGCTGTGTCACCGGACGTTCCAATGGGCTACAATGTACTAGATGTTTTTTCTGATTACTTACGTTTTAATCTATAAAACAAATGAAACAAATGATCCTATAGAAACCGAAACACCCAATAACCGTTGGTCTGCACTGTACCACATACTTACTTCCCCGGGGTCACTAAAGCCTCCCTCATTGAGCTTTTTTTCTTGGTATCTCAGCCACTTCTGCTACTGTTGCAGTGTATACAGTATAAAACTGTCATCAACCGAACAATTCAAATCAATTTCTAGTCTTGGTCACACGGCCTGCTTCTGATGTTTTCGCTACGCAATGATCTTCTGAACCAAGGCCTGAGGAAAAACGGAAGTTTGGAGGCGATTTTGGCGAGACTTTGAAGATTATATGAGACTTTCATGAAACGTATTTTCATGCTAATTACATGTTAATTTCTTACTTTTAACTTGTAAGAAATAGCAAATGGCATCAGAAATTGCAAGTAAGAAATTTGATAGATGTATGATACGGTACTGGCAGGCCGACAATAATCAATTTCGCATTCCTATTTTAATTTGCACTTATTTGATATTTATTTACAAACGATAACGCATATATTTCATTACGGATAGTAATAGCCTCAAAATCGTTTTAGGATGAAAAACAGCATGTTCGGCATGAATCTAATACAACTAATTAAATATGATGTAGGATTTTATGTTTGAACTGTGTTGGAAATTTGAGAACAATGCGATATATACTTTAGAAATTTCATGAAAGGGAAAAGCAAACACGTTATAAATACTCAAATGCAAACATTACAGAAAAAGCGTGCAAATGACATGTTTAATTAAAATTATATCCGCTTAATATCTTAATCTTCAAACATGTTTATCCAATAAATGACTAAAATTCTGATATTTTGCATGTATCATTGTCAGCCAGTATTACTGAACTGAATATCTGATTAAGGCATTACGTGGTCCGAGTATTAAGTTTCATACCCCATCCAACCCTTTTTCCAAGAAGCGAAAACGGGGTTGGCTGGGGTATGAAATAAAACCGTAATTTCGGCTAAAAATGCTTTCATATTTTAATGTTAAATTATTTAATAGGTAATTTTAAACAGGTTAGCGCATTTTTTTTCAGTAAAAAATCTGTTTAAACGTGTTTTATTGTCGACATATCCGTTATAAAATCCTGCTTGTATGAGCTTTCCCATCGCTTAATGGAATTAAGGCGAGACCACGTAATGCAATTACTCTTTTGTTCGGGACGCTTGTTTCAGCAATAACATGAGTAATTTTAACCATACTACATCAGTTATACATCATTGGAACTGGTAGTAAATAAAAATACCTTAGATTTGAAAATCGGTTGTAAAAGAAATATTTTACAACCAAAATGCTTTTTTGATGGGGCAGAATTTACGTTTTAAATTACGTATTCAATCATTTTAGATAAGAATTCAGGAAAAAATCTAATTATTGATGCAGCAGAATTTTGCATTGAAAATTCCCTATCAAAAATAACGTTTGTAGGTGAACTGTTTATTTCTCAACCGATTTTGAAAAGTATTTTTATTTAACACATAAAATGTCTGTTTTACTGATATTCAACTGATTTAGTTTCATGTCATTGATAGAAAATCTTTGCTGTTTTACAATGATGCACTTCGAAATTTGGGTGATATGATTTATTCAGAAATGATGTCTCGTCTGCTCCCGCTGGGTAAATGGACTATTTTATGGACCAATTTATTTTACATAAAAAAGAACAAAAAACTTTCAGTAAAATTGTACCAAACTTTTCGAATATAAATGGCACAATTTCTGCCATATAAGTATTCTTTCTGATAGTATGTTCACATCAAAAGTGTCGAATTAATGTGATGTAGTATATGGATGACATTGCTTGTGTTTAAAATATGTATTTGAAAAATCTGGGATTAATTTATTTTGGTCTATACAAAATTCAGGAGACGTTCTTGATAAAATTTTCAATAAAGGTCAAGTTTCATAAATAAGCACTTATGACTTCTCTACACTATATACTACCTTACCACATCACCTTATTAAAGACAAGCTAATTTCTCTTATTCAAAAAACATTCGCTAGAGTAAATACTACATTTTTGGCATGTAATAATATAAAAGCGTTTTTTACTAACGGTAGTTTAGACAATTATACTATGTTAACTTGCTATGAAGTTTGTGAAGCACTCATCTTCCTATTAGATAATATTTTCGTCAGGTATGGAACCACCGTTTATAGACAAATTGCTGGTGTCCCTATGGGTACGAACTGTGCACCACTTGTCGCAGACTTGTTCTTGTTTTGCTATGAAAGGGATTTCATGTTGAGTCTTTCACCAGATCCCAGGCAGATGTTATTGAAGCCTTTAATGACACCTCTCGGCATCTGGGTGACATATTGAACATTGACAACCGTTTCTTTCCAACTATGGTTAATTATATTTATCCTAAAGAACTTCAGCTTAACAAAGCTAATATATCTGATAATAACGCTTCTTTTCTTGATTTAGATCTCTCGATTGAAAATGGTAAAATAATTAGCAAAATCTATGACAAGAGAGATGATTTTAATTTTGACATTGTTAATTATCCCCACTTGGATGGGGATGTTCCCCGAGCAACTTCTTATGGGGTGAATGTGTCTCAAGTTATTCGTTTTTCTAGAGCTTGTACTCGAGTTGAGGACTTTAACATTCGTAATCTTTGTATAACTAAAACGTTACTCAATCAGGGTTACCGTTACCATACACTTCGTAAAAGCGTTGCAAAATTTTATTATCGTAACCCTGATCTTCTTTCCAAATATAAAAGTTATTTAAGGACTCTTCTGCGACAAGGACTATCACAACCTGACTTCTATGATGATGTGATTTATAAACTTCGTAAGATTCTTGGTCATGATCACTTTCATAGCATCTTTGTTAAACTTGTTAACAAGTTTATCAAAAGAGGTTATGACCCTATCATTTTGCAACGTACTGCATGCTTGGTGGTGGATCCTTTTACAGTTCACCACTATGCTTTCCTCTTCAATTGTACGATAACCGGACAGGCTGTGGACCATATGATGACGCCTACCTAAAGCCCATTGGGACGGTGGCGTTTGATGTTTGTCCATGATCTTTCTTGTCGTGCCCTTAATGGTGTATTCTCTTACTGCTCTGGCTTCTGCCAAGTCATTGAGTACCTTCATTGTGGCTTTCCAGGCTATTGTTTTTTTGTATTATATTTACACGAGCATATTTGTGTTTTACTTATATTGCCTATTGATGCTGCCTTGTTGGTAAGAGATTAGATCATGGCGGGGATTTCTTTATTTACACTGTCCTGTTTTAATGGGATGACAGTAGGGTAAGTGTGAGGTTTGGTGCACCCTAGAACCGGTTTAAACCCCCAGTGGTGGCCTACTTTGCCACTGACCGTTCCAAGGCGGTAGCCCAATTGACAACCCTTTTGTGTTTGTAATGTTGTTTGCATTTATTATTGCTTTTGCCTTCTTGTTTGTCTGTTTGCGTGTTTGTTTCTGTGTTTTGGTGTTTGACTGTCCTCCTTGAATGCTACTTTCCCTGTCCGATCTTTTTATATTTCTTTTTAGTTGAACATTTCGCTTGACCATATCCCATCGATTATGGATTTTTGTTCAAAGGTGGCCGACCAACAGTTCTTAAGTTCAAAGGACTGTCTGCACAGCATGTATAATATATGTCACGTGGTATCACGTTGTTGTCATTTATACAGAAGTTTAAGATGATGATTGCATTGCGTTGAAATATTGTTGGCAGTAATTTGTCAATGCGCGGTCAATTTAATAAGTCATTCGAGGTTTGGTTTGCAAGCAAGACACATCGTTATACAATGGCACAGAATTGGAAAAGTACAACAGTGAGCCCCACCCACCCGGCAATAAAAGATTGATATGGATGTAATATAAAGATAAACCCGTACTTGATATTGTACGGGTATCATTGATTATATACAATTAATAATTATTAATCTGTTTACATGAAAGTGAAGATATTTTCAGTCTGTTTCAGATATTGGCGTGTTAGAATAATCTGTTTACATGAAACTGAAGATCTTTTCAGTCTGTTTCAGATTTTGGCGTTTTAGGATCCCCTATGTCTATTGTTTTAGATGCTGTGTTCCTGACGACGAATTAGGCATTTCTACGCCATATACATGTGTACAAGAGCGTGATTCATGGTTACAAAAGACTAGTCAAAATTCCTTAGTACCCACCTAAGAATATGTCAATAATATTCTCATTCGTTTGTGGATTTTGCGCTATATACAGTTAAACTGCAAAATAACGAGTGTAAATCATCTGCTCTGATTGCATGAACGGATTTTAAATTTTCAAGTAGATGTGTTTTCTTAAAAATAAATTATAACACTTATACAACTGGGTATATAAGATTTTGTTATGTACTTCGAATTAGTGCAGCTTTCATTGTTCCTAATTCTAAAATATGCCAGCTAAAATTATTTTGACACCATGTTTTACTAGCATTACTACTACAAATGCATTTGCAAAAGAAATTGTAGAAATATGTAATGTTAAGGCTGAATTACAGTTACTTGAATTTCAAACGATATTCAATTAAAAGGAAGGTGATTCAGGATTATCCATGTTTCATTTGTGTATATACAGAAAATCTGCAATAAAAATGCGTCAAGCTTTATGTGTTTTTTTATATTATTTCCTACCAACTGTAAGAGGTTCATATCTTTAAACGGATGTTGATTCATGTTATGTGTTTTCATATAAAGGGAGAGTAACTTACAAAATATGTAACAATTTAAACAAAAAAAAGATGTTTTACAAACCATGTGTCAAAACAAAATATTTATCACACAACTATTCTAAAAAATATATTTAAAATATGAAAATTATTTACGAAGATACGAAAGTGTGTAAATTAAACTGTGTTCAGTATATATGGAATATCTTTGGATATTTGCTGTAATGGGACAATTTTTAGGAATCAGTCCTTCCACCGCCAGCAGAGTCCAGGGTCTACTAATTTGCCATGTATATTGAGGTGATTAAAAATGTCTCGCTGCAAACGCAAATCACACCCATATTGTCTTGTTTATTTTATTTTAAGTCCTACAAAATTAAATACTATTAATATTGAAAAAATACGCAAATTGTCTTTTTTATTTTATTTTAAGGAAAGATAAAAATATCGGACACGGAAAGCAGCATTCAAGGACGACAGTCAACCACAAAACACAAAAACAAACACGCCAGCAGATAAACGAGAAGGCAAAAGTAATAAAAAAATGCAAACGACATCACAAACACTAAAGGGTTTACAACAGGGCTACCGCCTTGGAACGGTAAGTGGCAACAAAGGCCACTGGTTGTTTAAACCGGTTCTAGCGTGCACCAAACCTCACACTTACCCTACTGTCATCCCATTAAAACAGGACAGTGTAAATGAAGAAATCCCCGCCATGATCTAATCTCTAACCAACAGGGCAGTATCAATAGGCAATATAAGTAAAACACAAACATGCTCGAGTAAATATAATACAAAAAAAACAATAGCCTAGAAAGCCACAATTAAGTCATTCAATATTTAATACTATTAATCAGATACAAGAGTTGCTTCCGTTGAAAAGTCCAAAATATAAATATTTATAATTGTTTGAGTGTACGAATAAAATTATAATTGTGTTTAAATATTGAATGGTTTAAACAGCACTGTTGTGGCTAACAACTAGTTTCATTTACATATTAATTGTCTGTCGTTTGTTCTTTTGATTAGTTATTTGCTTCAACAAATGCATTGCTTAATTACAGGCTGATTTGGTTTATGTTGTATAGATCGGTTTAATTGAGCCTGACCTACATTTTAAAATATATGATGTTATAGCAATTTACGTTCCCAGCAATCTTTTCATTGTCGGAGTGTTTAAGCAACCTTTTCAATGTCGGAGTGTTTAAGCAACCTTTTCATTGTCAGAGTGTTTAAACAACCTTTTCAATGTCGGAGTGTTTAAGCAACCTTTTCAATGTCGGAGTGTTTAAGCATTTTTTCATTGTCGGAGTGTTTAAGCAACCTTTTCAATGTCGACGTGTTTAAGTAACCTTTTCAATGTCGGAGTGTTTAACGAGCAAATTGGAATATGTGCTACGGGTATTTAATGAAAGACATGTTTATGACCAGTACATTTTGAAACAGGTGCCTTGATATTGGCGATCGTTGTCACTGACTGCTGAATCTGGTTAATATCTGGTAATTGGTATTACAACGCTACAGCTGCCACACAGCAATTAGCAAACGCTCGTTTGAATGTCAATAAATACTGAAAAGGGGATCCCTTGGAAGCAACACAAACACACAAGAGAGAAAAGTAGCAGACTCAGTCTTGTTGAATCTAATGTCTGCGCTTATCATTGTAAAAAGACACATTGTCACTACAGACAGTTATTTGCAGCGTATTTTATTAAATATAAAGTTCCTAAAGCTGCTGTTGAATATTCCATACATCCATGGATTTATACTGCTATTTAGCAGGTATGATCGTGTTCTAATTGTGTAGCCCACTAGATCTGAATCCGACAGAAACTCATCCGTGTGTTTTCCTACTAGAGAAATCCATATCTGTAATGAGAGATGTGGTAGGAAACTCAGGATGAATGCAGCTGTTATAGCTATCATTACTAATGTTATGGTCACAGATTCATTGCCCAACACGTTTCGCGTTTACGGCCGCCACACAGAACTAAACAAACGTTAGTGTGAATGTCAATAAATACTGAAAATTGGATCCCTTGGAAGCAACTCAGTTATATTATGATAAATGTTGAATTCCAATTGTTTGATAATTTTCAAATATTTGATATATAAAACGTTGTGATATGCGATATTATTTTGACTGTGATATGGACAGACTGTGATTATTTTAATAGTGTTTACATATGTATCTTTAACCTCACATTTCAACCAGAAACGAAGTAATTGAACTAAAAATAACAACAAGCTACAATTTTTGCCTTTGATCAGACCAACCTCAATCTTATTTCAGTAACAGTGAGTAAAATGGAAATACTGTTTATTTTCTTAAAATAATAAAGAGAAAATAAAATTGCATTTTTCTATTAATTCAAAATATGAATGCCTTGCCCTTGCCACCTATAGTTTAGCCTACTATTACTCTTAATATATGCTATACAGATACAAGTGTGTCATACATATCAGTTTTTACACGCACTTACTTCACACGCATTTACAAACTCTGTTTACTTTCAATGTAACAGGAAAGTCAATATTCGTGTTCATATTGACGTGTTCATATTGACGTTGACATGTTCATATTGACGTGTTTATATTGACGTGTTCATATTGACGTGTTCATATTGACGTGTTGTAAAATCATTGTACTGGAACTACTATTTTTCCTACTCGTTAAGGATTGGTGCAATTCGCAGGAAGTTTATCATGTGAGATAAACGTTATAGTATTTATTATGTTTCATTGTGAAAAATTCCCACGTTGTGACGACAGTATGTTTGTTTAAAATAAACCAGCTCAGCCTTTTTTTAAACTTGTATATGACAAGTTGCTTTGACATTTCTTTCGAAACAAGTAAAAATATATGTAGGTCACCAGGTTTCTAATGATTTTTTTTTTTTTTTTTACACACATTTTCCAGTCATTTTGACATTTTCACTGTAAAATACTATACACGAAATATTCACAAAGAGGTCGAGTATATGATTAACTTGATATGAACGTTTATATATGAATTCCACTATTTAAAGTAAAACTCTTATTTGTTCGATAACAATAGGACAAATTCTACTCAGGGCTACCTATACCCACTATTTTCTTGATAACAACTAATGATCACAAATGACACAAAAAATATGAAGAAAAATGATTTGGCTTAAAGTTTGATTATGTTCTCAAATAAAACTATTATTTCAAACACAAAACATTTGGACTTGAACATGGCAGAACTTGCCCAGCCAACATCCTTAAATCAGTTTTCCGATTTGATGAATGATCTTTATGTAAGTGGAAACAAATGATTGTTCATAGACAAATAACATAACATAACATACCATTACATAACATAACATAACATAACATGACATAACATAACATAACATAACAAAACATGACAAAACATAACATGACATAACATACTTGTATTTAGCATTAAACCATTTCAATAGTTTATAGCCTACAAAATGTATAATGCAATCTTTCTCCCATTCATGGTGACATAATGCAAATAAATATAAATATCAAATGTCCATTCCAATCCTTTTCAAGGAGGAATGCAGTTATTATATATTTTCTGACATCTTTCGTTCGTAAATACTCATAGCCCTGCAAATGTTCTTATAACAGTCGTTATACAATCAATGAGTTTAATTATTAAAAGCGCTTTTCAGAGGCATACTGTAGGTATTTGTTTAAAGCTACAGAGTCCCTATATCAATCGATTTCTGCTTTGTAGGCGTGTCTTTATTTGTAACTGCATGTTCACCAGCTCATGTCGAAATCGGGTATTTAAGCGAGCAAATATAGCGAAGGAAATCATTAACTGTATATACATCGACCAGTGCACATCGTACCTATACACAGGTAACAGTAATTTTACAAAAAAAGAGTCAGCTTCTTTCGGGGCTCGAATACACGACCTTCTGATTTCAAGTCCTGTGCTCTATCCACTGAACTACAATGCTACTTGTGAAAATAGTATACTAACTACCATATATTATGATGCAAAATAACTTATATTTGAACGCAACTAATGATGGATCAATAAATATGCAGTCCATATTGTCGCACGTGTAAATTAACATTGCCTGGGGTAATACTGTATCTTATCAATATGAAACTAATACTTCGCCTCAAATCAACCATATCTCGAATTGTTATTTAGCGCTTGATGAGATTGTGTGCGCGATCTTGTTATTACGTAATGCCTATTTAGTGTTAAAATGCTACAAAATACCAATAAATATTTAGCAGTGGTCTAGAGGTTCAGCGTAAATCTTCCAAATCTTACAAGTGCAAGGCTGTGGTTCAAATCCCGTTCCGGGCAACTATTTTATATCACATATATTCTGGAGCCGTATATTTATCGATGTTACCTGTATGGAGGCTAAATAAAAATGTGAAATTTTAAGTATCGATTTCTCCTTATATACCGACTTTTGGGGTGTTCGTCGATTTGAAACTACTTCACACGTGACTCATTCATTACCAGTTAAAAAAGGGACTGTACAGCTTTAAAGACACATTTCCCAACGCTACTTGGTCAGTGAAAAAGCATGGGAAGCTTGAATATTTATAGCCAGCACGCTTCATGGCTGATCAACTCAGTTACATAAATTAAGGCCCACTCTTATTTTTTTTTATTTGTATAGCATTGCTATATTGAGGGTAAGAATAGCTTAACAACACTTTGTAATTTACTTTAATGAAAAAATATATGTTTATAATTTAGCTTTTGATTACAAAACTTATTTGGTATTTTTTAATTGTTTTTAGACCAAAAATCAGAGCACAACACAATAAATATACAACTTTTTTTAATGTGTTATTATGTGTACTGGTCACAAATGCTTTAATGGGTAGGCCTCATAAACTGAAGAAAAAATGAATATCACACTTTGCTCATGAAATTGTATGGCTAACAGAGATTTACAGTTATCTATAGAAATTCATTCTCTCCCACCCCCCTCCCCCATCACGACCCACCCCCGAAATACAATAGGCTCGAAATATGTGTTTAACTGTTCGAGTAAGTGTTTAGATAGCTCTGACAACTATACCACCTTAAGATTACTCTATATTTTGTGATGCATGTTATCATCAAAAACTATTATAGGTCGTTGATTTGATTAGCTACCCTGAGGTAATTTCAGCACGTATAATTCGTGATGTCAAAACCTGGTGGGTAGGACTTCAAAAACATCGAAACTTTGCGACTATGAGCCATTCCTTATATGGCTTTATATTTCCCAGTGTACGCAATAGCACACTTGCAATCAACTGGAAATAAAATTGTATAATAGTTTCGAATTAATTAAACTGAATATTCTTAAAAAGTCACACATAAATTGGGGGGTGGGCGAGGATGAAAATTAAGCAATTAATTTATTATAGAGTGATTGTTTTGCAAAATAAATAAAATAAAAAAGGTAAAGGTTATACATAATAAACATACTAATTTTTATAATATAATATTTCTCACCTAAAATCAAAATTCCAACAAATATGAAACAAGTCAAATCCATGTTGACAGTACAGCAATATAGTCGAGAGTTTAGCATGGAACTACATACCTGTTGAATTATTGATATAATAGAGGGAAGTTAGAAATGTTTTAACTCTGAGGCTACTAAAGGGACATTACGAAATTTCCATTTCGAAACAATATTGCACATTCAGAATACGATTTTAAGTAGACATTCATCCCAAAACATGTATGAATTTTATGATGGGTCAATGGTAAAGGTCAAACCTTAGGAGTTGTATAGCGTGTCAAAGTCATAAAGCTGATAATGGACCTTTGGAAACGGCCGAGCACGACACATATGAAATATTGCAGTCTCGGTTTGATTGAGACTGTTCATGAGCGGTAGTGAAATATGCTAGCTACCGCTCACGCCCTATAGCCCCGGTTTGAGCAGAACACAATATTCATAAAAATCAACAGTACAGAATTTTAACCATCCCCATACAAAAACAAACGTAATCCTCATTCGTTTTTTACTTTAAAAAATCAAACATATATGGACTCACATACATATTAATTAATTAATTTGTTATTAGGTATGTGATGGACCGTACCCCACTTTTTTTGGAAGAAAAGAAACCTTTGCTAAAATGATAATTCAAGATAAAAAAAAGGTTTGTTATACTGCTCAACCTTTTTTAAACTTGTATATGACAAGGAGCTTTGACATTTCTTTCGAAACAAGTAAAAATATATGTAGGTCACCAGGCTTCTAATGGATTTATATTATTTTTTTACACACATTTTCCAGTTATTTTGACATTTTCACTGTAAAATACTACACACAAAAAATCTACAAAGAGGTCGAGTATATAATTAACTTGTACTATGTTCTTGTATATATGAATTCCACTATTTAAAGCAAAACTCTTATTTGTTCTATAACAATAGGATAAATTCTACCCATAAGCTACCTATACCCATTATTTTCTTGACAGCAAGAAATGTCCGCAAATGACAGAAAAGATATGAAGAAAAAAGATTTTGCTTAAATATAGATATAAAAATCGAACAGGAAAAGCAGCATTCAAGGACGACAGTCAACCACAAACACACACAGAAACAAAGAACAAATTTAAAGATGACTAAAATGCCAAATAAGACATCACAAGCACAAAAGGGTTGACAAAAGAGCTACCGCCTTGGGACGGTCAGTGGCAAAAAAGGCCGCTGTGGGTTTAAACCAGGCCCTAGGATGCACCAAACCTCACACTAGTAGTGTCAACCCAATAAAACGGGACAGTGTAAATAAAGAAATCCCCGCCATGAATTTTAAAGTTTGATTATGTTCTCAACTAAAACTATTATTTAAAAAATAAAACACAAAAGGGTTGACATTAGAGCTACCGCCTTGGGACGGTCAGTGGCAAAAACACCAGCGGTGTTTAAACCAGGCCCTAGGGTGCACCAAACCTCACACTTACCCTACTGTCACGCCCTATAAATCAGTTTTCCGATTTGATGAATGATCTTTATGCAAGTGGAAACAAGTGATTGTTCGTAGACAAATAACATAACATGACATAACATAATTGTATTTAATGCAATCTTTCTCCCATTCATGGTGACATAATGCAAATAAATATAAATATCAAATGTCCATTCCAATTCTTTTCAAGGAGGAATGCAATTATTATGTATTTTTTGACATCATACTCATAGCTCGGAAAATGTTCTTATAACAGTCTTTATACAATCAATGAGTTTAATTATTACAATGCACTTTTCAGAGGCATACTGTAGGTATTTGTTTAAAGACACATTTCCCAACACAACTTGGTCAGTGAAAAAGCATGGGAAGCTTGAATATTTACAGCCAGCACGCTTCATGGCTGATCAACATAAATTGAGGCCCACTCTTAGTTTTTTTTTATAGCATTGCTATATTGAGGGTAAGAATAGCTTAACAACACTTTGTAATTTACTTTAATGAAAAAATATATGTTTATAATTTAGCTTTTGAATACAAAACTTATTTGGTATTTCTTAATTGATTTTAGACCAAAAACCAGAGCACAACACAATAAATATACAACATTTTTTAATGTGTTATTATGTGAACTGGTGACAAATGCTTTAATGGGTGGGCCTCATAATCTGAATAAAAACTGAATATCACACTTTGCTCATGACATTGTATGGCTAACAGTGATTAACACTTACCTATAGAAATTCTCTCCATATTATATAATATTTCTCACCTGAAATCAAAATTCCAACAAATATGAAACAAGACACATCCATGTTGACAGTACAGCAATGAATGAATTACTGACTAGGCTGTCGAGAGTTTAGCATAGAACTATATACCTGTTGAATTATTGATATAATAGAGGGAAGTTAGAAATGTTCTAATTCTGAGGCTACTAAAGAGACATTACACAATTTCCATTCCGAAACAATATTGCACATTCAGAATACGATTTTAAGTAGACATTCATCCCAGAACATGTATAACTTTGATGATGGGTCAATGGTCAAAGTCAAACCTTAGGAGTTGTATAGCGTGTCAAGGTCATATAGCTGGACGAGTTTGACGGGTAAATGTCGTACCACATGACTTGTATGGCGAGTCGCATCATACACATGGACGTGTGTGACAGGTAAAGGACAAAGCCCTCGACGTTTGTGAAGGGTAAATGCCATACGATAGAACTTGTATATTAGTAGAGCAAATTTCAGGTATTTTTGGGAGGTACCCGGACCCGAGGTATAACAAGCACTGTCATATATCAAAATGTTCGGCATAGTTTGAAATTAATGGGCATGAATTTGAAATGTTTGGTTCTAGATCCGCAATTCAAGATGGCGTCCAAGATGGCAACTTGTTTTTAGAAAACCTGATATAAAAATGAACAATGAATGTAGTGATTGTTTTCACCTCAAAACTCAGTAAATGGTAATAAAACTAATTGATTATATTATAGGAAGTAAAATAAGTTTTAAAAATGTTCACTATAGGTCAAAAGTTCAAATTTGTGCAACAATAGACAATTGACTATACAAAAGTTAGTACTACGACAACACATTTTGGTATAACACACACTATTATACACCAAAACAATTGTAAAAAATAGTTCTTTGACCTAAGTCGAGGACATGCAGAGATATCTAAGATGGCGTCCGAGATCGCGCCTAATTACAAGTATTTATTAATTACGCAAAATTTGAGCATGTTCAAAAAATACTAATTCAAGGTAATTTATATTTAAAAGAAATCTGCTTAAATAAAAATCTATTTTATACACAAAACCAATTTTAAGAAAGAGTTCTTTAAACAAATTATTTTAAATTTGACCTAAATTGAGGAAATACAGAGATATTCAAGATGGCGTCCAAGATGGCACCAAATTTCAAGTATTTATTAATTACGCAAAATTTGAGTATCTCAGAAAATAATAAATTAAGGTTTTTTATTTTAAATAAATCAAACTAACTATGCCATCAGAAGTAAAATAAATAAATAAAAATCACCTTTCCTAATTTAGGGGTCAAAAGATCAATTTAGTGAAAAAATGATGGTTGACTATACACAATTTGTATTGGGACAACTCATTTTTTGTTTAACATTTATTAAATTTAAACACATTGGTCTAGTGAGAAAAAAAGGTAAGCTTAAAAATATATGCATTATTGGAGTAAATAAAACAAATGAGATATAGGGTCCTATAGAAACCACAGAGTCCGAACGCAATGGCAGGGTTACCGACTTGGAACGGTCAATAGGCAATAAGGCATACTGGTTAGCTTGAATCGATTTTATATGCGCACAATCCTCGCTATTATCCTGTCTTCAGCGCCCAAATAGACAAGACAGTAGTGTAAACAAATCTACATCCCATCAAAAGGAATTCTCTAACAATAAAGTCCATAATTATGCTAATATTTATGCTGCTTATTCGGAGAGGGCATAGGTCCGAGTTTGAACTTCCCTATGTAACAGGAAGAACAAGACAATGTTTCGTAAGATATTTGCTGGTGATAGAAGTGTTTCATAGATGGCTGGATGTTAACCGGATATGACGTTGAAAAAACAACAGCTCGAGGGACATTTTTGCTCCTTCTAAATTCAGTAAAAATGCTGTTTAAAAAACTGTGTCATACGAAACAAACCAATACACAATACAAAATACCCCCTTTATAATTTAGGTGTCAAAGTCTAGATAAATATGTCAAATTAGCGCAAAACAGTATAAATGTTAGTATTAATGCAACATTTAATTTTTGCAAAAATGAGATATAGGGTCCTATAGAAACCACAGCGTCCGAATGCAATGGCATCGTAGGTCCGCACTGTACTGCAAACAAGGACTTGATAATACAATGAAAGAGACAAAAAACAACAGAAAGGGTGGTGAAGACAGGGTTACCGACTTGGAACGGTCAGTAGGCAATAAGGCCTACTGATTAGCTTGAATCGATTATATATGCACACAATCCTCGCTATTATCCTGTCTTCAGCGTCCAAATAGACAAGACAATGTAAACAAAACTACATTCCATCAATAGGAATTCTTTAACAATAAAGTCCACATCCAGAGAAACTAACTAAAGAAACACATACAAAATAATAAACAAATCAGGATGTATCCAGAATCGTACTGAACAACCATAGTAGTTGCAGCTAAAGAGATAACCAATCTAGGGTACGACCATGCACCCTCTTCCCTTACTTTATTATATACTTATATAATTGTAAAGAAAACTTTAAATAAATGAAATGAAACCTCCCCTGTAAATCTCACCTCTGTCAAGGGCATACATATAAAGGATCTTCAGTTATGAATATGCTTTGCTAAAATGTGTCTTTTAATCCTTAGCCTTCTATGGGCGACTACAATAGTCTTTGCGTCCATTGTAAAAGTAAGTGTAAAAGTCGAACAGGAAATGCAGCTTTCACAGAACACAGTAAACCCAAAAACACACAAAAAAACAAACAAGAATGGCAATAAGTAATAATAAAGGCATATGACGTCACAAACGCAAATGGGTTGACATTAGGGCTACCGCCTTGGAACGATCAGTGACAAAAAGGCCGCTGGGGGTTTAAACCAGGTTTTAGGGTGCACCAAACCTCATACTTACCCTACTGTCATCCCAACTAAACGAGATAAACGTATAAATAAAGAAATACCCGCCATGAACTATTCTCTAAACAACAAGGCAGCATTAATAGGCAATATAAGTAAAACACAAAGATGCTCGTGTATATATCAATGCAAAGGAACAATAGCCTGGAAAGCCACGAAGAAGGTACTCGATGACTTGGCAGAAACTAGAGCAACAAGAGAATAAACCATTGAGGGCACGACAAGACAAGAACTGAGACAAACATCAAACGTCTACTTCCATTAGGGCTTTAGGTAGACGTCATCATAGGGTACACAGCCTCTTTTGATAAACCTTTTAACAAGTTTAACAAAGATAGTATGAAAGTGATCATGACCAAGAATCTTACGAAGTGTGTAATTCATATCACCATAGAAGTCAGGTTGTGATAGTCCTTATCGCAGAAGAGTTCTTAAATTACGTTTATATTTGGAAAAAAGATCAGGGTTACGATAATAATATTTTGCAAAGGTTTTATGAAGTTTATGGTAACGGTAAACCTGATGGAGTAGCTTTTTAGTTAAACAAAGATTACGAATAGTAAAGTCCTCAACTCTAGAAAAACGAATAAGCTGAGACACATAAATCCCATAAGAGGTTGCTCGGGGTATATCCCCATCTAAATGGGTAAAATTAACAATATTACAATTAAAACCATCTCTCTTGTCATAGATTTTGCTAATTAGTTCACCATTTTCAATAGAGAGATGTAAATCGAGAAAAAAGTCGTTAATATCAGCAATATTAGCTTTGTTAAGTTGAAATTCTTTAGGATATATATTATTAACCATAATATTAAAGGAAGGGTTGGCAGTGTTCAATATGTCATCCAGATACCGAGAGGTGTCAATAGAGGGTTTAATAACATCTGCCTGGGTAAACCCAGATCCGCCTGCGAGTAACTCATTTCTCCAAAACAACCCTTTGTAACATAAATGGAATGATCTAAATTTAAAGAAAGGGCAGTCCATTATACATTTATAGCGGGCTAAGGGTTAATATTAGATTTAAATGGCTCCGCTATAGAATTAACATTACATAAAGCTTATTCTCTGGCAGACAAAACATATATGCTCTTAGAACAGTCGAATATAGACTCATAAAGTCATTATATAATTCATATTATGTAAAATAAGAACTCCTTAAAAGAAGGGTTTAATAGTAGTTGTAATGTTAAAAACGTGTTCATAGACTTCTCTATTAATCTCTATTCATATGGTGATCATTAATAAAAACAGTAGTCATGTTGTACTTTAAATCTTGGTGCTGCGGTGCATCTCTCACTATTCGTTTCAATGCAGACTTTTGACATTTGCATCTGTTGCTTTGTGTATAACAGTATACCGTGTGAAAAGCACATTTCTTTTTCGACTGTGAGTTTGTTGAATAGTTTATGAGCTGATTTTTATCATGACCAGGATGCACACTTATTTTCAGGTTGAAAGTATTTGGACTCATACAATAACTGCATGTGTTGCACTCATGTTTGCTTCATAGTGAGCATACAATAGCAATTTTGTGTCAGTTTCTTCTTAGAGAAGAGCTCGTCAACGTAACTAACAATAGTATGTTTTACTGCTAAAACTATAAGGCATAATCCTGAATACCATCACAAATGACCATAGAATGATTTTCATTTAACAAAGCGGGAGTGTTTTGGAGAATACAAGATGTAGTTGTTTCAAAGCTCATCTTTAAATTTGCTGTCAGCCAGCATCATTTTTCAATCTGCATATTTTTTTTCAAATCGGGTAGATAGTGACATAACAGTGTTCGTTTTCAAAGAATCAACCTCACCATGTTCAGCTTTGTTTTTTGCTTGGAATAAATGTAGCTGTCAGACACTACAATGCATTCTTATGACGCCAAAGCCCATTGTGATTTATTATTTTAGCCGTTTCATTGGAGTTAATACTTTGGTATTATCGTCTATATAAAAATTATTCAATCATCTCAAAATATGTGTTTTTGAATGTTTTTCACAGGCTCATCAACACATCATATACTATTTAGAGCCACCCAGAGAAGAAAGAATACATTGGAGTCAGAGAACCAAACCTACTTTTACTAATGAAACGATTTTTAAGGTGCTTTAATTATAATATACAATACGCGGGAACACCCTGGTAACATCTCCATTTGACGGATAAGGCTAAGGGAACGCGTTTTACCCCACAACACACTGACTAAACTCAGTGGCACCGATTAGACTTGAACCCATGTCCTCTACTTGCAAGTCTACCATGCTATAAACTGGGCCACGCCAGTTTCATAATCTGAACATCTGTGTTAATGCACGACTCATCCAGTAGAGGACAAACAAATGATTCAAGTAGATGAGACTACTGGTTACTGAAGTTTCCAGTAATTGTCTCTGAAACCTGCCAATCTTACAGCAAGTTCTATGGGAAAAGAAATTGTGCCGTTTGTCACTCCATGTTATAATTTTTTTCAGAATTTATGAAGTACTTCTTTAATATATTATCAGTGCTCTCCAATTTTCAATTCATCTTTCTTCTAATGCTTTTTGTTAGTAAGTCCACGTCAAAAAATGTGAGGCAAGTTGTTTCCTTTGTTAGTGTTAAATCTGGAACACAACCATATATGCAAGACGTCAGTCACCAGCAAGTCTTGTATGTAATGCTATAGTTTATCTGCTTTCATAGACCGAAACGTTAAGAAAACGTAGACCTACGCCATAAGCAGCATACACGTTAATTATGTTGTTGTTCTCTTACTCCCGCATTGTTAACATTGATAAACGTTAAGAAAACGTAGTCCTATGCCATAAGCAGCATACACGTTAATTAAGTTGTTGTTCTCTCACTCCCGCATTGTTAACATTGGTAAGCGTTAAGAAAACGTAGACCTATGCCATAAGCAGCATACACGTTAATTATGTTGTTGTTCTCTTACTCCCGCATTGTTAACATTGGTAAACGTTAAGAAAACGTAGACCTATGCCATAAGCAGCATACACGTTAATTATGTTGTTGTTCCCTTACTCCCGCATTGTTAACATTGGTAAACGTTAAGAAAACGTAGACCTATGCCATAAGCAGCATACACGTTAATTATGTTGTTGTTTTCTTACTCCCGCATTGTTAACATTGGTAAACGTTAAGAAAACGTAGACCTATGCCATAAGCAGCATACACGTTAATTATGTTGTTGTTCTTTTACTCCCGCACGCATTGTTAACATTGGTAAACGTCAAACATCTTCATTATTAAGAAAATCCGAATATTTAAAATTTGTGATGCAAAGGGTTTATTCTATGAAGTGCATATTTGCACTCAAATTACCCTTTGTCCTTGGTTTTGACCGTTTTTTATGTCATATGTAAACCCTTAAAGTTTAACAAATACCATTTTATATTTAGGGATATTTCTTTTAAATATAAAATACCTTAAATAAATATTTTTAGAACATGCTCACAGTTTGCGTAATTAATAAATACTTGTATTTTGGCGCCATCTTGGACGCCGTCTTTGATATCTTTGCATGTCTTTGACTTAAATTTAAACTCATTTATTTAAAGAACTATTTCTTACAATTGTTTTGGTGTATAATAATGTGTGTTATACCAAACATTGTTGTCCCAGTAGTAACTTTTTTATAGTCAATTGTCATTTTTAAAATTGATTTACTTCCTATGAAATAATCAGTTAGTTTTATTACCATTTACTGAGTTTTGAGGTTTAAGCAATGCCTATACATTCATTGTTCTGTTTTATATGAGGTTTTCTAAACAAAAGCGGCCATCTTGGACGCCATCTTGAATTGCCAAGTTAGTACCAACATTTCAGAATTTATAACGGCAATCCGAAAAACTTCTGACCATGCCGATCATTTTGGTATATGACAGTGTGTGTTATACCTCGAGTCCGGGTACTCCCTTGAAATATGCATCTTTTAAGGTTATTTTTGCTCTGCTATATGGAGGGTCTAAGTCAAAACCCTGGACGTGTGTGAAGAGTAAATGCCATACGAAAGAATTTGTATGACGGGTCGAAGTCATAACCCTGGACTTGTGGGATGGATTAAGGTCATATCCCTGGACGTATGTGACGGGTAATGGGTATACCATTTCACGTGAGTGACGGGTAAAAGACATAAAACAGGACTCGTATGACGGGTCTAGGTCATAACCCTGGACTTGTGAGATATCCCTGGACGTATGTGACGGGTAAAGGGTATACCATTGGACGTGAGTGACGGGTAAAAGACATAAAACAGGACTCGTATGATGGGTCTGTCTTAATCCTAGATGTGTTTGACGGATAAAGGGCATACTCCTGGATGTGTGT